>LNAC01000114.1:792045-994292 GCA_002007465.1 Ailurus styani
TTAAAAAAAAAAAAAAAAAAAAGAAAGTTAATAGATGGTAGACTATAAATCGCAATCAAATACAAGCAGCAAGACTCACAAGTGCAATCATAAAAAAGTATCTCCAAACAAAATATTAGTCAAACTAAATGACACAGGTACGTTCTGGAAAAAAGAATGAGATGAGAGCATCCAGCAAACAATGGCACCTCTAAACTATTCATCAATTTTCTTATTGTTTGCTTGTATTTCATGCTTTGGGTATTACTATAGCAGGAAGGTTAAAACAAAGAATGTAACTAGATCATTTACTGGAGGAAGATTGCGACAAAAGGATGTGGCTCGAGTAATTTCTAGAGTAATCGGCTGATGACCTCTAGATGATTTGGCCAAGAGACCACTCTTCCTGCAGTTAGATCTGGCCAATCCAAAGAACAAATTACACCATATATTCTTGGGTTTGCATAAAGCTGGGCTTATTTGCAACCCTCCCCTCCCCACCCCCCCTTCTGGGAGGTAAAGGCCAGGAAATGAAAGGTTATTTTCTGCTTGGAAGGTCTTCTAAGAGGAACTTGATAGTTTCACACAGAGGTGCCCCATTCATAATCACAACACCTAACAATGAACTGGCTGTTCAGAGCTGCTTTAAATTCAAATGGGAAGACTAACGAACATCTCCAAAGCATTCCTAGCCCCCAATCTCTTTTAAAAATCAATTGTTTTCAATAGCAAACAGCTGCACAAGATCAACAGTGAAAAATCATACAGTATACATGCTCTGTGCAGAGCCTAGATAAAGAAAGCTACAAAAGTGAAGAATCCTTTCACAAACAATTTCTAACACACAATGCAGGACAAGAGGAGATTATACCATGCGTTACACCACCAGATCTCAGAGCTGCACAAATCATTAGAATTTGAGTCTGACTCCAAGGTCTTCCAGATCTTATGCAGGAGGCATTCCACCTACTCAAACTATCCTTGTAATATACACATTCTATACCATGTCCTCTTTGACTACTCATTCAAGGTATACCATCATAGATTGGAGAAATTTAATTGCAATTGAGCATAATTGATACACAATTTTCTAATAAACTGAAATGAAGAGGTAATTTCCTGATATAGTATTTCCTCTTTAAATAAGCAGTAAGAGAAGTGTATTCCTAATACATTCTAAATGAGGCATGTTATTACAGCTGAATTATTACGAAAGGCTTCTTTTCGTGTACTTGAACTGGCTTGAAACAGCAAGGAATCCGTGGCTCACTAATAAATGCACAGTAATCACATGTTTTCTTATTTCCTAGATGACTTCATGGGTTATTTAGTTTTAAGTGTCCCCTACACTTAAAGGTGATTGAACACCAAATACTGCAACATCCATGGGACAGTGCGTTCTATGGTTAATGCACTGTGCTTACTTACAGTGGGATGCTGTGAAATATCTAAGAAATCTAGAAAACGGGAAACCTTATGGAAACTACAACTTTTTGTCTTGAAACAATCAGACCACAAAACCCAGAGCTAGAGGAGGTAGCACTCCTAAGCTTAAACTCCCCTTCCCATCAGCAGTCATAGAACTCCTACTGTTTGTTCTCTTGTCGGTCTTTTTAACTTTTCATCTTCTACTTGTTTTATTTCCCTTTTTATTGGTTTTTTTCCCTCTCCTTTTAGGTCTGTGCCTTAGGGTTGCCAACCAGAGAGTGCTTAAGCATGATGCTCTCCTTTGTGGCAACCTCAGCTAGAAAAGGTGGTAAAACTGAAATATTTTGATCCTCTGTCTCCTGATTCATTAATTCATTCTTTCCTTCGACCACTACAGCAAAAACCCACCATGACGTGACACTCATACGTAACTAATATCAAGTAAATAAAACAATCTCAGTGACCCTCTACAACTGGATGGCTAGAAGGTCCAAAGGTCTCACTGCTTGTGGATGGCCATCTTGCCCTGTGCCTTCACACGGTCTTCCCTCTGTGCATCCTGTAGACAGGTGATGCATGTGATTTAACTCTGCGACCCCACATACCTCACCCGGTGCCTCGCATATTCAGCAGTGGCAAATCAATATATGTTGACTAAATGAATTCACACTTGTCCTAGGTGCTTTTAATATGACAAGCTCAACTAAGCCTACTGATGATTCTATCTTCCTCTTTAAACTGTCTTGTCGTTTAACAGTAAAATCTTTAATTTGACGCATTATAATTGTTAGTTTGAGCTCCTTCTTTCA
Source organism: Ailurus styani (assembly GCA_002007465.1). NCBI lineage: Eukaryota > Metazoa > Chordata > Mammalia > Carnivora > Ailuridae > Ailurus > Ailurus styani. The sequence continues at coordinate 794,262 of LNAC01000114.1, forward strand.
GGCCCTATGTTGATAAATTCGTATCCATCTATTGTGAAGTCTGGTGATTTTTTAAAAACTTTTCTTCTTTCTCATATACAAGTCAAGTCTTTGGGGCTTTTTGTTGGTGTTTTTCTATTGTCCTATTTTAGGGGCAACTCTATTGTTTTGATTTTTACCAAATATACATACATATCTGAAGTTCAGACTCCGCTATTGATATAAGACTTTCAGCATATATTGTAAATATTTGGCAGACAACATCCCAGTCAAAATTCGTACATGAATTCAACAGCTATCGACCATTATAAACGCAGGAAAATCATACTGTTCTATGTGGTTAGGTTGTTAGAAAGGATCTAAGAGAGCTCTATCTAAGGGGCCAGGGACATTACTATGCATTTGTCTATTTAACCTTGATTCAAGCAATGAGAGCATTATGAGCATTTCTATGGACGCTCAACCACCCAACATAAAGCCTAGTAAGATAATAATAAAAATCCTCATCTATCTCTACAGGCCTCTTAACACCTGCCACCCAGTGAAGATTCCTGTGGTACCTAATTCCCAACTTCCTCCTCACATTCTTATTGTCACCCACAACAAGGTCCATGAACCATTCTGAAGATGCTGTCCACCCTTTAATATCCTGCACAACCCCAAATTGTGCACAGCTGAGCCATCAGCAGCTGAGGAGAAGGTTCAAAGAATAGCTATTCATGGTAAAGCCATAAGATGCAACATGAAGACCAAAGGGCATCCAAAGAATGAAGCCGCAAAGAGCAGACTGTTGGAGCGAGGCAAAGAGGCTCTTGAGAGAAAAGGAAGCTTCGAGAGGGCAGTTTTACAAAGCATTGAGACAAGTGACCCTGTTTATCCACACAGAGGATTGCTTCCTTTAATTAGATGTCTCAACAGGAAGAATTTGTGATTCTGAGGACATCCCAAGGGGCAGGTAATATTCAGATACATCTCTTAAGCATCCTGAAAACCTTGGAGTATCCAACTATAAAAGCAACTTTACAAAAAGAAGAAGAAAGAAAACCCAGACAATTTGTCAGACTGACTTTCTGCCTATTTACGTTCGCCCAGATACCATCACAGTGTATGTAGGTCACATTTTACCATATCTAACCCGTTTCTATATTGAATTCCATGTGATGTGTTTCTGAGGAATACAGAGTGGTTGTTCAATGATGATAGTATTCAAATTGCACTCTTCATCCAAAAAATGGACATGCCATAACAAAACCCGAGTAAAAGTCAAGCACCGACCTAAATTTTTATGATTTTACATAATTTTAATAATTCCACTGACAATAATAGTGATGTTTTATTTCTATTACACTTTACAGGTTAAAAAGTACTTTGAGGGATGCCTGGGTGGCTCAGTCAATTAAGTGCCTGCCTTTAGCTCAGGTCATGATCCCAGGGTCCTGGGATCGAGCCCCATGTTGGGCTCTGCTGAGCAGGGAGCCTGCTTCTCCCTCCCTCTGCCTGCTGACCCCCTGCTTATACTCGCTCCCTCTCTTTCTCTTTCTCTCTGTCAGATAAATAAATAAAATCTTTAAAATAAATAAAAAATAAAAAGTACTTTGAGCAGGTGAGTTTCATTTAAGAAGCAATATTTGAAGGAATTTCACAACATTTTACAAGGATTATATCTGATGATAAAAACATGTTTTTTTAATAAAAAAATAACATGAAAGGTAATTAAAAGCACTTCGATTACACACACACACACACACACACACACACACACACCAACAATAAAATGTTAAATTTCTTTCTCAGGCATATCTTACATAATAAATTGTGTGTGTGTGTATACATATATATATAGTTATATAACTATATATATATATACATAAAATAAAACATTCACATAACATATAATATGATTACTTGATAATCTATCATATTGAGTATTTAGACTTGAATTATTTCCTATTATTAACTATAGTCACCATGCTGTACATTACATCCCCAGGACTTATTTATTTTATATCTGCAGATTTGTATCTTTTGACCACCTCTCCTCATTTTACCCACCCCCACCTCAGGCAACCATCAATCTATTCTCTATATCCATGAGCTGAGCCCTTTTTTTCTTTTTTTAAGATTCTATTTATTTATTTGACAGAGAGAGAGATCACAAGTAAGCAGAGAGGCAGGCAGAGAGAGAGGAGGAAGCAGGCTCCCTGCTGAGCAGAGAACCCGATGCCAGGCTCCATCCCAGGACCCTGAGATCATGACCTGAGCTGAAGGCAGAGGTTCAACCCACTGAGCCACTCAGGTGCCCCACTTTTTTTTTTTTTAGACTCCACATATAATTAATTGACAAAGTCAGATCAGAGCTGTCTTTCTCTGCCTAACTTACTGCACTTAGCATCATACCCTTGAGGTCCATCTATGTTGTCACAAATAGCAAGATTTCTTTCCTTTTTTAATGGCTGAAATGTATATTATTATTTATACAATATGTAATTATTATTCTGTTAATAATATATAAAGTATTATATATATATATATATATATATATCACATCATCTTTATTCACTCATCCATCAGTGGACACTTAAGTTGTTTCCATATCTTGGCTATTGTAAATAAAGCCACAATGAACATGAAGGTACATATATACTTTCAGGTTAGTGTTTGTGTTTTCTTTCGATGAATACCCAGAAGTGGTATTGCTGAGTCATGAGATAGTTCTAATTTGAGTTTTCTGAGGAAACTCTATACTGTTTTCCATAGTGACTGTGCCAATTTATATTCCCACCAACAGTGCACAAGGGTTCTCATTCCTCTGCACCTGTTATTTCTTGTCTTGTGCATAATAGCCATTCTAATAGGTATGAAGTGATATTAGACTACAAGTTCCCTGAGGGCAAGTCTCATATGGCATTTACCATTCTAGCCAACGCCTGATGAGAAGCCCTAGACCACTTTTTCTTAGAGCATTTACTAAGGGTGTTTACAACTGTAAATCCTCCCTCTGTCTCTTTGAGGTGTATTGGTATCTCCTACAACTTAGGAGTGTCTCTCTCAAAGACCTGAAAGCCATTCCCTTCACATTTAATCATCAGGATGGATAGGACCTGTGGATCTCACCTGTGTGGGAGGATAGAATCCTGGCTTTGATAACCACCAGCTAAAGGACACAACTGGCCCAATCAGCATTTAGAGTAACCAACTCTTTGTAATTGTTTACTTCCCCTGACTCTATTGAGCCTGCGCTCACCTCCTCCCCACTCCCTCATTTTCTTTAAAATGCCAGGTCAACTCTGTACAAATCCAAGTTGAGTTCAGTTCACTCTGGGTTCTCTTCCCTTTTGCAACCGTATATGACTAATTAAAATCTGTCCTTACCACTTTAATGTCTGGCTTTGTTTATCCCTGACAGAGTTTATCCTTGTCCTATCATTTCAGCTAATATTAGCGAACCAAATACACTAACAAAAGTAGTAATAACATGTTTCTACAGAGTTTTATAACAATGGTATCAACAACTGGCATTTTGTGTGTCGTTAAATACTTTTCTTGCTTACATCCCACCAGAAGCATCGGGCTTATATATGGTGTTAATTTGAATAACATGTTAGACAACTATTTTCAAGCACGAAACCCCAGAGGCCATTAAAAGCTATAAAAATGTTTTAGCATGTGCCTAAAACTTTACTATCAGTTGCTTCATTTGTGCCAAAAAGTATATTATCTGTTCCAATTGAAAAGGAATCAAATCTCATGACTATCTTTTTGAAGTTTTTCCATATTAAATGTTCCTTGTTTTCCACATCTGCCTCTACGTTTTTGTAGTCCGCTGATGAGTCGTGATAAATGGCTCCCATCGGTGGGAGTCGACGGAGTATCCCGTTCTGCACAAGAGGCTCTGTGTGCTTCCCTGCAGAACCTCCATCAACACGGTAACACTGATGTTCTTCTCAAGGATGAGGAAACTGAGGCTTAACAAATTGTCAAAGATCGCGGAGTCTGTAAATAATGGAGCTGTGATCTGAACGTGGATTGTTTGACTTCAGAAGCTGTGCTCTTTCTACCATGCTTCACAACCTAAGTGGATAGAGTCGGGCATAGATTTTTGGCTCTTTCAGCTCTCTCATCTTTAATAACTAGCATGCAGTCAAAACAAAAGTAAGGATGAGGGAAAATTATATACAGAATACATTTTGTAATTATAAGGAAAGAAAAAAGAAAAAGAAGAAAACAGTCAAGCTGTGGCAGAGCAAACTCCGAAGCAATCAAGAGGCTTCTACACCCTGGGTTTTCTCTAAAGGGGCTGTATTTCATTCCTTTGAAAACTCTAGCTTTGGAATGAAGGTGGCATACTGTGGGAAGACCAAGGAAATTAAACTTTTTTCATCTTATTGATTCCTATTCCTTTCATTCCATCTGTTTCCTTGGCATGGCGAAGGGGGTGACGATCAATGCAGAGTAAGTCGGCTCTGTCAGTCAGAAGATGGGAGCTGACAAACCAGACACGGGCTTGGGAAGGCCTTCCATGAGGGAAAGAATCTGTGCCAGATGACAGGACTCACGGAGAGTCTGACAAAATGTTGCAGACAATCAGGAAGCGTCTGATCCAGATTTCATAGATAATAAGCAGACTCTTTTCCGCGTGCATGCGCATAGATTTGAATATTTCTGGTCAAGTGCCTCCTTTTTGCACAGAACAGGAAGTAAATAGAATGGCGAAAAATAAAAGGAAAGGGGGCCAGAATGGGGGTCAAAAATAAAAGAAAAACAAACAACTAAATTGGTAGTACAGAAACCTTGGGTACTTGAGTTCATAGTTTATAATATAATGATGTGAGGGCAAAATGCTTCCTAAGTTAAGATTTCTAGTATCATTACCAGAGTGCAAATACAAAGGATTTCAGGACCTTTCTATAGGTTAGAACCTCCTTTAAAATCACAGAAGCACTCAGCTGCTGTTCTACCATAAAGAGCATTTTTGCCATTTCTATAAGGTTGTCTCCAACATAAACTCTAAAATAGCCATTATAAATGATGACTTCTGCACGTGAAAGAATCTGAAGCAGATCGCTACATAGTCTTGTGATTAAATTCTATTAAGAGATATAAATCCTATATATCCTTAAGAGCTTTGTGCAGAAGGGGCTTCTACTGTGGCAGAGAAGGCACTGAAATGGACAATTAGCTCATCAGTGGAAATGTATTTTGTTAGAAGCCAGGAGATGCATATATGGCAAGGCTGGACAAGGAATCAGTTTTACCATTTCGGTGCTCTCTTCCCCACACCCTCCCCATTAAGCTGCTATCATCAATAAAATGCATCATGCTATCTCTTTGACTGCTTTCTCCTGGACTTGGGAGTCTCTCAGCAAAACAGAAAAGAAAGGTCAAAAACTCTCATGCTCTGAAAGCACAAGATTGATTTAGAAAATCTACAAGTGAATAATTTGGTTGTAAAACTCCCTTGATCAACTCTCATGATTCAACTGTTATGGATCGAATTGTGTCCCTCACAAAAAAGATGTTGGAGTCCTAACCCCAAGTACCACAGAATGTGACCTTATTTGGAGATAAGGTTTTTACAAAAGTAACAAAATTAAAATGATGTCATTAGGTTGGGTCCTAATCCAATAGGACTGGTGCCCTTATTAAAAGGAAAAATTTGGATGCAGGGAGAGGTATCACATAGAGAGGATGCCATATGAAAAGATGGAATACAGTTGTTCACAGAGAGAACATGGTTATCTAGAAGCCACAGAGAGAGCCTTGGAGCAACTCTTTGTTACAGCCCTGAAGGAACCAACCCTGCCATCATCTGCCATCAGATTTCTTCAAAACTGTGAAACAATAAATGTATGTTCTTTAAGTCACCCCATTTGTGGTACCTTCTTACAGCAGTGCCAGCAAACGAATATAGATTTTGGTATTGGGAAGTAGGGTGCTGCTATAACAAATACCAAAAGTGTGGAAGTGCTTTGGAATAAGATAATAAGTGGAAGCTGGAAGAGTTTTTAGTTGCATGAGAGGAAAAACCTAGATGGCCTCAAAAAGAATGTTGTTGTAAATGTGAGTGCTTGAGATAAAAATGAGGAGCATGTTATTAGAAACTGGAGGAAAGGTGATCTTTGCTAGAAACTGGTAGAGGACTTGGCTGGTGTTCCTTGGAATGGAAAGTAGAACTTAAAAATGATGAGCTTGGAGGGCAACCCTCTCGTGTCCCCTTGCTCCTTGGGAGCTTTGTACTATCACTTTGCTATCACTCAATAAAACTTGCTTTGCTGTCCAACCCCCCCCCCAAAAAAAAGAAAAAAAATGATGAGCTTGGATATTTAGTTGAAGAGATTTCTAAGTAAAGTACTGAAGGCATAGCTTGGTTTCTCTTTGCTGCTAATAGTAAGATACAAGAGGAGAGAGATAAATTGAAGAAGCCAAAAGGACCCAGCACTTGAAGAGTCAGAAAATACTCCACCTATCCATGTTGCAACAAAATGACAGCATGCTCTGGAGAAAACTCCTGGATGTCTGGGCAAACATTTGCCACAGAGATTTGGCATGTGACTTGTAGATGTAACCACCCATCACAGTAGAAAGAGTGCCATTCTGGTCTGGAGGGGACAGGGCCAGGACAAAATAAAGGAAGGCTGGCAGATTTCTGGGATTCTACTGGTAGGAAATGGACTGATAGAGCTATTCGGTAATGAACACGTGTTAATGTTCAAGAAAGGGAAGAATGACCTGAAAGGCTGTTCAGAGGCTGGTGGCCATTGCCACCACAGGCCCAGAAGACAGGCTCAGGGGGTGGGGCCGTCTCCTCCTTGGTGCCAGAGGGCAGAGCCACCTCCCCCATTCCACATGGCCAAAACAGCCTCTTTGTCATTCTCAGCTTCCCCTCCTGACTTTCCTGTTTCTGCGGTCTTACTTCCAGTAGCCCAAGTTCAAAACCTGTCATTACTGACCCCTTTCCTTTCATTCATATTCAATTAGGCAGCCAATCTTGTTGATTCTTCCACTCTTCACAATCATTACTGTTGTCAAGGACTGTACTTTTAGTAATAAAATGTATTCTTTGCTCTTTTGCCATCTCTCTGTGCCACCATAACGATGCACATGAATGTCTTGGCAGATGATCTCAAGAGCATTAACGATGTTGAAAAGAGAGGTAAATGCTACATTCTTATCAGGCCATGCTCCAAAGTGATCATCCAGGTTCTATCATGATGAAGAATGGTTACTTTGGTGAATTTGAAATCCTTGATGATTATACAACTGGGAAAATCGGTGTGAACTCACAGGCAGGTTAAACAAGCATGGAGTGATCAGCTCCAGATTTGATGAACAACTCAAAGATCTAGGAAAATGGCAAAATAATCTGCTCCTGTCCTACCAGTTTGGTTTCATTATACTGATAACATCAGTTGGCATCATGGACCATGAAAAAGCAAGACGAAAACACACAGGAGGGAAAATCCTGGGATTCTTTTTCTAGGGATGTAATACATACATGCAAATAAAGTGCCTCAATGGACCAAAAAAAAAAAAAAAGGGAGAAACAAAAATGCATTCTTAACTAGTTTTACAACCTTGTGTAAGAACTTTATGTGACTTATGTTCTTTAATCTTTATAACCATGCAATGTGATGGTATACTATTCATATTCATTTTACAGCTAAGAAAAATTGAAGCTCAGACAGGTACTGAATGACTATATTTGCCCAAGATCATACAGCGAAGAAGCATCTGAGAAAGGAAACTTGACCCAGATCTTCCAGAGCCCTGAACCACACTCTTCACTGACATACTCCCTCCTTTAAAACATCTCTCATGGTTGTTTCTTCCTGTCCATTCTCACTGCTACTAACATAGCTTCATAACCCTTTTATTCATAACCCATTCCCTCACCCTTTTATTACTACACAAATCTCCTTGCATTTCTCCTTTACTACAGTTTACCCTCCTTCCAAACAGTCTTTCCGATCTCATCTAAAAAAAAAAAAAATCTACCTTTGAGCTAATTCTTAGCTTGAGAACTTTTGGTGACTTTTCATTGCCTATAGGATAAAGCCTAAATATCATAGACTGGCATTTCATAGTATCTTTACTAATCATGCCACCTTTTAAAATCTTGCCCACCTAAAAGCTCAGTCTCTGTGAAAACTTACTTGTTAAACTTTTATCTGAGCATTTCACTAGACAATTGTTCCCTGTCCTTGAAACGCTACCAATTATAATATTCATCTAGACCAATCTCAGGTTTAAGATGCCAACCACAGAGCCTGCGATCATCATCTTCCTTCAAAACTCCTTCTCCCAGAGTTCTCTGTCTACCTGCAACTACTTACGATTCACCTGAAATCTGATGCTTTTGACTGCTCCTCTTCACCTTACCTGCTGCCAAACACTATTGCTTGTTCTGCCACTAAAGTTCTCTTTCATCTGTCCCTTCTTTCCATCCTCACTATCTTGGGTCTCATTCATGCTCTTTGGACTTGAGAACATAAGAGAACTACAATTAGATTAAATTTCCACCCCAAAATGAGCAAAGATTGACAGGCCAGAGGGGCCAGAGGGAAGAGACTCAGGATAGAGATGACAACAGCCTACCCAGAAAGATCTAGACCTAGAGAAGATGGAGAGATGATAAAATCCACAGGAGTGGAGTCTGAGTGGCTCAGTCGTTTAATCTGCCTTCAGCTCCAGTCATTATCCCTAAGTCATGAGATCAAGCCCCCATCGGGGCTCCCTGCTTAGTGGGAAACCTGCTTCTCCCTTTCCCACTCCCTCTGCTTGTATTCCCTCTCTCGCTCTCTCTCTCTCTCTCTCTCTGTCAAATAAATAAATACAATCTTAAAAGAAAAATAAATAAATAAATGAATTCCACAGGAACAGGCATGGGGGTGGATGGTGGGAGGTGCTAAGAGCTTGAAGATGAGGAATTTGAGGAGAAGAAAAACCCCTGCCAGCCCCATTACTGTGCCCCCTCCCACTTGGCAGGCCCTATCACTGTGCTCCCCCTCCCCAAGCTGGCTCCATCACTGTGCACCATCAACAGTTTCCATCTCCACCTGTGTCCTTACCCATGCTCTTCTCCTCTGACACTACCTGCCTCTCAAAATCCTCTTGATTTCCTGGAGGCTAAGGAAAATGCCACCTTCCCAGATTCCCTCATCTGGAAATGCTCTTGCCCCCTCCTTTGAACACAAACAGTACTTTAGGTTAAAAAAAAAAAAATTCTTAGCCCTGTTTCTTTTCTAGGCCTGCTAGTCTCAAACTGGAATATTCACCTGTCTTAGCTTCCTATTACTATGTATAAAGTGCTGAAGGTAGGGGATATGGTTTGCTTATCTTGATATATCTAACCAAATATTGTACACAAAGTAGATACCCCATATGTATTTACCAAACCCAGTGGCATTTAACCCCACCAGCCTAATTTATGTTTGCCCCTATTAGGCAGAGAGAATGAGGTGAGTTTCCATTAGGTTTCTGTGTGAGAAAACTTCTCATGGAAAATCTTAGCCTCTTTGTTATAGATGAAGCATCAATTAAAAAGCACAAAGTGACATAGTCTGACCCTAGAATATATCCTGGATCCCAGACCAAAGACAGAGACAAATTTAAAGTTGTACAAACCAACAGTGGGAGGACCGTCTATACTTAGTGACTAGTCTGTCAGAGTGAAAAACCTCAAGTGGGTTGTAAATATAGGGTTGATTCTTTGGGAGATTTTTCTTCTATTTGCTGATTCAGCTCCTACAATCAAGAGATTTTGTTGTTGTTCAATTTTACTTAAGGCAGACTAAATCAACTGATTTCATGTTTATTCCTGATTTTTGTTTTTCTTACCTTGGCTAAACTCTGTGTTTGACAAGGCCCTCTCAGTTTCAGTGATCAGAATATGTTTTTATCCTTCAAATTTTTTCTAAGTCATCCACTTCTTGGCTTGTGTCTTCTATGGAAATTCAACTAATTTGCTACAAAATATGATTTTTGTTTTTTTAATTTGCAAGAATCCACAGGACTCTTGCCTTCTAACATTCTGGTTGATGATGTTGATGGATTTTCTTCCCAGCATTCGTTAGGGCCCACTGTAAATTCACGTCTGTACAACATTTAGATGGCTCACTGGTTGGTATAAAAGGGTTGTTTAACATTTCGTATTCCCAAATATAACAGTGTAACTCCTTTCATGGTTCTCATTCTTTAGAAATAGAAGGTAATATTGAAGGCATGTCTTTTGAGTGACTGCTCATTTCAGAAAATGCAGTTTACCCAGTGTTTACTTACGTATGATGACCTTAAATGGGGAAATTAGCAAAACAACAATGATTAAAGTTTCCCAAGCATTGACTGGGCAGAGATTTTAAAAAGCTTTCTCCTAGAGCTACATGATATGGTCATTAGGCTTTTAGGGGAATAACTAGAAGATTAGACAAAACAGACTAGCACTCCCCTCCACTAAGGTTCTAGGCCAAAGAAAGAGAGAAAAAGAAAATAAAGGAAGAGCTTTTTGGGTCCACCATGTGTTATTTACCAGAAGCATATATTCTTGTCGCACAACTGCTAGCTTCCCTTCCCTTCACCCATCTCTCCAAATTACAATCTTCCAAACCTATGGCTTTGGTTTTTTTGATGGTCTGATCCCATTGCAGGCACCCACATACATGTGCAGGGGCACACACACACACACACACACACACAGTTTTCCTTTCATATTTGGATTTACAGACGGGTCAGAGAAAAAGGGGAGGAAAGACTTAAAAAAAAAAAAAACCCTCCAGAAAGTTTGATCTAAACAAAATGGTTATTCAAATGGGTCCCCTACTAATTTCACAAAGATGCGTGATAATATCCAACATATGGCTTTAACTATGTTTTTTAATATTAGAAATTGAATGCACATTGTAAGACACAAGTTTTGCTGATATGCTGTTGATAATATAGGAGAACTATTTCCCATTTGTTTCTAATTATCCTAAAGACAGCCTGGGGATCATTTACCCGTGGTTTAAGAGCACTCAGATAAGTCCACAGATGCGACAGGCGGGCATGTGTGTCAGCTACTGCAGTGGGGCTGCGTGAGGGTGGTTTAGCAGAGACTATCCTCTTATGTCTGAAACCACTAGATACGGTTCCTAAGGTCAACCAGTACAGAAAAATAAAATCCTTCCTTTGTCAACATTCTTAGGGTGTGGGCTCTGGAGCCAGACTGCCTGGCTCCGCCATTTAACTGGCTGGGTGAACTTGATCAAGTGAGTTAACCTCTCTTTGCCTCAATTTCCTCATCTGAAAAATGGGGATGTGCTTCCATGGTATGGCCACGGTGAGGATGAAATATCCAGAATGGTGCCCAAAACATAGAAAGCCCTCGATACTTGATCTGGCCCCAGTCTAACTCTTTGCTTCATCTATCTCTGCCTCCCCACCCCCAACTCCTTTTCCTGAACCTTGCCAGCAAGATCTCTTCCAGCTCTTCCAACATATCCTCCATCACTTCTCCCAGGACACTTTCTTCTCTTCGGGCTAATGGGTCTGTGTTAGGTGGCCTTCACCTATAGGCCCACAGCTCCCAGGGTTTCTTCTGTTATGGGGTATATAACATACATTTTCATACTTATTGGTCTACCCCACTGGCCTTTTAGCTCCGAGGCAGGAGTTGAATCTGTTCTGCTCATTGCTGTAATCCCACCTTGTGACAAAGTGCTGTACACTGGAAGTAACCAGATTTTTTTCTTTTCATGGCAGAAAAAAAAAACTTCCTCCTTCAGTATACTCATCGAAAATAGATCATAATGCAGAAGAGGTAGGGGAAAATTATATGCTTACTTGAGAGCACTCTTAATTTTAATTCTTCTTGAGATATGATGACCCCTTTCAATCTGAAAATTCAAGTGTTTGTTCCTCATAGGGTCTTCTGCGTACACGTACCCACGGGCATGCGCACACACGTGGTTATGTTCACGTGCTCACTATGGTTATGGCTTCATTTCCATTTCTTACTTCCTCTCCTTTAGTAATGGTTATTTGCTTATGAGAGCTCCTGGATTTGTCTTTCTTATTTCCTATGTCACCCTCTGACTCATGATTTTTATTTCTTTCACCTTGTTTCTTTGCTATCTGTTCAAAATTGTCTTTCATTTGATCTCACAGATCACTAATTTTGTTTCAGTGGTATGGATTCTTTCCCCCTTCCACTCGTGAATTGCTCTCACTTGAAAATTATGGCTGTGCTATCTCCTCATTTCCTAAAGCATTGCTAAAGCATTCTTAATTTTTTTTTATTTGTTTTTTGTTGTTGTTGTGTTTCCAGTTCTCTTCTTTCTTTAAATCTTCACCCATAAATGACAGCTCAGTATCTCATCCTCAAGTAATCGAGAGCCCCTTGCTTGCTCGGTCAGTTCACGCCATGGAGTGGGTCCATTACTACCCTGCAGCTCAGGCTTCTGGAGTCCTGAGCAGGGCTAAATATCTATGAGAAATAAGGTTCAGTTTCTTCTTCAGGAGGCTGGTCATTGAAGTGCCAGCAGCCAGCAAGGGCCTCGTGAGCCACAGGATCTGCCTTCCCCTCCCAGGGCCCTAGTGGCCAGGCTCCACCTCCAATGGCACTGGAAATGTGGGTGCCCTGTACCTGCGGGCCCCTCCCCCCCAGGTCCTGACCTTCTTCTTAAGGCTCCCAGACCTAGACTGGTTCAGTTTCTTCCAGCCTGAGCATGTCCTGCAGGAATCTCAGTGGTAAATGGTGGTCACGGGTACGTGTGAGGCTGCTATTTCCTATTTTTTCTTTTAAAATTATCTGAGGGGCTGGGCGCCTGGGTGGCTCAGTGGGTTAAAGCCTCTGCCTTCGGCTCAGGTCATGATCCCAGGGTCCTGGGATCGAGGCCCACATTGGGCTCTCTGCTCAGCAGGGAGCCTGCTTCCTCCTCTCTCCTCTCTCTCTGCCTGCCTCTCTGCCTACTTGTAATCTCTCTCTCTGTGTCAAATNTGCTTCCTCCTCTCTCCTCTCTCTCTGCCTGCCTCTCTGCCTACTTGTAATCTCTCTCTCTGTGACAAATGAATAAAAAAAAAAAAATTATCTGAGGGGGTGGGGGGAGGGGAGGAATAGGACAAAGCTTTTAATATTAAAGAAAACTCTTTTACACTCAAAAAAGTTGAAATGCTCAAAGTTAAAACAATTAGAAGCAATTTCCAATTTTTAAGAGAAAACTCCAAAATTAAAACTTCTCTGAAGTTTAGTAAGATATCCTGCAAGACACCCAAATTCATATGGGAAAAATTAGCCTCAAAGCTTGATGTACTCTTTGAAATATAGCATGGCTCCCCTTGGGGGGCTGAATATAGAGGCGGCGTAGGGATTAAGAACATAGACTCGGGGTGTGTCGTTTGCTCTTCTTGCCTGAGTTTCATCCTCTGTAAGAGGGAGTTAAGCATGATGCTTCCTTCATATAGTTTTGTGAAGGTTCAATGAGTATTTGGAAAGTGCTTAGCCTAGTACCTGCTACATGGTAATGCTACAAAAGTGTTAAATAACACAAAGTAAAATAAAATAAGTAGCAGATCAGTATAAAGCTGTGAACCCACTAGGAAATTTTGATATCCAGGATGTCATGGAATTTTTTTTTAATCCTTTAAGATTATCTTTGCCATCAAAACAGGTTCACAACTGCCTATCTGAAAATAATACTCTGACAGACATGACAAAGACCATAACACAGACAGTTCTGGAATGCCAAGAGTTTCCATTGAAAGGAAAGATGAGGAAAGAAGTGGAAAATATCACTTTGAAATGTTTACTCAGGCAGATGTTTTCATGAGAGTCCATTTCCAACTTTATGGCAGAGTCATATAGTCTATCAATTATCTAGTATTAGAAATAGCCCGAAGTCTCATGTGTTTTAAAGGTTGGTATACTCTCAAGACACAGCAGAGGTATATTTGCCATTTGTAAGCATGCGCCACACTTTCACACAGTTGCTCAGTTAGAGTCTAATGGAAGTGTGTATACAAAGCAACCAGCCTGCTGCCCCTTTCCTACGTCTATAGTCACAAAGATGAGAGGAAGAGAAATTAATTAGCAGCATCTGAACAATGACAGAAATGCCCCAAATCCTAGTAAAATGAAAATTGTTTATAATAATAAACAATGAAAGCTAACATTCACTGAGGCATCTTGATCCGTCCTTTACATGTACCAGTTCATTTGATTTTCCGGTAACAGGGGTTTAATATCTTACTTCTCTGATTATCTCTAGCTCTTCAAGGTCTCTCAGGTGAGCTGTCCCTTTTCCATTCCTACAGGCTAGGGAACAAAACAATGAAGTCCAGCTCATTTAACTTTAATAATTTTGATGAGCCCAGTGACAACAGAGGTCTGAGATAAAAGTGCGCTTTTGATCTGCGCAGAAGAGAGATGTTAAGTGTGGCAAGGCATAAATGGTTGACTGTGAACCGATGAATAAGCTTCAATCAGCTGTGTAATTCACGCAAAACATTCAACTTGATCCAGACAACCAAGGACAATGTGGGATTTTATCCTCCTTGATCCGCAGTGGAAGCATTGACTCATTACATTTGTCGTCAGCCTTCTATGTTACTTCATGTCATGTGGAATCCAGTTGAAAGATAATATTTCGGTAACATTTTTTTCAATGCAGCTGAGGCTCATGCATTCGAGAGAAAACAAAAATGTATGTGACACACAGAGCCAGGGAGGAGGCAGAGGTGACCGCAAATTTGGATTTTCAAAGCTACACCATTGTCCAGGTCCTGGCCCTGACCTTCTGTCTCCCACTGGCAAAGAGAACCAGAGTGTTCTGCCTCACGTAACACAAGAAGGCACTCTTCTGTGTGCAATCCCCCATCAATTTTGCAGAGGTTTCCTGCCATTATCATAGTCCAGGTAGGCAGTTGTCACAAAGCATTAGAGCTGAGAGAGGCTGACAGCATAACTGCGGGCGAGCTCAGGGCTCAGTCCCGTCCAGCACCTGCCGCCTGCTCAGGCAGGAGTGTCCTCTGTCAAGACACAGCCTGGCGAGAGGCTTCAGGAATCACTTTGTATCAGTGCCCTTCATTGACAGCATGCTGGAGGGCAGCCTGTCTAGCAAAAGCAGGACAGAAACCTTTGCCAGCCACCTGCCTGCCCCCATATGGTGGCCATTTAAAAACCCGTCACTTTTATAAAGAAGCTCTCGAATTATTCATTCATCAAGTACAGTTTTGACTGGCCCAACTGCCTCAGTGTATGATCACCTGATTCAGTGATTTGAAGAACTTTGTTGTCACAGGACTTCATGTGGGTGTTTCCAAGGAAGCAATTGCTTAAATATACCTGCATGAGCAAGTCAAGTCCACTCCACATTCTGAGCTCCCACTGCTGCAAGAAGGGCATTGCTGGGGAGCCAAGAGCATTTTCAAACCCGAGGGGATGACAATCACGCGCGCAGGAGCCTCGCTCAGGGCTATGGAGGGAGGGTCTGAGCAGTCTTATAATGTGATCCTTTGTTTCCTCATTCACCTCATCCAGAGGCAGGCAGCTAATAGGGGAGGGGGAGGTGGAATGTGTTCAGAAATCGTACAACGACAACAACACACCAAAATCAAAGGCACTGTATGTTCACCTGAGAAGTCAACAGAGCAAAAAATTTAACAATGAAAATATACTTTAGGGGCGCCTGGGTGGCTCAGTGGGTTAAAGCCTCTGCCTTCGGCTCAGGTCATGATCTCAGGGTCCTGGGATCGAGGCCCGCATGGAATCGGGCTCTCTGCTCAGCAGGGAGCCTGCTTCCTCCTCTCTCTCTGCCTGCCTCTCTACCTACTTCTAATCTCTCTGTCAAATAAATAAATAAAATCTTTAAAAAAAAAAAAAGAAAAGAAAATATACTTTAAAGGGGCCCAGAAATCCATTACTACTTGCACACATGTCAAAATTCTACCAATATTTTTTCTTTTAAATTAAATTCATGAGATAATGTAGGTATATGGTAATATTTCAGTGGACATGCTGAAAATTTCTTCCTTATTTGTTTTAAGAGCAATCTTTCTCTGCCATCATGGAAAGTCCATGGGATTAGGGGCCACTACAACGCCAGGAACTGAACAGCGCTTGACATATAAGAGGTGCTCAATAAATATTTAGTAGGAAAATTAGACAAATAAATGCGGAAAAGAATGACTGGATGAATGAATGACATCTGCAATAAAGCACCGGATGTCTAATGACATGGTTTCTCAAACATTTTGCAGGGGTTGTGATAGAAGAGGTTGAGCAGAGTCAAGTGATGAGAGTGATAATGATTTTTTTTAATTTTAAAATTGATTTGGTACAATTTGGTTGAAGATTTAAGATTTTTTAAAATCTGCAATAATAAAGAATGAATGAACTAGGCACCTGAGAATTGAACACAATTCTCTGCTGTTTGAATTTCAGGCTCATTGTACACATCCCACCCCACAACGGAATGGCTTTAAGAAGGCAAGCAGGTGAGATTTTATATCCTTTCTCCTAAAACTGGCTGCTAATGACCTAGTTGTTTTTCCTCACTCTCGCCCTGACAATCTCATCCTCTTTCTTCAACTGACACCTGTGACTCAGAGGCTTTCCACCCTGAGGTTCTCCCATGAGACTGAGCCCTGTCCATGTAACTGCTTCCTAGGCCTCTAGCTCCACTTGGGGGTCCCGTAGGCCCTCAAGTGTAACAGTCCCAAACTGAGCTCCTGACCATCTTCCCACAGCAACTCCTCCTTCCCTGTCCCACATCTTAGGGAAGATCGACATCACCCAATCTAGAACTCTCACACTCTACTTCTCACACCACATCCAACCAGTCACCAAGGCCGGTGGATTCTAAATCCTTAACATCTCTCGCTTCCACCCTCCCCTCCCCTTTACTGCAAATACTAACTCAGGTCAGGCATTTATTATCCTCACAAGGACTATTGCTATAGTCTCATTGGTTGTCTTGCCTCCAGTTCTGTCTGGGTGATCTTTATAAAATGAAAATGTGCATATTACTCCACCCTTCCAGCCAGATTGGCTTAAAACCTCTTTGTGGCTCCCCATGGCCTGTTGGTGTATGGTTGAGCTTCTATAATGTGGCCTTGTATGAGCTTTTGTGATCTATACATTGTCTTACCTCTCACCAAAACTTTCTTTGCTTTCTCTGCTCTAGCCAATAAGCTACATAGAGTTTCTCAGTGGATAGAATTGTTTCATCCATCCATCGATTCAGAGGGAAAGGCTCTCACTAACACATCTCTCTGTAGTCCATGATGGCACTTCTGACCCCAGCACCAAATGAGTTAGGCCTTGGAGAGGCAGTAGTCCAGAATGGAACCATCCTCTCTCCCAAGGAGCTGGAATGGGAGACATAGCAAAAGAGAGAGAAACTTGGCGAATGTTGGGACTGCTTACTAAGAAACCCCACCTGGTACATCAACCCACAGAAGGTCCCAGTTGTTCTTTAATTTTGGTCTGAGACAATAGCCAAACTGTGGAAAGAGCCAAGATGCCCTTCAACAGATGAATGGATAGAGAAGATGTGGTTCATATATACAATGGAATATTATTTAGCTATCAAAAAGGATGAATAACTACCATTTGCATCGACATGTATGGCACTAGAGGGGATTATGCTAAGTGAAATAAGTCAAGCAGAGAAAGACAATTATCATATGGTTTCACTCATATGTGGAACATAAGCAATAACCCAGAAGGCCACAGGGGAAGGGAGGGAAAACTGAAGGGGGAGAAATCAGAGAGGGAAATGAACCACGAGGGACTCTGGACTCTGGGAAACAAACTGAGGGTTTCGGGGGGTGGGGAGATGGAGTAACAAGGTGATGGGTACTAAGGAGGGCACATTGTGATGAGCACTGGGTGTTATACACAACTAATGAATCATTAAATACTACATCAAAAACTAATGATGTACTATACAGTGACTAACTGAACATAATAAAATAATAATAATTTTGGTGTGAAAAAATATGGGTCAGACCCTCATGATTTCCTGCCTGGGCCAGAAAAATATCCTCTGAAGTATCTCATCTGCAGTCCTTCTCCTAATCTATTCTTCATACTGCTGTCTACCATCTCCCCAAACCTCAAATAGGTTCACATCACACTACAGCTTAGATGTCTTCAGTAGCTCTTCACCAACTACTTGATTCCCAAGAATGTTTCCCCCATCTCTCAAAGCAGTATGTGGCACACTCAACAACTTCCTGTTGTATATTATATGAGTATATTAGGAATTTGAAGATTGATCCAGCTAGTGCTTAATTTTTTTCTTCTTCTTTTCTCAAAGATTTTATTTATTTGTTTGAGAGAGATTGCACAAAAGCGGGGTTGAAGAGCAGAGAAACAAGCAGACTCGTCGCTGAGCAGGGATCCTGTCTCAGGGTTCAATCCCAGGACCCTGAGATCACATCCCGAGCCAAAGTCAGAGGCGCAACCAACTGAGCCACCCAGACACCCCCTAACTGCTTGATTTTTAAGTGAAAATAGACAGATTTAAAACAACAACAACAAACATCAGCCAGTCAGAGTCCATGGCTGTGACACTTAGGGGCCCACGGTTGAGCTGCAAGTCTTGCCTCTTTGCTTCTTCCACATTTAAGCGCAGAAAATGGCTGAAAAACCCTAGGCTTTGGATGGCAAGGACGCGGTTCAACCTCTGTGTGATCATGTACAAATGCCTTACTCTCTGTGAAGCTTGGTTCCTCATCTTTAGGTGGAGATCATAATTCCTATATCAGAGATCCGGCGGTAAGTATGCCCCTTTCAAAGGAAGCCTAATTCATCTTCTCTAGGAACACAACTTGCCCCCCCCATTCTGATTATTTACCTCAAATTTAAAATGCACTACGGTCACTTTCTATTTAAATACTACTGTTAAAATAAAATAAGCAAAAAACAAACAAACAAACAAAAAAAAANCCTGGGATCGAGGCCCACATCGGGCTCTCTGCTCAGCAGGGAGCCTGCTTCCTCCTCTCTCCTCTCTCTCTGCCTATTTGTAATCTCTCCTCTGTGTCAAATGAATAAATAAAATCTTTAAAAAAAAAAAAAATAAAATAAAATAAAATGCACTACGGTCACTTTCTATTTAAATACTACTGTTAAAATAAAATAAGCAAAAAACAAACAAACAAACAAAAAAAAACCCCAACAAACATGGTTAGCCCACAGCTAGAGGTAAGATTCTGAGGCCTTGAAGGAGAGAATGGTTTTTGAATTGTTTGTGTTTCTTCTCTTGCACAGACACTGGGTTGTGAGTGACTGGCTGAAAATGGAGGTTCTGGAGAAATCACGTTATGGAAGTACTGGACTCCAAGGGAAGGAAAACCTTGTTTTCAATTCTTTTAAACTCTTAAGGTCAGCTTCAAACAGGGAGTTGGAACAACTTAGCCAAATTGGCAGTGACTAGGAAGTGACCCAAGCCAGGTAGCAAATTATCAGCTAATAGAACCAAGTCACCTTCTTGCAACCCCCAGCTGAGCTGCAGGTTTGTCTGCCTGCACCGACAATGCCGAGAAGATTGTCCTTTGAGGGACCACCTCCCACAGAGGCTGCCTCCGGTTTAGGGTTCGGATGGAAGGTATTTAGATAAACTAATAATTGCCCAGGGATGTGGTTTGCTCCACAGAAGTCAAAACTGTGTTTAAATGTCTGAAATTCCTGGTGTCACTAATAATTGTAACCTCTGCTTCAATAAAACATACAAATAATGTTACTGAAACATTTCCAATCACAAGGTATTATTTTTGGTCTAAAACAGATGCAGGCCTCGGTGCTTAAAAGGAGGATGTCTGGATGGATTTACCTCTGCTTGAAGGGGAACAAAACTCCTGGAACTTTGGCCAAGGCCCCCAATGCGAGAAGCATCTATTGGAGCAAAGATAGCAGTGTGACAGAGGAGCCATTCCTAGCATGAATAAGTACCATCTTGGGAGACATACTGAAGGTGCTGGAAGAAACGTAAGACAGTAGTTTGAAGGAAAATGAGCTGGCATTTTGAACACTTAGTTGGCAGGCTGGCCATTAATATGGGTTCTTTCATTTAATCCTCCCAGCACTCCCATTTTACATCAAAACCCAGAAAGGCTAAATAATGGATTCAAAGACACCCCCATATTAAGTGTAGAATTGGGATTTGACTTCAGGGCCATCTGTACACAAAGCCCAGGTCTTTCCCATTTGATCATACAGCCTCTTTCTTGGGGATTTTAAGAGCTGACCCCCCAAAAATGAGGACCTGGAGTCAGACTGTCAGGGTTCACATCTCTCCTCCATCATTTGCTAGCTCTGTGACCACAGCATTTAAACACTCTGCCCTTCAGTTCCCCCATGATAAAATGGGAGAGAATACTAGTACCTGCCTAATAGTACCATTAAGCAAATGAAAAGAGGTGGTACAGCTACAAGGCTCAGTGCTATGCTTCTAGCACTCTTGTGCCCAATCCAGACACTCAGACGTCAAGCCATCAAGCAAGCAAACTTCAGCCCAGCCTGCTAGGGAGGGCCTTTGGGTTAGCCCAGAGACCCGTCCGCCGAGTCCAACAGGAGACCCATCCTGCCACAGTTAAAAGCCAAGCACCTCATCCGCAGCGAGACAGTAGGTAGATATCTCCCAAGGCCCACGGAGGCCTGTCCTAAAGAACACTCCCCCAGACGCTGCAAACTCTTAGCCTAGTTGCAGTAACACTCATTTCTTCAGTATTTCACATCGTGCTGGAGTACACCAGTAAGGATCTGCTGGGCACATGTGGAAAACATTAGCTGTTACGTGGATTCAGGCAAAAGGTAGTTAGTATCCAAATAAATCAGATTGATGTTTTATCTTACAACCATTAAAGCAAAGCCTGAACTCAACATGTTCTGGCTGTGGACAAGGCTTAATATAAAAAAACAATCACCCCAACTGGAAAGAACTAAAGTCTTTAGGTACGGTAGTGCTTTCTCCTTCGCCAAAAATTCATGTACACCAATGTTATACAAGTTAATATCTCACATGGGATATATTAAACAAAGATAAGGTACACAGCAATTGTACGGAATTATGAAAAATTAGGCAGTGGGTAAAAGAAATTCTTCCTTTTTCAAGTTAATCATTAACATTTCTCCAGGAAACAAACAACTGAGACTATTGTCTTATTTCCAAAGGTTGCCCAGGGGTGAGCAAAAAAGTTAATTTCATTAGATGCAATACATAATCCAAGGATGGTCATACAATCATTGCATGCATATGTGCCTGACCGTAAAAATACCTCAAGGACTAGGAAATTTCAAAGTAAATGTAAAAAAGAGGATACACAAGGACATTTTCACACAGTGTTAAAACATGTATATGCTTCATAAAAGGCACAAATAATGTATTCATTGTTTAAATACAGACAACTAGCCATTATTCCAATCCATGTCAGGTGTTAGGAAGGCAGAAACTGACTTCCTCTTCGACCCTATTTCTGGACACTTAGAACAAGAAGCAGAGAATCCGTGAAAACAATACATCGTACCAAGAATCAAGTAAAGCTGCAAAGAGGGGGAAAAGGCAGAACGTTAAGTTCTTAAGTAACCGAGAATTTGAAAAAAGCAAACTTTCCATACTTATTCTCAAAGTTATGGTCAATAAAAGTACAAGCTACAAGGTTTTCACCACTAACTGGAATCAAATTCCATTAGATTTAACAACAGTGAGTGCAGGGTTCCGTAATGTAAGGAAGGCACTTAGCAGAGTGCCTGACACACGCAAGAACTTGGGATTCTTCTGAACTATTGTGTGTTCCCTTCTCCTGGAATTGCTCTAAACAACAATGTTTGTCCCACATTCTCCTGGGAGGGTTTGGATGTTTCCTCACTGGAAGCAAACATTAAAGGAAAATAGTTGCCTCCTTGGGATAAATCCTTGAAAAGGAGATTCAAATCATGTTCGTTTGTGAGGAGACATTGACTCATGCTCATAGACTGTGGGCACTTTCATTTGTTGAGGCTCCCAAGGTAATAGATATGCCAGAACAGGATTACGAAATTTACAGTGAATTCTATCTAGATGTTTACCCTCTGCAAATTTACAATGTTGACATTAAAAAAAATGCAATACAGTGCGCTCTTCACAATATAATGACAAGACTTACTTTTAAGAAATTGAAATGTGCGGCCTCGTGGTTGGAAAGGCAGTTAAATTTTTCCCATGCCTGTTGTCCTCTCTCAATTGCCAAAACTGTACATAGAGCCTCGGAGACCCATCCAGTCCAAATATAAGGACTCCTGGTGTTTGGGGGTGAATTATATCACTCTGTAAAAAACATTAAAAAGATACATTGAAGCCCTAACCCCCAATCCATCAGAATGGGATCTTATTTGAAAATAAGGTCTTGGGCGCCTGGGTGGCTCAGTGGGTTAAAGCCTCTGCCTTTGGCTCAGGTCATGATCTCAGGGTCCTGGGATCAAGCCCCGCATCGGGCTCCCTGCTCAGCAGGGAGCCTGCTTCCTCCTCTCCCTATCTCTCTGCCTGCCTCTCTGCCTACTTGTAATCTCTCTCTGTGTCAAATAAATAAATAAAATCTTAAAAAAAAAAAAAAAAAGAAAAAGAAAATAAGGTCTTTACAGAGTTAACCAGGTTAAAATGAATTCTGATAGGTGAGCCCTAATCCATTGGGCCTCGTATCCTTATCAGAGGGGGAAATTTGGACACAGAGACTGACACACCCAGTGGGAAGATGATATGAAGAAACACAGGGAGGATGCCATGTGAAGACAGAGGATTGGAGTGATGTATTTAATAAGCCACAGAAGGCTAAAGATTGCTGGCTGGCAAACCATCAGAAGCTAGCAAGAGGGAAGGGAGGATTCCTCATCAGTTTCGGAGGGAGCGTGGCCCCTGGAGACACCTTGATTTCAGATTTCCAGTTTCCAGAGCTGTAAAACAACAAATTTCTCTCTGTGCGTGTGTGTGTGTGTGTGTGTGTGTGTGTGTGTCTGTGTGTCTGTGTGTCTGTGTGTCTGTGTGTGTCTGTGCGTGTAGCTTCATTAGGCAGCCCTCGGAAACTATACATGTGGGGATGGCAGGCCCGCCCGGCGGCTCTCAGGGCCTCTCGCCCCTGCTCTGGTACTGACCGCAGGAGCCTTGTCCTCAGACACATGTGAGGCAGCACAGGAGAGCTTCCGTCAATAACCCAGCCGACGTCAGCACCTAGACGGGAATTCATCTGCAGTGTTGTGATGCCTGCTGTGTGCACGAGGAGAAATCGCAGCTCATGAACATACTTTTGTACCCTACAAAATAAAATTCCCAAAGGAAAGCAAGGAAAGGAGGGAACAATCCTGTTGTTACGCTCATTTTAGTCACAAGGCTATAAATTCTCATTCGGTAGGTCTTTGATCTTCCTGTGATGATCACACTTAACACGGTTTTCTAAGGTTAAAAAATTGTCCTGTGGAGAATGTGGTCAGAATACAGAAAGACACACAGCCACCTCACAACCTATACTGAATTAATATGTTAAGCCCATCAGTTAGAGTAGGTTCAAGTATACATTCAGTTCTTCTGGTTTTTTTCTTTTTTTTTCCTTTCCTTTTTTTTTTTAAGATTTTATTTATTTATTTGCAGAGAGAGAGATCACAAGCAGGCAGAGAAGCAGGTAGAGAGAGAGGAGGAAGCAGGCTCCCTACTGAGCAGGGAGCCTGATGTGGGGCTCGATCCTAGGATCTTGAGATCATGACTTGAGCCAAAGGCAGAGGCTTAACCCACTGAACCACCCAGACGCCCCATGATTTTTTTCTTTTTGAGGAATTCTTACATCTCCTTTTCCCTCGAACCCCCTTGGCCCTGGAATGAGTCCCTGGATCTGATACAATAATGATTATAATAACAGTGACAAGAGCTGCTATGTATCATATGCTACTCACTGTACCCAATCTTTTATGCTCTTCCCTTCATTTAAGCCTCATGGCAGTGTTTTGAAGTATGTACTATGATTTTTGCAGATGAAACAAAATCAGAAGATATCAGTCATTTGCTCAAGATAAGAAGGTGAATGAACAGTGAGAGCAAAGATGAGCCCCAATTTGTTGACCTAAAACCCCCTTACTCTCACACAGTGCACCACCCCTTCTTTGCTAGATGTTTCCACCTCCAATGCCATGTAGATAAGGCTAAATACTGTGACAAGGATGCTTGGATGCTTCCTGTTTAGATCAACAGCTCTCATCCTCAACCAGTCAACCTTGAGGTCTGAGCTCTATGTGAAATACCAACAAAAATTCCAATTGTCATTTGGTGGTATTCATCGTCTCCCCACTGAACTGAAGTACTTCATTTTTAAACTCTTAGTGAGCCAGTTGAGGTTATTTACAACATCATTTGATAATTTATATATACTTAAAAGCACCCAGAGAGTCGGTTTTGACTTCAAGCCAGCCACAGCTATTCTATTAATTAATAAAGCTGCCATGTACCTATATGATAAAGGGCTCAACATGAAGTTTACAACAAATGCACAGTGGCCCAACAAATATCTTACATTTCCAGGTCTCTGCTGATTCATGACATCAGGGCCAAATCTGGGCATATTTAACTCTGTTGCACAGAAATATTCCATCTATTGGCAGTATAACTTCGTGAAAGTTTCTTTACATGGGAATGAACAATCCAACAGAACCACAGGAACACCTGCCATTGGTTGAGTGCCTACTCAACCAATGTGCCAGACCCAATACTGGGCATTCCATTTACAACACCATCATAAGTCTCTCACTTTACAGATGGGGAACCTGGTGCCCAGAGGATGTCAGAACTTGCTGGTGGCCTCACAGCCAGCAAAAGTCAGCACTAGAATTTCAGCAGAGGACCTTCGAACCCTTCACCATCTGGGTTCTCCAGCCATTTTGTCAGGTGGTAACCTGAGGGACAGATAAAAGAGTTGTCCAGTCACTTAGGCAGAGTCTGGAGTCCTGCCTCCAACTCCACTGGAATCACCTTTTCTACCCGGAGACATTTGTGTCTAGAGGAAAAATGAAGAGAAGAGCTACCAACAATCATGCCTGTAGTTCTCATTCAATACTCCGTTGTCTGGAGAATCTGTGAGTTTGAAATCAAGATTACCCAAAAAGACCCCAAAAATCACACGGTTCTCCTCATTTGTCTTCTCCAAACCCAAAACAGGAATATCATTTTGATGGCATTGACAGTAAACACTTTCAGATGGGGATATCAAGAATAATACTTTTATTAGTCAAAAACGCTTTTACTCTGAAGTGACTCTTGGGGCTGTCATCACATAAGTCTCCCCAGTTACTTTGTGGCTGTCGCTGAATGGAGAGTCAGATTCAGTCACCTACTGCTGGCCCTGTAACCCCGGAGAAGACCCTAATCGTGCCTAGTTTACCAACTGGTGATATGGTAAAAACAACACCTGCCCATCAGGATACCGAGTGTGACAGAAGTGCTTTCAAGGGCTAATATCAACAACTTTACAAATTTGAGGTGTTAATCCTACCACCGCTTCTCTTCCTCTTATTATCATTAATAATAACATGCCCCCTGTAGTCCACCACTAACTACTAGGAGAGTACTATTTATTCAGATATTCTCTCATTTATTTTCAGGCACACCTCCATTAGAAAAACTCAGCAATTTTTTTTTCCCTGGACTTACACCCTGAACTTGTTAGCAGCCAGCACAGAACCCGCCATCAGCAAGGCACCTTCCCTACTCCCCACTTGGCCTTGTCTTTCTGGTACTAAGACATAGCTGCAGTGGATACATTGATGTCTTCAAACTGTGTCCTTCTTGGCCTCCTAAATACTGTCATAGCATTAAAGCTTAATTTCTCATCTCCATTACCTGTTAATTTCTTCCATTTAGTAGGACTAAGAAGAAAAACCAATTAGCTCACTTTTTGCTTAACATTTATTAAGTATATTAAAGTTTGTTTTTAGTTGATACTACCAAAGCTCTCCAGAACCTTCTTTAACTTTTTTTCCCCCTCCTTTCTATAGAAAGGTAAGTAAACTTGATCAATCACATCCATTCATTCATCCTTTTCCGGCAAAGAATGATTACTTTAGTATTGGCCCATCACTGCCCAGTATGAGACTTATTAACTAGTCACTCAGAGCACTGGTTCTCAAACTAGGCTGCCCTCTGACATCACTTGGGGAGCTTTAGACATGCTGATGTCCAGATCCCATCCTCAAAACTTCTGACATAACTGTTCTGGTGTGTGGCCTGGGCATTGGGATTTTTAAAAGTTCCCCATGGGATTCTAAATGCAGTCGAGTTTGAAAGCCACTGATTTAGAGGTTTGGAAAAGCTAGTTTGAGTAGATTTAGCAAGTCAGGGGAGAAAATTATAATAATAGTAGGGATGAAGATATCTTGATTTCTCTTTGGTAAGAGCTCAGACTTGCAACTGGCAAGACCTGCTGTGTTTCAGCACATGGCCGTGCAAAGTCCGAGGTTTATACTTCCTCTCCAATTTCCCTAATAGCCTCCTTTCTTTAGGAGGTCACTCCTTGGCTTGCTTTGATTTTTATTTAGAGTGGAGATATATTTTAAACATTATCAAAACCAATTCTGATTTTTCTTTTGCAGTGCCACCACTTTTAATAAAGAAGATCAACTTTCAAAGTTGAGACAAACCAACCCTCCTGTTTGAAGTTGTTTAATAAAAATTCTTTTAGGGGTGCCTGGGTGGCTCAGTGGGTTAAAGCCTCTGCCTTTGGCTCAGGTCATGATCTCAGGGTCCTGGGATCAAGCCCCACCCACATCGGGCTCCCTGCTTCCTCCTCTCTCTGCCTGCCTCTCTGCCTACTTGTAATCTCTCTCTGTCAAATAATTAAATAAAACCCTTGAGAAAAAAAAAATCTTTTAAATACCAACCTCAGCAAAGAAAACAGAGAGGACAACCTGAGGGAATGGAGATCATTTCTCCCTGAGTAGTGACTAAGTTGCTGAGTGTCAAAATGACAAGCCAAGCAAACACCAGGTGAAGGAAGAATCCCGGTCAGTAGTGCCACATTGGTGAGGCTAAAAAGGCAGTGTGGTCCTGAATATTTGGCCTTAATTTGGAATTTCCTTGTTTTGGTGAATTTAAATCCTTAGCATTAGTGTCACGCAGTTATTTTTGTATGGTTTATTTTCTTTTTCTTTCGGTTGTATAATATTCAAAACAGCATAAAATGTACATTCTCCTTCACATGGAGAATGAGTTCAGCAACAACTCAAGCACATAATTCATCTCTGCATGGAAGAAGGTGCTGGACATCTGCTCACCCAGATCTATGAAACAATGGGATCCATGAAGCAATTCAGGGAGGAAGTCTCCTATGAGGCTCCGCACATCACACATTTGAGGAGAGAGATAAAAATACAAGCCACATTAGAAGTAAAGAACCTACCATTACCTTAGTTTTTTAAAAAAATTCTGTTTGTTATTTGTCTGTCTCCTTGAGGATGAAGGCTGCAGGAGACCAGGATAGTCTGTTCAAGCTGTACCCCTGAACTCAAATAATACCTGGCACATAGTAGACACTCAATAAATACATGTCAATTGAAAAAAGTGTTTCCACTGTGAATACCAAATAACGATGATGAAGAAATTACATGTATTTCCTTCTTACTCTCACTGCAAAGAAGTGGGATTAAAATGAGTGTTTTTCTCTTCAATTCCATGGACAAGTTTTTGCACATGGAACGGATATTCTATTTTCTGTATACATTCTGCGGACATCCTGCCCAGCCTGGGCAATCTCGTCCCCTCCCAGGTCACACCCAGGAGTGATCTCTTGGAGCAGACAGGCTCCCATACATACCCGCACCGTGCTCCCCCACGCTCCGGGTCTATTCCTGACTCCCCAAGCATTAGTACACATCAGAATCACCTGGAGGGCTTATTAAACTACGGTTTCTGGGACCCCACATTCACATCACAACAGAGTACACCTGTTTAAATAAGCCCAGATTAAGAAATGGGTTCCTGCTCTGTGCCTTGGCTCCTGAGTTCACACCGGGATAATCTACTTTCACAGCAAGTGATCCCTGAGCGGCTTTCATTAAGCTCCATAACTTCTCAGAGCCCTGAGCCTCAAAGTTCTCATCTTTGAAATGGATGCATTCCTTTAAACAAAACAAAACAAAACAACTTAACAGATTGATTTTTAGAGCAGTTTTAGATTTACAGAAAAATTGAGCACATAGTACAGAGTGTTGCCATACACCCTTCCCCCATACACACACACACACACACACACACACACACACACACACACACACACACATTCCCTTATTATTAACATCTTGCTTTAGTGTGATGCATTTGTTACAATTAAGTAATTGTTTCCATGTTTATAAGAGATACTGGCCTATGATTTTCTTTGTTTGCAGTGTTCTTGTCTGGTTTTGCTATCAGAGTAATGCTGGCCTTGGAAAATGAGGGAAAGTGTTCCCTCCTCTTCTACTGTTTGAAAGAGTTTGAGGGGAAAAAATGGTATTAACTTTTTTTAAATATTTGGTAGAATTCACCAGTGAAGTCATCTGGTCCTGAACTTTTGGTTGTTGGTAGTTTTTGATTATTGATTCAAATCCTTACTAGTAACTGGTCTTCAGATTTTCTATTCCTTCATAATTCACTCTTGGTAAATAGTATGTTTCCAGGAATTTGTCCACTTCTAACCTGTCCAATTTGCTGTCACTCAATTGTTCAGAGTCCTGTGATCCTTTGTATTTCTGTGGTATTAGTTACAATGTTTCCTCTTTCATATCTGATTTTTTTATTTCTCTCTTTTTATTTGGTGAGTCTAGCTAGAGATTTGTCAACTTTGTTTACTTTTTTCAAAAAACTGGTTCCTAGTTTCATTGATCTTTTCTATGGTTGGTCTTTTAATTCTTATATTTAAACCATTCACATTTAATGAGATTACTGACATATTCAGATTAATACCTACTACATTTCTAATTGTTTTATATTTCTTGTTTTTATTTGTTTCTTTTTTATTTTTCCCTCTTTGGCTTCTCTGCTTTTATTTGGATATTTTATATGATTCCCTTTCTCTCTTCTCTGAGAAAATCAATTATATTTCTTTAAAAAGTGTTAGTGGCTACCCTAGAATTTGCAGTATACATTTACAACTAATCTAAATCCACACGGAAGTAACACTTGGCTTAACATTAGTACAAGCACCTCATGCACTGAGTGTTCCCAATTCCCCTCTCATCCTTTGTCAGATTGCTGTCATTCATTTCCCTTCTCTATT
This sequence comes from Ailurus styani, assembly GCA_002007465.1. Lineage (NCBI taxonomy): Eukaryota > Metazoa > Chordata > Mammalia > Carnivora > Ailuridae > Ailurus > Ailurus styani. Next base: position 823,482 of record LNAC01000114.1, read on the forward strand.
AGCTATAATCACCCAATGCATTGCTGCTGTTTTTACTTTAAACAATCATGTAATTCAAGTAATTTAGAACAATAACAGTTTTTATTTTACCTTCATTCATTCCTCCTCTGACACTCTTCCTTTCTCTTTGTAGATCTGAGTTTCTGATCTATACCATTATCCATGTCCTTGAAGAACTTCTAGCATTTCTTGTAAAGTGGCCATACTAGAGACAAAATTTCTTCAGTTTGTCTCAGAAAATCTCTTCTTTACTTCTTTTACTGAAGTGTAATTGACATAATATTATGTTAGTTTCACATGTAACTCTTTCACTTTTGAAGGATAATTCCACTAAACACAATTCTGATTTGATGGGAGTTTTTTCTTTCAACACTTTAAATATTTCTCTCCATCTATTTTGCTTGCATGGCAAGTCTGATGTAATTCTTATCCCTAGTCCTCTCTAGATAAGGGTTTTTTTGTTTTGTTTTGTTTTTTTATTGTCTGCCTTTTTTCAAGATATTCTCTTTGTTGTTTTGCAATTTGAATATGATATGCCTTACATGTGGAAATTTTGGTATTTATCTTGCTTGGTGTTCTCTCATTTCCTGGATCTGTGGTTTCATGCTTCTCAATAATTTTTGAAAATTCTCGGCCTTCAAAAATTTCTTCTCCGCCTTTCTCTCTTCTCTTTCTTGTGTTCCCATTATAACTGTTACATCTCTTGTGATTGTCCCACGGTTCTTGATATTTTCTTCCATTCTTTTCCTCCTTTTTGCTCTTCACATTTTAATTTTCAAAGTTTCTGTTGACCTAGCTTCAAGCTCACTAATTCCGCCCCCCACACCTCCCATAGGGTCTTATTTGTCCCCTGAAGAACCCACCAAACATATTCATCATTCCCATTACAGTTTTTTTTTTAAGATTTTATTTATTTATTTCACAGAGGGAGAGAGATCACAAGGAGGCAGAGAAGCAGGCAGAGAGAGAGAGGGGGAAGCAGGCTCCCTGCTGAGCAGAGAGCCCAATGCGGGCCTCAATCCCAGGACCCTGAGATCATGACCTGAGCCGAAAGCAGAGGCTTTAACCCACTGAGCCACCCAGGAGCCCCCCATTACAGTTTTTTGATTTCTAGCTTTTTTGTTGTTGTTGTTCTCTCTTAGAGTTCCCACGTCTCTGTTTATGTTACCTATCTGCTTTTGAATACTGTCTACCTTTTCCATTAGAACATTAACATACTAATCATAGGTATTTTAAATGGCCTATCTGATAATTCCGAAACTGTGTTATATGTAAGTCTGGTTTTGATGGATGTTCTTAGTTTTCAGACTGTTTTTTCTTTTCCTTTCCTTCGGCATACCTTGTAATTTTGTGTTGAAAGCAGGACATAATGTATCCAGTAATAAGAACTGAGGGAATCATGCTTTCAGTGTAGGGTTTTATGTTAATCCGGCTAGTGGCTGGCTGCTAATGTTTGCTGTGGTAGGTGCCAGAGACTTCAGTTTCCTCTGGCTTTTTTGCTGTCTTCTCCCTCTCCTCTATTGTCCTTCCGGTTTCCCTAAGAAACTCTTTCTTAAAGAGAGTGTGTGTCTTACAGCTCTCTCAACTGGAATCACTGTTATGATACCACAGCCCTGTGGATATGGTGATAAGGTGTCAGAGAGGGTAGGCATCCTATTATTTATTCTATGATTAAAGCTCAAGCTTCTTAGTTGGCCTGAGTCCTGAGCTGTGACATTCAGATGAATTTCTTAGCCTTATTTTTTTTTTCTTCTGTGATGTAAAACAGGAAAACTATAGGCGGCTGGAGTTATCTAATTGTCGTCCTTCCCCTGATTGTGTGAGGTCAGATAAGGCTCCAGTAAAGTAGTTTTCCTTGAGGGGCAGGCCTTTGTTATGGAGAATGCTCTGGGCACATTTCAAAAGGGTTATTTTCCCCTCCCTCTGCTGGAAGCAGGAGGGAATTTTTCTCCTGTCTTCACCTTGAGGGACTTGAGGGGAGTTTTTGGATGTAAAACCCACAAAAACATATCCTCTCTTCCAGGTCTGGGCCTCCAGGGGTTTTGAAATCTCAATCTACATTCAGTCTCAGGCAATTCGTCAGTTGCCATTAAAGTGTTCCTGCCAGTTACTGGCTCCAATTGCTTCTGTTCCCAGTAAGTGATTTTCTGCATTCTCCTCTCTTTCTAGGTTTTTGGGGTGGCAGTTTGCCCTGTGACCTCAATTCTCTGAGGAATCTAATAAAAGTCATTGGTTTTTAGTTTGCTCAGCATTTTTCTTGTGATGACTCCAAGTTCTATACATATTGGAGTCAAACGCATTTCTTAATTCATAATACTGTTGAGATTACTGAGGGAGCGCCTGGGTGGCTCAGCCAGCTAAGCATCTGCCTTCAGCTGAGAACCTGATCTCCAGGTCCTGGGACTGAGTCTTGCCTCAGGCTCCCCTCTCAGAGAGAGTCTGCTGCTTTCTCTACCTCTGCTCCTCCCCCTGCTTGTGTGGACTTGCTCACATTCTCTCTTGTTCAAATAAATAAATAAATAAAATCTTTAAAAAAAAGACTGTTGAGAAAACTGATGTCATGACGTGTATGAAAGGCCTAACATGATGCCCATCAATAGCAAATAATAATAATTACAATAGTAGCCAATCACTTTTAAAAGTACTTCACATGTATTAAGTCAGTTAATTCTCACAACCCTCTAATATAGGGAGAATTATTCCCTTTTTATACCTGTGGAAACTGAGGTATATATATTATACCTACTCAAGGATTCTAACCTGAAAAGTCAGGCTCCAGGACACAGACTGGCATCGTTGATCCCTCCAATCCCGCCACACCTTCACCAGACCCTGCCTTGTCCCAGGGACTGGACTCCTACCTTGGCATCCATCTCCCTAGACCGAAGTCCTGCTATTGCAGCTAGATCCCCTTGACCCTGCGCAGTTCCTCAGTGGATGGTTCTGGAGTCTTTCTAGATCCACCCACCAGGCCCATCTGTCCCCTGATTTGTCTCACGCCCCACATGAATGTTTCAGGATTCCCATCCTGACCTCACTCAAATTACAGACAGAAAATTGGACAAAAGATGAGTTATCAATTAACAAAAAAATGCACGTTAACAGAAGCAGACACACTCACGTAACAAGGTCTGTGAATGGTTTTCAGAGATCCTGTCCTACCAAGGGGGATGACCAGAGATTTAAAGAGACTGTTCGGTCACAGCTTTCCTGGGACCAGAAATAATAGAATGTGAATAAAGACAAACAAGATAATTAATTTGACATAGCATTAAATTAAGGGTCTCAATATTCCTGGCTAATTAAAGTCTGATCTCCTGTCCATGGTGAAAGGGAAGACACTTGTTCAGGAAGAGGCTCCGGTGAGGGTAAGAAACTACAGACCTAATGGCTTCAGCAAAAATGGTGCTTTCTCACTTCTCTCTTTGTGGATAGCAAATGCTTTCTGTGAATTGTTCTTTCATGGGAACTACAGTGGAGTGAACTGTAGTGAGGAACTCCATGGTGGTGACTCTGAACCTTCCTTGTCACCTCACTCTGGCACAGGCTCTCTTTAGGGAGAACTCTGGCAAAAACCACTTGATTTCTCATCACTACCTCATCCATTGATCTCAACAGCCCTATATGGGGGATCAATTTACATCAGGAGATCAGTATTCCAGCATTGCTGTTCATTAGAATTCATTAACAGCTAAAATCAATTTCCCATTCTGTGCCTTTTACTGCCCTGAAATAATCTGTCCAGCATAGCTTTATAATAAGTTTGGTTCAGTGTAATACCTACTATCCCACTTTCTCACTAATAAGAAGCAGCAATGTCCAACCAGTGCTGGTGTCGTGGAAAATGTTTAAAAACCAACCCCCCCCCGAAAAAGAGGGGTGCGATTTGTAGCACTTGCCAGATTGTATGGTATAAATTCTGCCACCATCCNGAAATGTTTAAAAACCAAACCCCCCCAAAAAAGAGGGGTGCGATTTGTAGCACTTGCCAGATTGTATGGTATAAATTCTGCCACCATCCAAGGCCAATTTCAAACTACCAACATGACATCATCAAATGCAGAGTTGGGGAGGAATGCAAGCAACACAGTGTTATGTAATATTTCCGCCATACACAGACGGAAATGACGCAAGAGCCTAAGTAACGCTGGAAAATAATTATGTAGTGGTACGTCTTGAGGATCACCTTTACTTTAATAAAATTCATTTCATCGTAAGTTTATGTAATTTAACTTTTAATAATGGCTGTGTTTAGCCATTAGCTCACAACATTCCCCAAAATGTAACAACCGCTAAGCTGGCTTGAGTAGGCTTCAGCATGCTCTTGAAAGGCAGCGTGGGGGGAGGAACGGAACCAACATTGCAGTAAGCAGGGCCCTAGATTTTAGCCAAGAGACAGTAGATGAACTGCTTAACTTCTCTAGCTCTAGTGGCTAGACTAGGTCATCTCTTAAAATACATCTATTCAAGGGGCGCCTGGGTGGCTCAGCGGGTTAAAGCCTCTGCCTCAGCTCAGGTCATGATCTCAGGGTCCTGAGATGGAGCCCCACGTCAGGCTCCCTTCTTCCTCTCTCTGCCTGCCTCTCTGCCTACTCGTAATCTCTCTCTCTCTCTCTCTCTCTGTCAAATAAATGAATAAAATCTTAAAAAAAAAAATACATCCACTCAAGCTGTAGAACTCTAAGAGTTTGCCATTGCCACCTCAACTCTATTCTGCTGCCCTTTGTGCTTTAGACTTTTAAGTTCCTTTCTACCCAAATGCAAATAAAGTGAATAATAATTTTCAATAATAATAGCTATCATTTATTGAGCACATACTATGTGCCAGGAATATATTAATTTACTAATTCCTTCGAACTCAGTGAGATTGATACTATGATCCTGACCGTTTCAAAGAAGAGTAAATGAATACACTGAGAGGTTAAATAAATTGCTGAAGTTCCCACATCCTGGCCTCTTTGCATTCAATGATTGCACTCTAAATAAATACACATGACATTTCCATTATAGAAGGGTCTTTTTAAGACTATCTGGAGTATGATTTCTAAAGGAAAATGTGATAATGGGCACCTGGGTGGCTCAGTGGGTTAAAGCCTCTGCCTTCAGCTCAGGTCATGATCTCAGGGTCCTGGGATCGAGGCCCACATTGGGCTCTCTGCTCAGCAGGGAGCCTGCTTCCTCCTCTCTCTGCCTGCCTCTCTGCCTACTTGTGATCTCTCTCTCTCTGTCAAATAAATGAATAAAATCTTAAAAAAAAAAAAAAAAATGTGATAAAACAAGAAGTGCGTCTCTGGGAAAAGATACACAAAAGAAATGTCCTCTTGTTTCAGAGTAGATTTTTTTTAATGGCTCAAATTTTGAAAAGTTTATTTACCATGATTCATGGCCCCTTCCTTTTCTCATCAACTCTCTACAGCAGTTCCTCCCAAAGGACAGAATTNAAAAAAAGTTTATTCATGGCCCCTTCCTTTTCTCATCAACTCTCTACAGCAGTTCCTCCCAAAGGACAGAATTCTTTATTGGTTTTTTAAAATCCTCCCCTACATGAGAAATACATGAGAAAGATGGCAGCACTGAGTAATACAAACTTCCATAAACAAATTAGATATTTCTTCACCCCCCAATAAAATCTTATAAGAAACCACCAATTACTGTGAGAATTATCTTCATTTTAACTATGTGGTTCTTCTGAATAGAGAGAGCATGCACATGAGCCCGAGAGCAAGACAGAATACCATTGCTATCTCGGTATAGTGCAACATGTGAAAATAATTGCTTCTAGTGTGGTCGATACTGATATCACACACAATACAACTTTACGGCAAAATTCTTGTCTGTGGTCCACATAAATAATTTGACTCTAACATTCAATACTCTTTATATGTACAAAACTGACTAGACATCCTAAGATTGACTTAATTTTGCATAAAATTTTCCAAACTCACTCAGTGATGAAAATTCACACACAAGAAGAATAGGACTTCGTTTGTCTATTTCCATAATATTCACAAACATGAGACTTGAGTCGCCAAAAAAAAAAAAAAAACAACAAGATAAAGTATGTGTACTCTCCGTGCTGGCTCTTCTCTGTCCCCGTCAGACGGATCCCTCACCCTCCGTTGCCCTGCTCTGTGCCAGGAGCGTGACCTCTATCACACAGGGCACTCTGGCCACCGGCTTCAGGTTGGTTGGGGCCAATGGGAGGGACGGAAACATGGAAGAGGAACAAGGGTTTTATGTACGCCACCTCCCTCACCCCCCAACTCCTGTGCCTTGCTGTGGTCTTTGGGGTCTGAGGCCAACGGTCCAGCTGTACAGTGCCTCTTAACCCTCGGCCTCCTGGCCTCTTAATACCTATGCGTGGTAGCAGCTGCCCCTGCTGCTCTTCCGCCGGGTGCCCAGCATCCCTTCTTGGTTCTTTTAAAACTAACCACACCTCTCTAAACAGGCCCTTCATTAACCTCATTTTAGTTAAACACTTTGCATGTGCCATCTGTTCCCTGCCCAGATATTCATGGAAACACCATACTTCAAAGAAATTAGATATGCATATCAAACGTGTTTTAAATGATGGGGTTGATGATTTGTTATATATGATAACTTGTCATTTACGTGTGTGTGTGTGTGTGTGTGTGTGTGTGTATACACACATAGATGTACATATTTTCCCATCTCAGCATTCCTTTAAACAGAGCACAAATCCTGAGTTATCTGACTTGGGTAAAACTGACTTAAAGCAACTTTTCAGGAGACACAATTGTTGCATAAATTGAGGTAACCTGGAAATTCGCATTGTAGTTAGATGCTAAAGAAAAAAATGTTTAAAGATGCATCTTGGTCTCCAGCCATAGGTTTTGGCTAATAAATGGTGAAAGCCTACAGAGTCCAGAAGAAATCAATGTTCACTATATTCCACATTATAGGACTTTGATTTCACAGTTTTCCATAACCACCTCAAAGAACTTTCCTTTGCTGTCTTTTGTGCTGCATATCTATGGACTTCTTTCTAGCCAAACACAAATAAAATGAATTAATACAAATGTTCAATAATAATAATAATAGCTAACATTCATTGAGCCAAATATTTCATGGTATGCAAATATTGCATATGTACACTAAAAATTATTTGTTGTTGATCTGAAACTAAGATTTAACTACGTATCCTTTAAAATTGTCTTTTGTTTTTGCTAAATCTAGCAACTCTACACATGTGTGAGGGGCTACCATAGTAGACAACACAGATGGAGAACACTTCTTTTTTTCTTTTGTTCTTGATTATTATGAGCTTGTTTTACATTATGTGTTTATTAATACAAATCAACAATAATGCTCTGTGTCATCCTTTCGCCATCTGAAGAGAAACACATTTTGATAAAAGCAGACATTCATATAGTTGAAACCTTGAATAATTACACTTACTTTATTTGTTTTGGAGTGAAAGAGAGACTGCGCCTGTTGGCCACCAGCTTTGAAGTGAGTATTTCCGGGAGCAGGATAGCCATTGTTCCCCCAAATTCTTTTGAGATAGTTTTCCTTTCAATATCACACAAGGCATTCTTTTAAAAAAAATTTATTGCGGAATGCCATCTCCACACAGAAATGTATTTAGCACATTATTTGTTTAGTTTCAAAAATATCGTAAGTCTTGACATTCCTTTGTGGTGTGTTAGAGGCTGGTTGCTCCTATGGGATCATTCCAATTTCTTCCCTTATAATTTTCTAAATCTGGTCAGAAATATTTTTCTTATGTTTAAATTCCCTTTCAATCAGCACCTCGTAAATATGTTGTTAGGACCCTCAATAAACTATTCAGAAACTAAAGAAACAGGTTGTATTAAAGGAAGGTATTAAGAAAATTGACCTCTGTTTCTCTAATAAAAATGGGAGAGACAGGATCTTTCTCACCCAATCAATGCCATTAATTGGTTATTGGAGCAAATGAATGATTCTCTTTACCTGTTCTCCCCCAAGTTTAAGAGGAACTAATCTGCTCAATTAACCTTTGCCATCATGGATTTGAAGCAATTTGGAAGAAGGCTATTTTTCACTCCCCTGGGCTATTCTTATGTCCCATGCACTTTAAGAGAAAACTCTATCCAAGACATTCCAACAAATCCAGAAGGAAAAATTCTGATTCCCCTGATGCTTGAGAAGTGAGAATCATAAGCAGGCCTTGGGCCTTTATTTCTGGAGGGAGACAGCTGGAGCAAGCTCTCTCTGAGGGGCTAAGAGCATCTTGCTCTTTATTCGGCTTCTCTGATCAGGCCTTCAGTTGGGCATCAGTTTACCCATTGGTAAATGGAGTTGAATAATATATACTTACCACTCCATAGTAAATGAATATTGAAGATCTTTGGCTAAAGAGGGCTATGAATATGTAAAAGCACTGTGAATACAAATCAAGAATTCATGACTTAGTAAAAGCTCAATATGTTGATAAATCTTGAATTTTTGCAAATGCTGAGATGTTTCACTTTTATTCAGAATATATAATAGTTAAGGATTGAGGTTTAGCCAGAGAGGCTTTATGCAAAGGACACATATGTAACTACATACAGTAAAAAGCTGTACATCTGGCATGTTGAGGGAAATTGGAGGCACCAATCAGTCAAAAGTTCTGACTAACAATTTTTTGTTGCTTTTGGTAGCTCTCTTGTTTCTTGTCTTGGCCTTCCTACTAAAGCTTAGAGGCAGAAACAACGGTGGCGATTCTACTGAGGCAAAGCTCTGTTGTTGCCCAAAGTCCACTGAAGCAGAGATGCAGCTTGGCCTCACCCCCTGGCAAAGCCCAAGACAACCTAGGAGAGCTCCCTGAGTTCATAAATTATAAGATCCTTAGGTGTGGGATTCTGATATCAGAGGAGCAGATGCTGAAATACGGTAGGCACAAGTGAATGGATTTGTGCATGCGTGTGAGCAGGGGCGCTCCCGGCCCATTCTGCACCTTGGTGCTAATTAGAAAAAAAGGCCTCCTTCTCTGGACAGAAGCAGACACCACACCAAAGCACGTGATTTGCTGAGCCTCCACTGCCGTTTGGCCTGGACACAGCGCCAACAACCCCACAGTCATAGGAGGTATCCCGAATATGAACTTGGGGGAGTTCTTTGGTCCCTTCAGATGGATGGATTTATTAGGTTTAATTTTTTAATAACTTGCTGCTAAAAGCTCTGTATTCTCTAACCTCGGTTTTCTGGGTAATTTCAGGTGTCACCTGTTTCCTATTTAGAAGTACAGGATTCATTCCAGAGCTGTGAGTAACACTAGAGTTGACTCTGAGCTTCCTAGTAGCTGGGGCAAAAAGGCAACTCAAAAAGTTCAACTGGGGGTGCCTGTGTGGCTCGGTGGTTTGAGCCTCTGCCTTCTGCTCAGGTCATGATCTCAGGGTCCTGGGATCCCACATAGGGCTCTCTGCTTGGCGGGGAGCCTGCTTCCCCCCCTCTCTCTGCCTGCCTCTCTGCCTACTTGTGATCTCTCTCTCTCTGTCAAATAAATAAATAAAATCTTTTTAAAAAAAAGAGTTCAACTGTTCTCATTATCGGCAAAAGAAAATAACTGTTCTACTGGAGAGACAATGATCTTTTATACTTCCAAATCTAAAAGAATTTTCTCAAGTGGAATTTGACTTGGGATCCAGTGACAGACATTGTAGGCAATAGCTGCATCATTAGTTCAATGGCCAAAGCAGTGGTAAGGGGGCGCCCGGGTGGCTCAGTTGGTTAAGCGTCTGCCTTCAGCTCAGGTCATGATCTCAGGGTCCTGGGATCAAGTCCTGCATCAGGCTCCCTGCTCAGCAGGGTGCCTGTTTCTCCCTCTGCTGCTGCCCCTGCTTGTGCTCTCGTTCTGTCAAATAAATAAAGTATTAAAAAACAGAAGAAAAAATGCAACGATAAGGTCCACATGGCAGCATTTTCTTGTAACAAACCTTGATACCAGCAAAGCACAGTTGAATCTACTCTTAGTAGGCTGAGTTTACTTCAGTTTCAGTGTGGATCTTCTCGTGCCTGACTTAATCAAAAGGTAGAGTATCTGGGGAAGTAAATACCCAGTGTATTCCTCAGACCAGCAGTTGTCAAATGTCATCTGGGCTCAGCTTCTGAGCTGTGACAGAGTCTTCACTGCTCCCCAAACCAAAGAGAAGATGAAGACCAAAATGTATACATTTCATTGCAGATTGGTTAACTTTCCTAGGGTTTTATTCTAAGATTATGGCCTCCCAACTTTGGTAGGGGTTAAAAGTCCCTTTTCTGATGTAATGTTGGTACAGCGGATGTCATTTTATATTTAGTACTTTTTGTTGAACGTTTTATTTGCCATTATAAAACTTGACAATTCTCTGTTGGTCCCCAAGTCTCATGGGGTTGGATATTACTGGTCCATGAAATCCTAATGTCTGGCAATGACACCATGGACTATCTTCTCCAAAATAAAATTTTCCAAAGTAGCAGATAGTTGAGAGGCAAACTTGATGATGAAGGCTTGGCTTAAGTGCTCCAATTCTATGTAGATGCTGAAGATTGCAGAGTCTTCCTGCTATTCCCAATGCGATAGGCCTCCTCACTGCCACTAGAACTGGGCCTCAAGACTATCTGTGGGAAGCAGCTTTGATACGGTTAAGTATTTGACCCATAATTGGTTGGAACCCCGTTGTTCCAGTTTGAGTCTGGAGGCTTTCAAAGCAGGGTTATCTGTGAGCTGTCTTCGACGCAGAGAAAGTTCTCTTATGTTTTGATGGTCCTTCTGATGCTCAAGCATCCAAATTTGATGCTTGACCACCTGGAATTAGTTATAAAATGTGTTCCCAGATAATCTAATGAATTGGCCTGCAACTGGGAAATGTTTAGTGATATCCAATTGAATGCAAAAATGAAGAAGAATGATTGATGAATTTTACCCTTGACCAAGTTCACACTCAGTCACTCTGAGTAAAATATCAGGACTAAGTATAACTTGAGGCCACTCCTAGTTTGTACTCATAAAAACAAACATCAGCACCTTGGAGGACACTGACCCTCCCATCCACAGTGGATCTAGGTTGTTCTCCCTTGGGTTTTAGTATTTTGAGGTTTATATGTTACCTGCCCACTGACATTTTTCTTGAACGCAAATACCAGGACTTCCATAAACATTCCCACATTTTAAAAAAAGTGAACATTATACCAAGCACCATCCTCGGTCATAGGAATATGAAGGTATTGAGAGAAACCCATCATTTACAGGCAGGCAATACACTGTAGATGCTTTCACCATGATTCTCATACACAAAAATACTGCAAGATAGGTATGATTTTTCATCTTTTTCTCAACGTGAAAACTGAGATCTAGCATAAATAATAGCCCAAAGTCATAGAAAGCTAAGAAGTGGAGTACTCAGGATTCATACTAGATCTTTCTGATTTCAAACCAAACACCATGTTGTTTGAATAAGACACAGTATCTTTCCTCAAAGAGCTCACAGTCTAGTAATCCCATTTGGCATCCTTTTCAGCTGTGAGTACCTCAGACTATGTCTCTCCTATGTTTGGTCAAGTTCCCACCTATGAATTCATATTTCCCCAAGGTGGAAGACAGAAATTCACATTCCCAACCTTCCCTGCACATGACTTAGACAACTTCAATCAGCCACACCTGCAGGACACTTTGATTTGGAAGGGAGTGGAATAAGGAAAATTATGCCATGTGGATTCCCTTCTGTAAAGGGCAATAGTAGAGCCATCCAGACTTCAGAGGCACGACAGGCAGAGGTAATGCAGGTGGTACCCCTGCCTAAGACTGGGGAACCAAGTTTTGACGTCTGTGCCCCATGGAGCAGGGAGAAGCAGTGTGGTCTCCACCAGAGTAGGCTGGGACATTGACTCTAACCTCTAACCCTGATTTTCTGACTCTCCCTGGAATTCTCTGAGCACTCTAATGTCTTCTAGCAAATTCTTTCTTCTGCTTATGGGCTCAAGTTAATCCTATTGTTGTCAACTAAAGATCCGGGCTTTGGGGTGCCTGGGTGGCTCAGTGGGTTAAAGCCTATGCCTTTGGCTCAGGTCATGATCTCAGGGTCCTGGGATTGAGCCCCACATCAGGCTCCCTGCTCAGCAGGGAACCTGCTTCCTCCTCTCTCTGCCTGCCTCTCTGCCTACTTGTGATCTCTCTCTCTCTGTCAAATAAATAAATAAAATCTTTAAAAAAATTAAAAAAAATAAAGATCCGGACTTTGATTCCCTCACAGTGACTTCAATGTAATAGACATTTCCTAAATTTGATTTGTTGGTTGATAAATAAGAAAGTCACAGAATAGAATAAATTAATAGAAAGTAAGCTTTCAACACCCTTCACAATCTTGGTTACTTCCTGTCTTCTGAATAGACATCAATTTACCAATATTTTTCTAAAACATGTCATCCAGAACTGAGAATAATGTTGTAATGTGGCCTGATTAGTTTGAAGAGGGTAGGATGATCCCTTTCCTTGATCTAAGCTGTATTCATACAGTTGAAATGATTTAAGCTTCCTATGTACCTATATCACATGATTAATACAAGAAACCAAAGAACTTCAGGGATTTTGCTCTCGCATGAGCTTAAATATATGAGGGGGTTACGAGAAGAGCAAATGCTGCCTAGGACGGCACCAGTGATAGCTCAGGGACAGCAGCAGGGCTCGGCAAAGGTGGGATGGGCTGGTTTTCAAAGTCATAAGCTCCTAGTCATGGAGGGACAAGGTTGCATGGCCTCCAGCCAAGGAGGCCTCCAATCTGAGAAGGGATTTCTGTTTGAATAAGAGGATGTGCTAGACAACAAAATCTGTGGTTCAGCGATTATATCTCCGAAGAAAGCAGAGAATCGCAGACCTGAATGAATGACCCAGGCATGGGCTTATGAACACCAGTCTTAGCGGCTCCTGAGGTGTCAGGGGACTTAGTTATGCATTAAAGAAATATTCAGATGAGGTTCATCTCTATAAAGTAATTCAAGTCTCTAATCCTGGCTGAAGTTGAAAATTGAAAAATCTAACTAGATGAAAACTATGAAATGTACCCCACTTAAGCACTTTTAACCAAGCATTGGTTAAAAAAAAAAAAACAATACGAAAAAAAACCCCAGGCTTTGTGCCTTCCTGGTGTTTTCACTGGATGGTGAGGGAACTGACAAATAAACAAAAAACATGAAAAATAAGTAAATTATAGCTTATGTTAAAAGCTATGAAAAAAAATTAAAGTAGGATAAGATTAAAGGGATCCAAGAGCAGGAGTGGGGTTGGTTTGCAATTTCCAATAAGAGAGTCCGAGTAGTCCTCACTGGAGAGGACAAGAGGGGATGGAGGAGCGTGACCTAGCTATGGCAGAGGGGGCACGGGGAGCTCTCCTAGCAGAGCCAAGAGTCAGAATAAGAGCAAAGGTGAGAGGGGGCCCATGTATTTTGGGCAACCTGGAGGCTGATGTGGTGGGAGCCCAGGAAGCCAGGGGACAGTGGAAGGGAAGGAGGTCGGGGAGGGTCAGATCCAGTAAGAGGATGTGGCTCCGACCAAGCTGTGAGCCTAAAGAAGGGGAGAGCTTGTCAGATTATGAATATACTTGGAAGGCAGACCCGAAAGAACTTTGCTGACAGAAAAGAAACAGAATAAAGAATAAATCCATGGTTTGAGGTCCAAGCAATTGGAAGGTTGGAGTTGCCATCGGCCGGGTGGGGCACATTTGGGAAGAAGACAAGGAGGTCATTTTGAGCCGCGTGAAGTGGAGGTACTGAGCCCACAGTGGAACAGAACGGTCTGGAGACCTGGAGAAGAAACTGGGGTGTGGTCAGCATACAGACGGTGTATCAAGACAGTGAATGAGGAAATGAGTGCAGATCCAGGAAGAGGAGGACCAGAGAAGGAAGACTGCATCTCTCCCCCGCCACCCCCCCATGAAGGCTCTGGAGAGAAACGAAAGGATCAGCAAACACACAGAAAACAAGTAGGGATAAAGCAGGAGAAAAGACAAGAGCTCGGTGCCATCAGTGTTTAAGCAATTCACTTTGAAGATTTCAGAAGGCTACTAAAACACTGCATTGATTTTATTTCTCCTTAAGAAAGAAAACCACATTCTAGCTCTTGCAAGGAAGAAGGGCAGCAAGGAAGGGAGGGCGGGCCGGAGGGAAAGAGATGTAGTAAGGGAGAATGGAAGAGAGGTGGGGGGTGGGAGCAGAGGCACAAAGCAGGGACTAGAACACAGTAGCCCTTTAGGTACGTCAGCTTTATTGTTGTTGTCGTTTAAGATTTATCTATTTTAGAAAGAGAGAGCCCGAGTGAGCACGCATGGGGGGATGGGGCCAAGGGACAGGGAGAGTCTCCAGCCGACTTCCCGCTGAGCGCGGAGCCAGATTCAGGGCTCTATCCCACCATCCTGAGATCATGACCTGAGCCCAAATCAAGAGTGAGACGCTTAACCGACTGAGCCACCCAGGCATCTCTAGGCACAAGAGCTTGAAATCCTCTGAGGTGACTTTTGAAAACATCAGACATAATCCTACTTTAAAATATGTGTGAATCATTTTTAAGTCATTTCTAACATTTTATTATATCCTGCTTCTCTTTCTTTCTTAGAAGGATGGAGGAAGTCAAGGAAGAGGTTGTTCTAGATGCTTTCACATATTTAATAATAATAATTCTGAGGTACACGAATTATTAGCTTCATTCCCACAGAGGAAACTGTGGGTCTGAAAAATAAGTTAAGGCGCAAAACTGTTGAGAACAGGTACTTGGATAATTCACTGCCTCTTCATAATCAACTGGAGACAGACTGAAATTATAAAGACTTTTTCTCCTTACCTCTTTCTTTAGGTGAGGGAGGGTCCCTAGGAATGCTCAGTCCAAAGTTGTCACTGAGCCTCCCAGAAGTCCTTTCATCTCTGCTGTTTTAATGGGATTATGCCTGTTAATGGATAGTGAATAAATTATAGTTCTCTCTTAAATTAATCATTGCTCTGCACTATTTATTATAGTGTTAATGGAATATTTTGTAATTATTTCTCCATATGTGAAGGTAACACTTTAAACCTTTTAGAATGTCACTGAAGAATCTACTTCTAGATCCTTCTGGGACAGTTTTACTAGCAAAGCATGGTGTTTTTTTTAAAAATAGGCTTTGCTTTCAGAACAAAATTCCATCAGAAATGTCATACTTAGATAAGATTATGAAAAAGTGTGTTAAGAGAAGTCAAAAGGTCATCTCATATAAACTATGCTGGCCCATAAATCAATGTTCAGTTCATATGGTCTTTCTAGAACATTCTAGGACATGAAAAAAAAAAGAGGTGGCGTGATACCAGGTTGAAAACGCAAGCTGTGGAAGTACGGAGACCTGACTTTCCACCCTGGCTTCACTACGTCCTGGTGACAATGAATTGGCAGCATTTGAAATCACCTGTCCCTCACTGCATGGTTCAGTCTTCATTTCTGTCTCTGACTCAACATGCCAGTCCTGGGGGCATGCTCATCCTGAGAAAGTCTGCCACTCCTCTATCCACAGGACCTGTGTCACCTCCCCCTGCCTATCCCTGTGCTCTACGTGGACGAATGCAAAGAAAAACTTCACACCTTTCCAGAAGGCAACCACAGCAACCACAATGTGCCACAAATCCTGTGATAGTCCTGTGATGGTGGGATACCTGGGCACCATGTGAGCAGAGAAGGATTTGTAAGCACACTGGCACAACAGTTCAAGAAGGGGTTCCTGTAAGAAGAGATGCCTGGGCTGATCCTTAAATTTGGCCAGGGAAAGGACTCCAGGTACTGAGGAGGAGGAGATGCAAGGTACAGGGAGTAACAGTGGAGCAAATGTGCCTTTCCCTTATCTTCTTCCTATCAATTACGTTCAACGTCTTTCTCTATATCCTCTGTGGCAGAGGCTGTTAGGTTCCTACCCAATATCCACATCGCTCCTTCTCTCTGGAATTAATAGAACAGCTAGAAACACTAGTCTCCCTTGCATTCAGGTGTAGGGCTTGAGGAAGTCTCCACAAAAGAAAAGGAGAACGCCATTCTTTACTCCTCCTTCCATCTCGATGTCTGGAAGGTAGGTGTGATGGTGAGAGCTCGAGCAATCTTTTTGGACCATGAGAAAGAAGGAACATGGGAACACCAGGAAAAGTGAAGCTGGGAGTGTGTGAGTCCCTGTTAACTTCATTAAGCCAGGTTACCTCACCAATTGATTTCTTGTAAGAAACAGGTCAATTTTTTACCTTGTCTGCATCATAACTACTTCCCCCCCCCCATTATATGCAGCCAATCCTAAGTGATCCACCTTTCAAGATCATTCCAGGTCACAAATAATTATCATTTCCTTCTCCAAATTCATAGCACATATTTGTACCACTCACTAAACAAATAAATCTCTGTCTGGAGACAACCACTATACTATTTTGCTTTTCCTGGACTTACAACAAACCTTTCCAACAAGGTATTAGGTCCTTGAGGGGAGAACATCAAGTCATATATTTTCCCTTGTCACCTCAGTTCCTAGCAAATTATCTGACATAGAGTACATGTTTAATAAATGTTTACTGTCTCATTGCGCCATGATGGGCCTTTAGAAAAAAATGTGGGAACTTTTAAATCTTTGTTTAAACCTTTATAGAAAGGGAAACAACAGTGTAAAGGGAAAGATCTCCTCTAAGAAAAATTTTAAAAAGAAGAAAACTCTACCGATGGAGTGATGGCTCTCAGAGGTTATAACATGATTTAACATACAGAGTCAAGAAACCCCTCACTTTTCTTGGAAATAGAAGTTGCTCGCACAGAGACCGCCTTCTGGCAGAAGCCAATCCATCTGTGAGCAGAGCCTCCCAGTCTTGAGTTGGTCACCTACGGTGAAGTTGGACCGCTAAAAACACAACCTCATGCGTGTAGAAGTTACTTGTGCTAAAAGTCAGTTACCTTACACATGCATTCCTCCCAAGTCTTTATCCCAAATGCAGAATTCATTTACATTTGCATAAATAATGTGTTTTGCTTTGTCCTGCACCTCTAATTTTTCTTTAAAACCCTTCAGAACTCTGTGCTTTGGGACTGTCTACTTTCCTGCAAATATCTGGGATTCACAAACTGTCCTTAAATCCTATCTACATGGTCTGTGAGCTATTAACTTTTAAAAAAAAAAAAGGCAAGTGAAACTAAGGAAGAAAGGAAAGAAAAATCACATCTGTATGTCAACCAAATGCAAAACACACACACACACACACACAAACACACACACAGAAAGACAATTTATAATATCAAAAGAAAATAAAATCACTTTTTAATTGACTTTCTCTTTGCCAGTTCCGAAGCTAAGCACTTGCTCCTTCCTTATTAACTTTAGTCTTTTGAGCAATTTTTTCCATTGTAAGCACTTTCTAAAAAATCATTTTCACACATTTCTCAGATACATCAATCCTTCCGGCATTCCTCTATGCACACATTATGGTATCCCGGCTCTAAATATAAAAGACTTTTATTATGTCCATTAACCATGGACATATGTGCTCCAAAAGTTTCCTGACACGCAGTCATTTGTGGCTTTTTAATTATAAACAGAAAATATTCACTAGAAAAATAAAGAAGCAAGCCCATAAATATATCTTCATACATTTGTGTTTTGTTTGTATACGACAAAGCGTTTGGCGCGATGGCTTTCCCCATTGCCAGCTCCAGAATGTGAGCATGCGTGCGTTTCTACACACACAGGGCTGTACACGCATTCACATGTACAATTAACTCCATGCCTCGTACAGGACGCAGACGTCTGTAATTGCTGGTGCTGCTCTCTTATTCCTAAAGTAAGGGAGCGGGCTCTTCCTGACACTCACCAGGTCTCACTCCACATGAAAAATTAAATGGGAAAGAAAGCAATGCCCAGTGAAATACTTGACAAACGAAGTCATATTTATTGAATGCGTTTTATTTTAACAACCAAAAAATTCTAACAGCCTAACAATGCACATAAGTTAAAAATTAATTATCACTTAGTGATAACAAAGATAGTTGATTTACATGGAAAAAAGAACATTTACAATATGTTAATCCTTATTCACATTGTTGATACCGCAATAAAACACAATTTGTTTTTTTCATTTCACAAAAAAAAAAAAGGCGGGAAATTGTGCTTTGTCAAGAGGCACTACAAGAGAAAGTTTCTTCTTCCAAATAGATATTATATGACAGATATTGAATAAATAGACATATATGCATTGTAATTCGCAAAGATCTGGCAAGACCACAGGCTAAAATGCCCACAGATTCACTTAGAATCACTGCAAACTTGGCAGTGAAATTAAAAAATAAAAGGCAAGACTTAGCATTGAAAAATACCTAATAAATTTTTGGTTGAAGTGTAAAAGATACCAAATGCGGATGCCATCGATAGATGAACCACCTTGTAAGAGCTTGGCAAAATCAGTTTCCATTACATGTACAGAGTGACCTTCAGCAACAGTGTAAGAAGACAATTTGGAAAGAGTAACTCGGAGATCAGGAAGCAGCAAGCGTGGACTTTCGGATTAAAGCTGCAGCATACTACAGAAGCAGAAGGACAGGCCCAGGCCTTAACTGCAAACCACCATCCTTTTGCAAAGGTATGTGACGCTCGTGTCAAGAGAATTTTTTCAACATCATTATTTGAAAAAGTACAGGAAAATGTCCCTTTAAAAACTCCAGAGGTTACTGAGCAGCTAGAATTAGCTTGTATTGCAACATGTCTTCTCCCTGTATATTGTAAGTTCTGAGTTAATATCTACACATAGAGGTTTGTTTTTTTTTTAACTCCTACCTTTTATACCTTTCAAATATATAAATAGTATTAACAGTTATATTACAATGTTTGTGTAGTAAACAGAAAATAACTTTCAAAGTGATATTGCATGAGGTCTTTGACAAGGTTGCATGAGAGCACAACTCCAAAAAAATCCAACCGTGTGGGACTGTTTGATGGCCACGGTGAAGCAGGGATTAGGTCCTGAAGGTGAGGTCACCTCTTGCAATTACTCTAAGGAGAAGTGGGAAGTAATGCTATTGGTGCTTCTGAGAGGAAGCGACAGGAGGTTTGGAGAGCTATAGTAGATTGCAGCTTTAATGCTCGTTCCACTAAACAGCCCGTCGGTATTAGTTCTGCTTTACGTAAGGTAATTGCTATGTAGGTAACTGAGAAGATGTTTCCCTTTATGACGAGTAGGTGATTCCAACTGAAATCGCTTCGCTTACTCTATTGCCTGGAGCTGCACAATGATTCAAAAACGGGTTCTTGTTCAGGCTGCCATACCAGGGAAGGGAGGAGGCATGAGAGCGGGGACCACAGACGTTTGGTGTGGTGGATGGAATGTGTACGAAGAAGAGGAAGCCCCAAGTGAAACAGAAATAAGAAACGTCTCTTGGGAGACAGAAGGATGGAGGTTTATTGGAGAGGGAACCTCTTTAAGTGGGCAGCAACTTCTTTTCTAACTTAACATTACATTGAACTATTTTCTATTTAAAAAAAAAAAAAGAAAGAAAAAAGAAAACAGCAACAACAAACAACTTTTAAATGAGCAGGCTTATTAATTTTAAGATCTGAAGCCACGAACAGGTAAATAAGTTTCACAATAAAACGTGGCTCGTACTATGAATTCCATACGTCCAACGTCAAAATGTCATTTTATCAAGACTGCACTTAAAGGACAAGTTTTCTCTGTACTGAATTACAGTTTGATTCATTTGGAATCCCACAGAAATGCATCTGTTCACTACAGGAATGACAAGTTGAATAACGGAACATATCGAGTCATTTTAAGTGTGCATTGTGTCTTAAGAGCAATTTGACTTGTATCATTTTAAGGTGCCCTGATTTCTTTTCCACTTTACTTTCTTCTTTCTTTTTGGCAGTGTTGATTTATTTTGTTAAATACATACCTCAAAAATTACCCATCAAGCTGCCAGATAGGAAGCCATAGAATTAAAAAAAAAAAAAAATCAGGGACGAACACAGAAAATAAATAGGAATTCAAAAATAGTCACCCCACCCTGAGAGCAGGCCGCGGTTTATCAAAAAGCCAAAGCGACTCACTGTGAAGTGGTTTTTTTTTTTTTAATACATAAACAAGTCTCTTCTTTAAGAACTCATTTCACAGTCTATTCTTTCGGATTGTAAAGTTCTCTGTCCCATGCAATTTAATATATATATGTAAATATATAGATATATACATATACATATACACACACACTTGTAGCTTCCTTCATTTATTTCGTAGATCTTTTCATCCTGGAACTTGCCTGATGTCTCTTCCATAAGTGCAAGGATAATGAAGGCAGAGTCTCCTGCGATTATAATTACTATGATCCAGTCCATTGTAAAAGTGTAACACTTTAGTGTCTTTGCCAAGGCGATGTCTGATTCGGAAATACTGAACTTATTCAGTCTATAGGTGTATCCTGTGCAACAAAGAAATGTCAAAAAAGGTAAGAAAAACAAAACAGACCCAAAAAAAGACAAAAATAAAATAAAGCAAAAAAAAAAAAAAGAAAAAAGAAAGAAAATGTTTTTAAAGAAATTAAAACAGAAAATCCTTGGACCGATGTATTGCTTTGCCTGGTAGGAGTTCACATTATCTCTGGTCAATCTCAGCAGGCGCCGCCTTGCTTTTTTCCGCATTTTCCTCCTCGGCCTCCACTTTGTACATCTCCTCAGAGCCTTCCTCGCTGTCGTTCTCCTCGGACTCCGTCAGCAGCTCCTCGTCCTTATACTCGGCCACGTCCACCGCGGAGCCCAGGTGTTCCTTGAGCTTCCCGTGATGCTTCACGTGATACCGCTGGTTCTGGAAGAACTTGATGATGGTGTGTTTGGGGAGATCCAGCTGAGCAGAGAGCGTGTGGATAGCTTCCTGATCAGGGTACAGGCCCACATCATGAATAAAGCTTTGGAGGATCCCCAGGGCTTCCAGGGAGATCTTTGTGCGAGACCGGGGCTTTTTGGCACAACTGTCTTCTGTTGGAGGAGGTGGGGGAGGAGCTTCTTCTCTGGGCGGGGAGCTCTCCTTGGCTGGCTGAGACTGCTGTCTGTGAAGGACCTGACAATTAAAATCAAGGAAAAAAATTGAACATTTGACTCAGGATTTCACCTTTCAAAAGCCATCATCCCTCTGAAGTGTGTGTGGTCTATCTACCTTTGGAGGACTGCTGTAGTCATTTGTAAATTCAGGTCTTTGGCAAACTTAAAAGAATTTCTGGAGATTTAGAACCTCCTTTACAAGACAAGAGGCTAATAATAGTAAGGTGTGCTGACGTTTTTATCCTGAGGCACCAAGAAGTTAAGTCCTTGTTGCCCAAGGTCATTTGCATTCAAAGAATCTGGCCCCAGAGCCTTCCCTGCTGTTAACCAGGGTGATAACACCACCTCTCTAAAGCCTAATGGCAAAGAAATGGGACTCAGTGAGAAAGTGCAGGTTCAAGTCCAGAATCTTCCACTTATTTGGGTGTCCCTGTATAAGGCACTAACATCTTTAAGCCTCAGTTTCATTATCTATAAAAGAAGGATGAGACACTGACTTCCTAGAGATGTTGTAAGAATTAAGTAACATAATATAGGCAATGAATAGTGCTTACCTTAAATCAGAGGTTGACAAACTTTTTCAGTAAAGGGCCAGATAGTAAATACTGTAGGTTTTGCAGGGCCATACATTCTCTGTTGCAATGACTCAACTCTATTTTCGTAGCGTGAAAGCAGCCATAAGTAATATATAAGCAAATGAGCATGGCTGTGTTCCAATATAACTTTATTTATAAAAACAGGTGGTGGATTGGATTTGGCCATGGGCCATAGTTTGTCCACCTCAAGCTTAGGGCAAACATCCAATAAATGATAGTAATTATTACCATCAGCCTCATAATTACCCTTAAGAGTGGAACAGAGAAATAGTTGGTATTTCAGCCAGAAAATCAATACTTCATAAAATTAGGAAGAATTTTTATTTTCTTTCAGCCCTGATATTGATCCTTAAATAATATTTTTAAAAAATACAAAGACTTCCAAATTAATTTAAAGATATAACATTTTTCTTAAATGAAGAATTTTAAATGGCTATTTTACACAGACATAGATAGACCTCAATATCAGTATAAACTATTAATACTGTGTTTTGCACACACTCCCTAATTTCTGTTTTTCAATCCTTAATTGTTCAGGTTTTCTAGTTGTTGTAATTAACTTAAATTTCTCTTTTATCTCTGCATATTCCCCACTTATTAAAAAATGAAAACTAAACAAAACAGAAAAAACCTCTAGTGTTTAAATAAATGTCTAGACCCAAGATGGAGCTGCTCTTGCCCGTGGCGCCATATCAGCGGACTGAACTTCCGAGTTCCTGTAAACGTGCCCCTTGACCAGAAGAACAGTACTTCCTGTCAGTCAAACCCCAAATGCCAAGTCAACTCTGGGCTCCACATTTATTTTCTTGTTCTTCGATCTTTCTAAATAAGGTCAGTATGCAACCCCAGCCACCCGTGCCCTGTTTGTGTTGCCACTTCTAATGATCTATAAAACCTGATCTTAGCCCAAGTCCTTCAGGGTCAGTGCTCCACTGTTTGTGAGGTACCATACTCCCCCAACCCCTGGATTGTCTTCCTTGAATAAAGGACACCAAACTCGTAATTAAACTGTTATAGTTTTTGTCAGTTGACCCTAGTTAGGCAAGCTTATTCTTGATCTTCATTAACTGCTTCTTCAACATTTTCTCTCTGCATGAAATAATTTCCCATTTTAATATTTACTTACGAACCTCTTCAATTTGACCAAAGAGAGAAAGCTCTACAGAGGGGACTGTCACAACAGCTTGCTCCTGCTCCCATCACAGGCCTACGTGAGATGGGTGGGCTTCACGGCGAGGGGGGGAGGATTGCTGAATCCTGGAGATGAGCCTCAGCCACTACTCACACCTTACAAAACCAGCAGCAATAGTACATAATGAAAAGGCTACTGTGATGGTCCATAGTAAAAAGCGTTATGTCAACTCCAAAGACAAGGACCACATTTCCTGTACTCAAATCAGTGCCTAACTTTCTGGGTCCTCCCAGAGCCTTTAAGAACAGTTGAGCTCACATTTTAAGAAACACATATTTCTCTTTTTACCATTCTCTTCTATTTTATGCCGTCTCTTTCATGTCAGAGCAACAAATCACACATTTTCTAGAGTCCAGGGGGAAATCAATCCCATCAGTACAGAGGAAAACACATCTATTTATGTTCAAGAAGCAATGGTATGCCACCACCCCACCCCCGTTACTACCTCGACCACATACTACTCACATGACCCATTTCCTTTTTTGGGCTATGAAATAGCAACATCAAAGCAAGAATCGAATGAAAAAAAAAATTTTTGCCACCTCTTCCAGGCTCAGGGGCCATCCGATGAGAAAATAATTCCTTCCCAATGTGAAAATGTCAGTCTTTTATATGGAATTGAGAAAATATTAGGGCAAATGAAATTGTTACCTAAATAAGGTAAAGACAAGCATAAGAGGAGGAGACTTTTCAGACAATAATTAGCAATCACATAACAATCAAAATAATAATAAAAAGGATAATCAAATGTGAATAAGAATATCCATCATCATAAGCTGATGGCTAGTGGCAGAAAGAAATCTAAAACACAGGACCATAAAACAGTGGCACTAAAGGTCCGTATAATGTTGACCAATTAAAATGAATGTTCTTGGCATTTTCTTTACTACTTTCAACTAAGAGTAAATTCATGTGGTCTGCTGTGGTAAGCTGGCATCAGCAAAAAACTGAGAGCTCTGTTACTTCAACATCCTAATTATAGCCGGAAGGGAACGTTGAGTTGTGCTGTGGGCCTGTTCAGGGCACTTTGATGGCAGAAGATATTTGCTCCAAGGTCATCATCTGGGTAGCCTGACCATTGTAAAAAATGAACCACTCTGTCAACAGGTGAGGATTTTGGTTTTTGGTGAGAAAGAGAAAGAGAGAGAGACACTGAAATTATATATGAAATATGTGCTCAAAGAACATATATACTCAAGCACGAGTACCTCCTATTAGAGCAATTGCGTTAATTGGAAAACAAAAGAGAATTAAAACGCCCCATTTTCTAAATTATGCTTGCCTTCTGTAGTAAAAGTCAGCATAATGGTTCCATTTAGTTAAATAATTAGATTGGTTCTTTAGGGGTTTTCCATTTTGCACTGGTTAGATTTAAAGAGATTTTCCAAAACTAGACTTTGAAGTTACTATAATCTTTCTGCATGATAGGGTTTGTCCTTCTCCTAGGTCCAACCAACTGGCCGCCTTCACCTCTCCTTTCATAGACTCTTGCATTGCTAACACATGGAAGCAGAGAAGCCACACATGGAACAGTGGGACAACAATAGGAAGAGCCGCCACTTACTGGACGCTTATGCTAGGCCAGGCAGCGCTAACAACTTTACACAGATTGGTTTTCTTAATCCTCACGGTTCCTCAGTAAGGTGTTATTTGGATCAAGAATAACCGGAGGGCGCCTGGGTGGCTCAGTTGGCTAAACGCCTGCCATTCGGCTCAGGTCATGATCCCAGGCTCCCAGGATCACGTCCTACGTCAGGTTCCCTGATCAGCATGGAGTCTGCTTGTCCTTTTCCCTCTGCCCCTCCCCCCACTATGCTCTCTCTCAAATAAATAAAATCTTAAAAAAAAAAAACACCTGGAAATAGGCAGCACCTCAGGAAAACCTTTACATTGGAAATTATAAACACAGGGACCTCTCAGTGTGAGAAAGCAGGTTTCCAAGGCACAACAGTAATGTCACTGCCGTCACAGAGGAGGAGATGGTTCTCAGAGAACTAACAACAACAGAAATGATCTACAAAGAGAAATGTTTTACTTCCGGTCAGACAATATTATACAGTGAGTTGGGTGGCACGACAATATTTACAGGAAGAAGCTTAAGTGACATTTTGAGCATCTTCAAGCAGATAAGGAGAGAGCAGTCAAAACAGAGAATGACAAAATGAGCAGCTCTAAAGTGAAACTGCCCTACAAGTTACCAAAAGGGCCTGCCTGAGCTTTTTCAGCCACACTGCCACACTGGCTGTGTGTCATTCCCTTTCAACCACAATATGTGCAAGACCTGAGAACAAAAGATTCCCCAAGTTCTGTACCAACTAGCTTCATTCCCTCCAAAGTGTTCTTTTCTTTTCTTTTCTTTTTTTTAAGATTGTATTTATTTATTTGAGAGACAGTGAAAGCAAGAGAGATCGCGGAGGGAGAGGGAGAAGCAGACTCGCTGCTGAGCAGAGAGCCTGATGCACGGCTTGATCCTAGGATCCTGAGATCATGACCTGAACCAAAGGCGGACACTTAACCGACTGAGCCACCCAGGCAGAAAGTTGTTTATTGTCTCTTGACAATTTTTAAGAAAGAAAGAAAAAAAATCATTGCACAGATTTTGTCACTAACCAACGGCTGTGGCTTATTATTATGATAAGGAATTCTAAGCAGTGCGTCCTGCCAGTGGTGTGAGTCCTCTAAACGAAAGTCAAGTAAAGCCTAATGCTTACACAACCGTCTTTCTGAGAAGGGACGATCAGTACAACCCCATCTTAAAATCCTCCCACCTAAATGCCAGGAACTTTTCTTCATTTTCTTACATCTTGAGTAAATAATGTCAACTCTTCTAGCCTCATCTTCATAGGATAGGTTTCTGAATTCCCACTTAACTGAATTTTAGTTTTTCGGTTTGAATTTCTCAGAGATTCCTTGTTGGTTCACTAGATGAATTAAGTGGTTCCTGTCTCCACCAAGTGCCCTTAGTAACTTTAGTGAGAGGCCAGGCCATTGATTCCTGTTGGATGGACGGAGAAGTCATCCTGTTCCTCAGCTCATGGGATAATTCAGGCATCTATTTTCTGGCTGATGTTTTTTTTTTTTCTTTTTTTTTTTTTTTATTCATTTGACACAGAGAGAGAGATTACAAGTAGGCAGAGAGGCAGGCAGAGAGAGAGGAGAGAGGAGGAAGCAGGCTCCCTGCTGAGCAGAGATCCCGATGCAGGCCTCAATCCCAGGACCCTGGGATCATGACCTGAGCCGAAGGCAGCGGCTTCAACCCACTGAGCCACCCAGGCGCCCTGTTTTTTGTTTTCTTTCTTTAAACCACGAAATTTAGAATTACTTCAACCAAGACAGAGAATTCCCTGCCAAATGAATCGAGATATATGTTCTTTTGTAACGAATTTTTCACACAACTAGATTATTGTGTTCTGGAACTTTTCTTTAGGTTAATGTTGTTAATGGAGCATCTTCCCAGATACTTAAGTAAAAGAAACTGCCCAAGCCCATAAACTTTCCAGCCTCACCCTTTTTCCCCCTTTTTCAAAATGGGCCCAGTAGTTGACCTTTTCTATTTGTACCGCCCACCATCTCTCTTCACGTGATTTTCCCAAATGATAGAATATATCCTTCTGTTAAGATAGCCATCCATCCCTTCACTTTTGACCTTTGCAAACTGAAGCCTGATCATTCATTCTAGCTCTATTTTATTAAAGATTTTTCTTCCATCACAACTGAGCTTAAATTAGTCAACAATTCATCACTGGTAATTTCTACAGAGAGTTTTATTTCATAGCTTCTCTTCTCAGTTTTTCAATATGATAATTAGTGTTCACAGCACTGAAATATCTAAGGATCTTCAATAATAATAACAGTGGTAGGAGTAGTAGAAGTAGTAATGGATGGTAGCATTCATGTAAAGTTTATGAGCTGAACACTGTCCTAAATGCCAAAAACATGTTAATTTTACTTAATTTTATTTATTTTCACAGTAATCCTGCAGGTAGATATTTTTGCCCTTATTTTGTGATGAGAAAACTGGAGTTCAGAGAGAGTAGAGGTAATTTGTGTGAGGCCATACAGCTTATGTAGCGGAAGTAGTATTCCAAAACATATCTGTCTGCTTTGAAATCCCATGCCCTTAAGCATTTATGTTCCCCTTCATTCTACGAGCAAGATTACATAAGAAAATTGAACCAACTCTCTAGATTTTGAGATGACAGACCATAAATTAAATGCCAGGTAGTAATACATACTATAAGCAAAAAATTGAGTAATGCAAAAGGAAGAGACCTGGGGAGAGGGGGAGTCATTTTAGATACGGTGACTCAAGGAAGGCTCCTTAAGGAGACAGGATGTGAGCAGAGGTCTGAAGGAAGTGAGGAACAAGCCATGGAGAAGAGCATTTCAGGCAAAGGAAACCATAAGCAAAAGCACAATAGGGAGGAATATATTCGATATATTTGAAGAACATCAAGGAAGGCAGCACATTAGAGCTGCACCACCCAGTAAAATAGCCACTAGCCACCTGGGGCTATTTACATTTTGTTAGATTAATTAAAACTAAAAGCAAAACAAAACAAGACTTAGTTCGTTGTATGAGCCACATTTTATGTGCTTAGTTGCCACACTGTGCAATACCATATTGGACAGCACATTTTCACCATCACAGAAGGTAGTGGTGAAAAGCCCTATGCCAGAGAGAAATGACGACCGTGAGGTTGCCAGGGCCAGACCCTAGCATTCTACTGTCAAGTTGATGGAAAGCCCTCAATGAATTGCAATCATAATCTGATTTAGCCAGAAATGTAGTAGGGCTTGAAACTGCCACTATTACTAAAGAGAAGAGAAATGTTCATATAGCCACATACTAAGTAAGAAAAACTCCGTTCCTTTTAACAGAGCATCCCAAATAGCAACATTATCATAACAACAACCAGAAGAATGCACTGGTACTTCTATCCTCAAGAGAACAGTTAATTTACATTTAACTGATGGCTGCCTTCTTCATCAGAGGTGCTTATCATGTCTGAAAGGAAATATGTTGAAGACAATCAACCCTAGTGAAAGGAGTAAAAAAAAAAGTGTCAGTTTATCAAATATTTATGGAATATCTATTATAATTGGACCTATTAATTTACAAAGCTTTCTAGTAAGTAGTCCTATCACTAACAAGTAAATGTAGATGAATAAGTTATGGATAGGATATCAACAAATAGAAAGTTAAAAGTCTCATAAACTCCTTATTTACTTGCTGAAATCTCTGTGGGCTGAAATATGATATACACATATATAAATGGACATAATGATCGTGACAAAGAAATAAAAGTTGTAAATATATTCAAAAGACACATCAACTTCAAATAAAACCCCAAACTTCCTTGCCTGGTGAAAAAGCACAACCATAATATGGGCCCGTGCTGTTTCTCTGCCTTCAAAACTGGAAATTTTTCGAAAACACAAGGACAAAATGGTACCATGACAAAAGTCGACTAAGAAAGATAAAGCAGCTCCTCTTAAACCTCTCAGTGTTCAAATAGATTTTGAAGGCCTCAATGAAAACCAGCTGGGAGCCATGTGTAAAGTGTAATGGTTTTTGCCTGCAGGGAAGGAAGTGAGATCTTGAATGATTAAGTTCAGGAAAGTATATAATTCACTGTATCATTATGGGGTGAACTGGATTACTTATAATAAGCCAAGACTTTGTGGTCTTTTTTATATAGAGAAAATGAGAAATTATTAGAAAGGTGACTGTAGAGGGCGGCTGATCTGATCCAGTGTGGTTAATAGGTTCAAACAAAAGTTTCCCCAGGTGGATGCATCCACATCTCTCTGACAAGCCTTACCCAGAGGACGGACCCTCACCCAGAGCTTCCTTCAGGTCCTGAATGGTGACGCTCATCAGCAGGAGATGAGAACACGGACAAGATGACCTTTGTCTGCATTTTGCGTTAATACCGAAATTATTTTTACTTGTTTAAATTACGTCACATCTATGACAACAAACTGTAAAATAGTTGATCCACAAAAGAAAAGCTTTCTTCTGCTAAAGTCCTGAGAAAATATATTTAAAAGGCAATGAGAACAATTGGTTGGAACAACTGAAAAGCCCCTGTGCATAACTCGATTAGAATTTGTTAAATGAGTGAATGGTGCCATTTTAAAATATATATACAAAGTATCACGTAACTGAGATATAGGTTTCAACAATCTAACTCTACACCTAATATTTCCTTTTCCCCAAAATCAGCATTTAAGACAATTAATTTTGGCTCAAAATTCAGTGGGAAGAACTTCGCATTAATGGTTGCTAATTAATATAAATATTAATGTAACCACTGTATATCGATCTCACTTATTGGACCGCGAGCTACATTTTGGCACACCATATGTCTGGCACGCAGTAAGTGGTCAGTATGTCTTTGTTCTGCTCTACTGGATTAATTCCATATTCTTTCTTATTTTCAGTCCAGTTATTATGCTTGTTTTGCATAACTTGTTATTATTACATTCTAGCAAAACTATGTTTAAAAAGTAAATAAACTGTCACTCATAGGAACTTATATCTGCTGGGTGTCTGAAAGCAAATATGATTTTTTTTATCATTTCTTATTTCTAAAAAATTGCAGGGCACTGTATAACCTATATATTAATCGCATGATATATAAGCTGTGGGCAGGAGTTTTGGGGTCACAGAATTTTGGCTTCGAGTCCAGTCCTTACCCTGAAAAGCACATCTGCTTACTAGCCTTGCAATTCTTAGCAAGCTACTTTCTCTGTGCCACAGAGCTTGTTAATCGGTAAAATCTTCCTTCCAGTGTGATGAAGATTCCGTGAGATAATGCATGCTAAGTACTAAGCAGAGTTCTCGTCATAAGCAAGACTTCTGTAAGTAATAACTATCATGAAAAAACAAGAGGAGGATTTAAGAATCAGTAGTATAATGCCTCATGTATTTTTCTATCAGTTAGGCTTATTACAAAAATTAGCAACAAATTCAGAGATCTGTTTGTCTTTTTCACTCCAGAGATAGGCAGGTCTACCGGTAAGTTTCCCAATTTCTTTCACTCATATGCTACATACATCTTTGTTCTTTAACATGGCCCCTAACACGGAGAAGTTGCCTTTTGAGCATCTGTCACATGGAATTATATCTCATAGTCACAGACGCGTTCAAGGTGACACCTCGTATATGCACAGCCTGGGATCCTTTTAGAAACACATACTTTATCAGTGGTTCTCAAAATGTGGTCCATGGACCCCTGGGGAAATCCTGATTCCCTGTCAAGAGGTCTAGAACATTAAAACTATTTTTATGGCAAAACTAAGATATTATTTGTCTTTTGGGCCATGCTGAAATTTATACCAATGGTACAAAAGCAATGGTGGGAAAACCACTGGACTGTGAAAATAAATTAAGTCAGTGGCACCAAACTGCACTGGTAGCTGTATTCTTCACTGCCACACGCGCCCAGGAAAAATGCCACTTTCGTTTAAGAATGCCCTTGATGATACAGTAATAGATTATTAATTATATTAAACTCAACCCTTGAGTAGACCTCTTTTTAAAAGTCTGTGAGGAAATGGGAAGTGCACATAAAGAACTTGTACAGAATACTGTAGGAGGATGGTGGTCATGAGGAAGAGTGCTTGTGTGATTATCTGATTTGCAAGCTGATCTAGCCACCTGCATCATGGAATCTCATTTTTACTTAAAAGAACAACTAACAGACAAATAAAATATGGTTATTCAGACTTGGGTATCTGACAGACATTTTCTTAGAAATGAAGTGAGTCTGCCACTTCAAAGAACATAATCTGAGAGTATTTTTGCCAATGATAAAATCTGACCCTCCACGTGAAAAATCAAAATTTTGGAAAACATGTAGCTGCTGCTATACGCTTAACAGCTCCCCAATACTTAAAAGACTCCTGATGATATTGGTGGTAATTTAACAAAAATTTTTATTTTTTTATTTTTTAAAATTTTTATTTATTTATATTTTAAGACTTTATTCATTTATTTGACACAGAGAGAGAGAGTACCAGCAGGGGAGCAGCAGGCAGAGGGAAAGGGAGACGCAGGTTCCCCACTGAGCAGGAGCCCAATGTGGGGCATGCATCCAGGACCCTGGGATTATGACCTGAGCCAAAGGCGCTCCCCAAATTTTTAAATATGTCATACAGTGGGGCTGCCTGTGTGGCTCAGTCATTGAGCGTTGACTCTTGATTTTGGCTCAGGTCAAGATCTTAGGGTCCTGTGTCAGGCTCTGTGCTCAGAGGGGAGTCTGCTTGCGACTCTCTCTCTCTCTTCCCCCCTCTGCCCTTCCCCCTGCTTGTACTCTCTCTCAAATAAATAAATCTTTAAAATAATAAATGAATAAATGAATGAATGAATGAAGTCATACAATGAAATGTGTTAGCATTTGGAAGATCCACATCACTCAGGAAATCAAGATTTTCCAAATGACCAATGAATGACATTACAAAATTATGTATAGGTAAAAGATCCATTTAAAGTGCAAGGCAGACCAATGAATTATAAAGTATGCAAGTTTATCAGTACGACTTTAGATTCCACTTTGCAACTTTTACTAAACTACCATTTGCAAGGTTCTCCTGTAGTAACAAAGAAAACTGTCACAATTACCTGGAGAGGCTTTTAAAATATTCCTCCCTTTCCTAATCACTTGTCTGTGTGAGGCTTGATTTTCTTTTACTCAAACCAAAGCCACATATTGTATCAGAATAAACGCAGAAGTGACTATGAGAATCCAGTTCTCATCCATTTAGCCAGACATTTGAAATATTTGCAAAAATATATATATAAACAATGGTAACTCTTCTAATTTTTTTTGTTTTGAAAATACAGTTAATTTTCATAAAGACATAACATTTACATATATTATTTACAATTATTCTTAAAATTAATGAACATTTAAAACTTTCTCAGAATTAATTTTTAATGTGGCAAATATGGATAGGTGCATTACTACTGAGTCCTCAATAGTAAGAGTGAAAGGGGATAGTGAGACCAAGAAGTTTGAAAACTCTCTACTACATGAATCACACTCAACAGATAGCTCTGTCTTTCTCCGAATGAAAACAAAACATTTAATATAAAATGCAGAATATCCCTTTAGTTAAAAACATCCTTACTTGTGCCAAGTCACCATGGAAGGCCATGGAGAATTAGTGTAAGAAAAATTACACATGCATTATGATTTGTCTCTTGAATTTTCGCAGGCAAAACATTCTCCTAGATAAACAACTCAGCACTATTTCTAACTTCAAATGATGTTACTTGAGTTGACTCTTAACAGTTGTAATTTCATATCCTAACACTATTATAAGACTTATTAAAAACCATGGTTTAGTTTTGTTGCTTTTTTTGGATTATACAGTATCCTAAGGTCAAAACTCAGGAAATCTGTTATTAAAAAAAAAAAAACAACAACCAAAAACAAAAAAAGCAAGTATCCATGAAGTGATGACAAATTGCAGACTACAGGTGTTAGATTACATTTTGACTCCAGGCAGGTTTAATATAAGTTGGTCTCCTTTTACAATTGCTCTTAGCACATACAGCTTTAGGAAGGGGATTTAAAAGAAAAAAAAAGAGAGAGAGAGAGAGAGAGAGAGACTAAGAAAAAAATAAAAAAAGAGTAGTGCTCAATAAAAGAAGAGCATGTCAGGAGAAATCAATACAAACAAGCAAAATGGTAGCAAGTCTGACGTGGAAATATGTGTTCAATTTCATCCAGCCTTAGTCTGAGTTTCCTTTAATATTGTAACCAAGATGGTATTGGAACATCGTGTATGTTTTTAATGCAGTTTAATAATTGTTTCTCAAAATAAACACTTTGGTCAAAGATAAAAGCATAAAAACACTGTGACACAATAATCTGTTAAAATAAACTTAGGGGATGGAGGAAGCATAGTTCTTAAAACAGCCTTTGGCTTATATCATTTCCTCTTTGGTAACAAATTGAGAACAACTATACCAACAACTTTGGTATGGTTTGGAGGGCAAAAAAAAGAATGTTGCAGTCATTAATCCGACTATTGGGAGTGGCCAGAATCTGCAAACACTGCAGAGGTGGCTGGGTTAGCTGCTTTTTCAATATAAGGAGATGAGCTGACCAACAGGAAATTAAGCAGGCTCGAGATGACTATATCTCATTCAAACAGATACCATGGCACATAAAAAACAATCATCTCTTCTGTCAGAATCTAAGAAGGGTCAAACATCGATATATACTGAACCTGATGGCAATTACACCTTTCCCTCCAACAGCATCATCTGTTAAATTAATTTATTTGACATCGAGGGCCTAACATGACCAAAACCATTCCACAAACGTGACAGACAAAATCCACGAGAGAATCCAGGAAGGACAAACTCTTCAGGATGGTCCAGGCCACGTCCATGTGTCCTCCTGCCTGGGAAAAACCATCTCCCAGCCCACCCACCTCAATCTCAATTGCCTGACCCCCAGAGCATTCATTTCTTCCCTGTTCCCATACACCTCCACTGCCTTTCACAATGTCTTCTCAGATCACAAAGCTTAGCCAAAAAACTCACAAAGAAGGCCTATCTCTTAAAGACCAGATTCAAGGTACAGGCATTATCGAAGTGTCTTTAGAGACCTAATATTTGAGTTAAAATGAGATAAGAGTAAGATAGAGGTGACCAGATCTGGAATTCTGATTTTTTTTTTTTTAAAGATTTTATTTATTTATTTGACACAGAGAGAGAGAGAGATCACAAGTAGGCAGAGAGGCAGGCAGAGAGACAAGGAGAGGAGGAAGCAGGCTCCCTGCTGAGCAGAGAGCCCGATGTGGGCCTCGATCCCAGGACGCTGAGATCATGACCTGAGCCGAAAGCAGAGGCTTTAACCCACTGAGCCACCCAGGCACCCTGGAATTCTGACTTTTAAATGAACATATNCTGATTTTTAAATGAACATATGATTGGTCTCATTGGTATAATCAAGAAAAGAGTGGCTTTTGCATCACATGAAGGAAAGAAAAGCTCTTAAGTCACCTGAAAGACACCAGGATAAGTAAATGAAAAGGGTAAAAGGTTAGGATAATTTGAGTACCAGGAATTCATAATGGTATTAAAAGAACCAACCTGGAAATTCATAATACCTCGTCAATAGCAAAAGGCTAAGAGAAAAAGATGTGCAAAGGGTTCAAAATAAGAACAATCCATTAGAATTCTTAAACAGTTAATCCAGTCAACTAAATAAGTCTCAGATGAAGTAAAATGTGGCCCAAAAGAAAATAACTTCATCAAATGCCAGTAATACATGACTCAGTGAGATTTTGAAACTTGATTTTTTAACAGAAATTCAAGGTAAGCTTAAAAGAATACAGCGACTACTTTCGACAAATAAATACTATCCAGTAGGTTTAACCAGAGTTTTGATTCCTTTTAAGTGAAAACATGTTAAGTTAAATGGAGGTAGAGAACAGGTATATTTTGTAAGAACAGACATCATGTAGCCAGCCAAGGACTGTGTCAATGAAGACTTTTGTTATGATTCCTAAGGTAAAGCTCGAGACTGAATTCAAGCCACTTCTAAAGCAGTGAAATAAACCCTTACTCTCCCTGATTTACACACAGATTATCTAATCTGACTTGGTAGTCCTATATCAAATTTCTCTAGTTATTTAAATCCTATAATTAGGATATCATCAAAGCGCTTCCTATCTTTTGGACTTCTTGTTTCTTAAAAACGACAACAAACTAATCTCACAATGCCAAAGGCTGCCAGTGCATTTATCTGTCAGAGGAGGAGGTGAATACACGAAATTGAGCTCTGACGCCCAAATCATACACCCCTGAGACTAAGTAACAAACATGCTTACTGCTGTTTAGCTGGTAAATGGAGAAAAATACAAAAAATATGTTCTGTTTGAATGTAAGTTTTAACACAAATTCATGTTCATGTGAATGAACATCTAATTAAAATATAAAAATGACACTAAGAATGGCAGAGGATACTATTCAATGTTTCAAGTGTGGAGATGAAAGTGAAGACAAAGAAGTTAGGAAAAATTAGAATACATTATGGGTTCTTCTCCTAAATGTTAATCTTGAGTGGGTTATAAAGGGATTTTTCCTTTTTCTATCTTTGTGTACCATTTTTAAAAAGCATATACCCAATTTTGTCAAAAATTGCTGGTATAAAGAGATACTCTTCCTGATAAAGTTCAGCCAAGACTCAGTTTAAGATTTTAAAAAATCCCCATAATTGTGATGGCATTTATGTGTTAACACAACTAGTGACACTGCAGTTATGCTGTTTTCCAAGTTCCTTAAAGAAGTGGGTTTAAATCACTTATGGAGAAAGGGCGTATGTATTACATTCTTTACTTGGGGGGATAAAGAAGAGAGAAGGTAATCCATGCGCTTGAGGCCTCACATGGGCTTTTCGGAATCCCATGATAGGCCACATTTTCTGTTATAATTTTTACAGTTGGGGCACTCAGAAGTCAGAACAATCTGACAGTTATGGTTAGTGAAAATATTAGATGTTCGTCAATAAAATACTACCTCAGCATATTTTTCGCTTTCTGTATGTAACCACTTAATAACAGGACTTGAGAAAACTGTACTGTGCAAATCAAACACATAAAAGTACAACTATTCCTTTTATAGAAAGCAAATCGTAAGCAGCGCATTATGATCAACCATTCTGGTAAAAGACAAAATATCTAGGATTACCACACCACTGACATATTATGGTTTATTATACCCTAAAGTCCAAACTGGGTAAACAAAGTCAAACAATCAAAGAGGGGTCTTCTCAGACTATGAGGGAGAGGCCACTGATCTCTAGGGAAGATTCCTCGTGGTTTACCAATGAAAAGGTGTCAAGTGAGAGCTTATCGAACACAACCGTCAGTTTTCAACTTCACTTAATTTCATCAGAGACTGGCTTTCTTTGGTATCGTTTTCTTTCAAGAGAAAAAGAATATGGAAAAATTAAATGATGTGAGGTAAAACTCTCCAAAGGTTAATTCTAGAGTACCCTTTTAAATTCTAAACCACTTCTGGTTCATTATGCGGACACAGGTTTTGCATCTTCCACATTAATGATTTTACCAACTGAAACCAGGTAGGGGGAAACCTGAACTTCTCAACTCTGTGTAAGTACACAGGGTGAGAGGTGGAGAGCCGACAGGACCAGGCACTCTTATTTAGACAGTGCTTTCCTCAAGAAAATAAATCTGCTCCCAGAGTATCAAGGATGGTCACTGGGAAGAGAAATCTTAGTTCCCTAATTCCCTGGGGTGCAGTGACTAGATCGGCAATTCCTTTTCCCACAAGAAAGATTCCAGTCTCCAAGCTGCGGATGAACCAATCTATTTCCAGGAGGCCAGTCACACAGCATCCTTATCTACCCAGATCCACAAAGCTAGTCCAGTTTTGTCTCTGTGCCACATCGCCTTGGCTTTTCTAGGCATATTTGCTTACCCTGTGTAGGTCTTTAGACACTAGAACTGTCAAGTCATTACACTTTCAAATGTGAATTTGCTTGGGGAAGGGGCTTACTTTAATAGCTGAACACTCAATACAAAACATACTTACAAATGATATTAACAGGGAATTAATCATTAATGCCCTCAGCTGGTGCCCTAAGACTTCCTCAACCCAACTTGCCCCAGCCACGAACTAAAAATTTTGCTGACTCCTCCCTCCCTCATCTGAAACTCCATGTCTAGTAAATCCCATGCGCTGCTGACTACTGCTTTTAAACAGTTTTTGGATTAATTTTCCCTTCTCCCTACGTACCCCATTACTGTTATTCTGTCCTTGACAGTCTCTCTTGTCTGAATTACTACAACTTCCTCCCAACAGGCCTCCTGCCATGGCCAACAGAGCATCTTGCCAAAGGCCTTCAGTTGCCTCAAGATGGGTCAAGGCCTCTCTCACAACCAGGAAGGCCCTGAGACGTGACTGTAGCTTTTGTCCCTGTTCCTATCCTTGTTCTTCAACCCCTGCCTTTTGGGCAGGGCTCTAAAGCTGGAGCCCCACCCTCATGCTCGGTGCCTCTCACCTCTGTGCCCTCACTTCTGCTGTTTCCTTTACCCAGGAAGCTCCTCTAATGAGGAATTCTGTTAGTGACCCTGAGCAGCACTGCTTACTGGAAGCCTTCCGGGTCCCCCCTGCTCACCAGGTCATGGACAAACCTGTCCCTCATTTGTGCTTTTCTGTCTCTGCACTTACATGCTGTACGATAGTCACCTGTCCTTGTACCTGTTTCTCCATGAATCTGTGTGCTCCTTAGGGGTAGATTCTGTGTTACATTCATCTCCACACAGCACAGGGTTCAGGTACTATGTTTCAAGGGAGCCATTTATCCTAAAATTTCCAGAATTCTTCTGTATTGGTAGTAGCCATATGCTACAAACTGGAAGTCTTCTTATCATTTAGAACACATCTAATAGCGCTAAGGGGAGACATGGCAAGTTCACATAGGTTCTTCTTACAAAATACACTTAATACTGACAAGAGTTGAATTACAACAGCTTGTAGTAACGTATTAAATTCACACACACACTTTGCATGGCTAACAATACCATAGAGGGGATCATGCAGTTCTTTAAATCCCCCCCAAATCCTTCGACGTTCAGAGATATACCTTTAGGGAGTTACTGTTCTCAGGGATAAAAACTCACACATTCATCAGTTTGCTTCACTCTCTTCCCTCCAGTGGGTAGAAATATTTCTACCCTCAACAGAGCTCAAAAGGCTTACAGCAGTTTCTAAGACAAAAAAAGTTGCTGGAAGCAAAACAGAAAAACAGCCAGTAACAATGACAGAATCCACATAAGACAAAGAAAAGGAACCTTAAAAAAAAAAGGAATATACAAAAACTAGATACATTTGCTTTAAAATGGATCCTCTGTATCACAAGAAAAGCCTGAGATAAAACAGCTCCCAAATGAGTGAAATGTGAAAGACTGTTATCTATCTACAAAATGCTGCAGAAAGCACTATCGGTCTTTCCTAAAACAAATATTAAACAGCAAAAATGATTCTCTTTGGAGTATAATGAATGACATCAACCCACGTGTGAAGAACCCCCCCAAAAAGAAAAGTAACAAAATTAATTCAAAGTCTTTATTTTTGTCCCCACTTTAATTCGATTTCTGTAGTTCCAACACCACACAATCCAAAGTGAGGCAAAATAGTTTAAAGTTAGGGCCAGGAACTGCCTTTGCTGTTTCCTGCCTGCCTTGATAGCTCATTTAGATTTGGTTAAAATTTGTTTTTAAAAATATTCAACTAAAACTAAATAAATCCTGGTGGAAGTACAGAAAACCTAGAAGCTAAATATAAGCCATCACACTGACACTTACGGAGACCAACAAGCATGTGGCATTAGAGAATATTTGTGTTGTCAGGTGTGGCGTGTGTGTGTGTGTGTGTGTGTGTGTGTGTGTGTGTGTGTGTGTGTGTAAGGTATTACATGACCACCCTTACTAAAAGTATCGCTGTTGGCTTTGTCAGGCTCTATGTTGGAACTGTAATGCCAGACTGAACAAAAAATTGTATGAAAATTCTATTATCATATTAAAACACTTGATCATGTGCTCCCTCAAGATTCCCAACTTTCTATTTCTGAGAAGAGAACAGATTTAATGAGGTATTTTCAAAGTGGAGCTGGTAAAAGGAATATTTGTGAAAAGCACTGCCAAAAAGACAATTCATTTGGTAGACACAGAAAAGGCAAAATTTACCGCATGTACTGGAGCAATGGGTATTAAATAATCATCTCTGAATAAACTCTACCAATCAATATGGTCCTTTTGGTCTAAACTACAGACGGCATTGCCTAAAGGAAATCTCTAAGGTCAACCAGCAATTAACTGAAAGGTTTTGATTGAAAATGCTATTGACTGCTTTCATATCAGACAGCTTCCTGGTTATTA
Organism: Ailurus styani; assembly: GCA_002007465.1. Classification (NCBI taxonomy): domain Eukaryota; kingdom Metazoa; phylum Chordata; class Mammalia; order Carnivora; family Ailuridae; genus Ailurus; species Ailurus styani. Next base: position 862,223 of record LNAC01000114.1, read on the forward strand.
TACTGCATGGGCTAAGTAGGTGCCAAGACATTAAACTGTCAATAATCTATTAATACTGGAGTGTTATGCTCCCTCCCCTGAATCTGCAGGCAAAGATATTCAAGCCAAGTACCTGCTTAGAACTAATGCAAATTCCCCAACCCTGATAGGAAAATCATATCTTTATTATGTCCCAGCTTAAATGCCTGGGAGTGTTGACAGACTATAAGAAAAATATTCAGATAATCTATGCTTATTCAGAGGAGTTAAACTAACATTTGTTCTTCAAAGAATTGCTAAAGGGATGGCAAACATGTCCTAGAATCTAACTTTCCTTCTAAGCCATATTTAACAGTTTCTAAATTGAATGTAATAAACACTTTACAAAGAGAAATGAGAAGTTATTTAAAGTGAGGCTCATAGGTCCCTGCCACTCAGCATCTGGAAAGCAGTTATACACGAGGGCGGTGTGGGGGGGGGGACTTTTAATGAATTTAATAGAGAAAAGCACTTTAATTAAATGCTGTCAAAGTGGATTGTATTAATGACTGCACACTGAGGAATTTAAAGCAAGCCAAGTTTATTTAGCAAATAGAAACTGGGCGCTCGAGGCCTGCAAGTATTTATGTTTCCGCAGTTGCCGTACATCTAGGAGATGATGATGGTGCCAAATGAAACCATTGAGTTATTAGATATGATTTTATTTATTGTGTATTATTAAAGTTTCAAAGGCCTCGGGGGAATTAATTTCATTTTCAAAATGAAAGACCGCACTTGATCAGAAAGGGTTAAGAAAAGAAAATATTGTCCCCAGTTTTTTCTGTGCTCTGGAATTTTGATGCTGCTGAGTGGCTCATGGGGACGACCTTTTCCAGGTTTATCCAGTCAGAATCCACTCCACTGTATAGCAGTGGCAAAGAAATCGATGACAGTATTTCTTCTATGACTTTTTTTCTGTTGTGTTTTTTTTCCTTTCAGTGATTTGTCACTAAACATAATTCATTCTATTACACATAGCAATAAGCTGAAAAATGACCAAAGCTCCTAAAAATCTCCATGAAAATTTGGTTGCCATAACTTTCTTAATGAAAAACATGAGTAGCACAAACTTCCACAAAGGAAAAGGTATCAAATGTTTGGCTTGGGGCAATAGAGAAAAAGGGGTCTTCCTCAGTGTCTTCTATTCAGAGGCTGACCACAGAACAAACCTATTATTAATGATAATATTTTAAAAATAAACAAAGAAAATATGAGCCTTAATGCATGAAAGCTGTAAAAGATTGAAAAGCTGGTCTGGCTGAAAAATACTATGTGTGTGTCAAAATGATTTTCTCTACCGTTTGTAAAAATGTAATTATCCATGATATGCTATTATCCATGATATGCTACAAGGGTGAGGGATTTCAAGTAAATCCATTGGAAGCTGAGGATTCGCCTTTGGTCTTTAGTTCCTGACACCACCATGTCTGTGAGATCACAAACCACTGCCATGATTTACCACATCCTTCTTGCAGTTATATATACACTCTTTCGGTCTGTCTTTAGATTTTAATTCAAAACATGAGGAAGGGGGAGAAGGGAAACGTGAGGATGGGAGAAAAAAACAAAACACAAAACCCAGCACCTATTTCCTTTCAAGAACAGAGTAATGATCACAAATGAAGACTTTCAACTTTCTGAATAAATAATCTAATTTTTAACCCCCGGGCCCCCCCACCAATCCAAGCTATTTATTAATATCATATGTTAGATCTGTGTCTTTGTAGTTCTGGAGCTTATAAAGCAACTTTGCTTTTCCCATCTGTGCCAAGATGTTTCAGACTAGTCTTTGAAATGCTGCAAATGCAGATGAATATGACATAAAATAGGAACTGATTCCCATACACATTCTATATGTGAGTAATGGCAACACAGAACACAGATGCCCGTACATGTTCACAGTGTCCTGTACAACCCTGCTTCGTAGACACAAGTATGTAGAGATCATCCAAGCACAGCATGCCATCTCTAATATGTCTGTTCTCAGAGCTCGAAAGAAACTGGTTTGTTCCTTGCAAGTAAAATGACAAGAAAACTTCTCCCCTGGTGTACATCAGTCGTTCTAATATGAAGATAGAGCAAAGAATCATCAACAGATAGAACACACCGGTGCATTTGATCCAGAGTATGTTTTACAAGCCAAAGAATTCGTCAATTTGCTTCTCTCCTTTCATTATGAAGTAAGTGACTGTATTAATGTATAGCACACCCGTTTAACTACTTTAGCTCTACCTCTTTGAGAAGCATTCGTGTGCCACATGCAAACTCAAATGAGGATTTCTCTCAGAAGGACAGCCTTAAATCATGTTACGTGGAAATAGTTGACATTGGTCCACCATAATCCCTTTCTACTCTTCCATTACCACACTTTTGAGTATATGGTTGACGTGAATTGTCCAAAAACTGAAATGAGGAAAACTATATTTAAAAAATCATTTGCATTTAGATATTGTATTTATATAGTATGTGCTCACTTTAGCATATTCTGTTCATTTAGATCACAAAAGAAATAAGAAGATCTTTTCATAGCCACATGTATTTCTTTAGGCATTCATATCATAGATTTTAGCTCCCTAAGATTAGAGTACCTTTTAAAAAACAAGTGACTTCTCACTGTGAAATAAAGTATTTAGTTTATCATATCTAAGAAAGTAACTGTGTTAAAGTAACTTGTCCTTTCTTCTATCTCATCTGTAGGGTGTTGAGCACTAGGAAATCAGACTAGGGACTCTTCGTGCTACAGGGTTCTGATTCTCCAAAATGAGTCTAACCGGATACTCTGGTTAGCCTTGAATATTATACATTCACAAAGAAACACAAACTTCCTTGAATACAAAAAATAAATTTAAATTAGAGTATGAAGGGGAGAGGATAGAAACAATGACTGTTTAAATAAACTATTTTCTGAAAAACAAAACAAAAAACTACCTTCTGTATCTGGGTGATCAAGTGAGCTGTATACAACCAATCAGCCATTCAGTTCTGGAAACACCTTTCTTTCACACGATGGTTTATGGCATGTCTTTATGAGAAATAAATACATGGATATCCACAGGGCTTAAAAAAAAAAAGTTAACTGGGGTCTTCTCAATGTTGTGCCTGGTAAATGTGTAGCAACTGGCTCTCTAGAGAAAAAAAGCCCCAATTGGATCATTTTCCAATTTTCGTAGTGTGAATAATCCCACCATGGCCAGTTCCATTCTACTAAGGGTGTAACAACTGCCTTTCAAAATTCCTGAAAATTTAACAATCAGGGCCTGTTAGCCCGTTTAAGTTTACTCCCGCGCACCCTGAATCTGCTATAGAACGTGATGCCCATTCGTCTTCTGCCTCCCAGACTTGCTCACTGGAATTCCTTTGCCTGGCCTGACTTACCTGTCGTTTTCTGAGTCGCAGAGTGATTAGGATGACCCTCATGTGATACACGATTCGACAGAAGGCTCCATATCAAAAGTGAAGGGTTATGTGACTTGTAGTGAATTAGATCTAGGAACAACTTGTGAGGAAATTGAACTTATGACCTTAGAACTGTCAAATCTATCCAGTTTGCTTGATCTCCCATTTCTAGGGTTAAACTGAGTAATCATAAAATAAATGAATTTCAGAACTTTGGCAGTTTTCCTTTAATTGAAAGTGTGCTTTTCTATCATTACAAGGGGAAGTTCCAGACTTCAACTTAATAAAAATCAGCGGTAGTTTTCAGCCACATTAGATTTCCACACTAAACAGAAACAGCTGAGAAGCCACAGTAGGTAGGTTTGGTTACAATAGTTTAAAACTCAGTGGCTGGCTTTCTCTTGCAATTGTCATAACTATGAATCATAAAATCAACTGGATCTTCCTGAGCTGATAATAGGTGTGCATCATCTGTTATTTTGTTGTTAATTTATTTTTCCAAAATCCATTTGAACCTCCCAGAAGCAATGTGGTTTTGTTTTTGATTTTTACATTTTAATTAAAATACTCAAATGGGAATCAAAAATAAATAAACCAACTCACAGAATGAGTGTTTCAGACAGAAAGAATCTTTGAGATCATCTAACCCATGTTATAACAATTTACAAAAAGTGGAAGAAAACTAAAGGATAAAACCCATCATCCAAAGTCACATGCTCAGTCCTAGTGACTAGAGTCTATGTCACTTTCGGGGCCTTTTTCTTTACCATATCTTCTTTTTTCTCATTTTATCAGAGTGGTTGGAAAATAGAGATAGAAAGTAGTAGTTTACTCTTTACAAGATGTTCTAGGTCCTGAAATAGTGACTAGAAAGCCTTGGGGGGGGGCAACAAACACAGTAAAACTTTAAGTATTTAAGAACTTTTTACTTTAATGTCATACTATACTTGGATTTAAGCAAATCCTAATCTATTTTAAGTGTGTTTTAAAAAATTATAACCAGAAGGCCTTCCTTTCAAAAAAAAAAAAAAAGCATTTGTGTTTGTTTCCACCCTTATGTAAGCAAGACATCACAATTTTCCAAAATCAAAATCAAATGGTTGTACTTTTTATCAAGTTCTTAACCCTGTGGCTTTCAGTCATGGATCCATCACTTAGGCATCTGTTGTGACCTGCACTTCAAATAATTTGGTACCATCAGTAGCAAAATTTGCAAGTGTTTTACTTTTTGTTTGCTTTCGGTAAATTAGAGCTGATTCTATACTTCTTCTACAACGACACTATTCAATATATACTTGCCCTCTTGTTTACTTGCACACGAGGGAAAGAGGTAGAAGTCCAGGCAGTGATGCCAGGAACTGAGTCGCTTACATGAAAACCACCCATTATCATTTGCACTATCGAGGACCCATTAAAGGGTGTGCTAAGATCTTAGCGAATTTCACATCTTTGCTCAACATACCACTACATAGCCTGCTCTGCAAAAGTCTATATTCATTTGCCTGCTGGCCTCTAAACAACTCAAGATCAGACAACATTCATTTCCCCATGTTGAGTCCATCGGAGGCCAGTACAGAGCTGCTAATGTGGCAGATGCTTACTGAACACTCCACCAAAGAAACCCAAACATCATCTTTGCACGGCATCTTCACAACATTGAGGATTCTGACGTGTTGCAAAAAGGACAGCAGAACTCACATTATACAGAAGAGCTCAGATTATACAGAAGGTGAGAGGTCTTTTTGCTTTTTTAAGCTTAAAAAAAAGTACCAATTTACTTTTATAATATCCAATGCATTTTTTATGCCCTAAAGGGATTTCATTCAGAGCTGAGAAGAAAAGGTCTCACTTACTTTCAAGTAACTCATGCTGACTTTTTGTTGTTGTTGTTCTAATCTATTTTTGATGGGCAGTGAGCACGGGACGCTTCAGCCTCTGCCCTTCCGAGGCAGCATCCCGTGCAGCGCGGCGGGCCGTCCCCCTGCCTTGGCTCCTGGAGGTTAGCGGCCCACACGGCCACTCCTCTATAACAGTAACTTTTAAAAGAGCTTGGAAATGTAGAAAGATCAGATAAAACCACACAGCTCGGAGTTTCTCAATCTGTCTCAAAACAATTGTATGACACGCACACAACAGAGGCAAGGCTTGTGTTTTTTTTCTTGTGGTTTTGCTGTAGAATTATACACTGACACCACCCTTGGTTCAACTCTGAACTCTTCAGAGGAGAATTATTTCACCAAGTAGTATTATTCATACTAATAGAGCTCAGATACCATTATTATTTCCCAGGTACAATCACTTTCTCATGTAAACCTCAAATAATCCTAAAGATGTGGGGTTATCACTGTTTCCAGAAAACTTAAGTAGCCTCTGCAAGACCCGAGAGCTCCGAGTCCAGTGGTGGCCCTGGAATTCACCCCAGACCTTCTGAAGATCCAATCACCCCTCCTCTTTGGCCATGCTCCTGAAGCTACTGGCAGAGCTACCATTTCGATTAACTTGAATAAGCAACATGACCCAGTTACCCTGGGTGGAGAATGACAAATACTCTGGGATCGCTTATGTTTTAAAAAAAAAAAAAAAGTAAGAAAAGGAGGTTAAAAGAAACCTAACTTTCATTTGGGTATTTTACTTTCTATCGAAATATTTTTTTTAATCAGTTCAAAATCTTACAAACATGGGTGCATGAGTATGTATCTGTGAGTCAAGTTTGTCCGTTCCATCTGCTCCCAGCATGAAGCCTCTTACCTCTTAAGGAGGCAACTGGGACTGGGCTTTCCAAGACCCTGCATACCCTGTTTCAGCTTCCACCATCTCCCAGATTTACAAACTTGTTTGAGTGACTAGGCCCAAATCAAAGTATGTGAAATTAGCACCTTTGCTCTGAGCAGTCAAATGATGAGAGTTTCATCCACACGGAGAAGTCTCTCTCTGTAGATGTGCATACCTGTTTCCTCTGTGAAGATGATGAATACCTTTCAAACCAATAATTACATATGAATGACAAATACTCTGGGAGAAAATTTACGGAGAAAATGTGAAACAGGCTTCCATGGTCCCAGAACAGCATGTGTTCTTCTGTCACAACAGCCCATTGTTAAGAGACACCTGACCCTCCAGGACCACAGCTTTATCAACACATGCCCAGTGAGCCAGTCCTTCACTAAAGGACTCAATTCAAATACAACAATGAGTTAGCCTATAACCCACTGCCAAGTAATAGGGTTGCTACTTGGAGAAGTCACCCTGGGTGGAAAGAATGGACATGACCAGGGCAAAAAAAAGATGAAGTTCTGTCTGTGCAGTTGGGGAGAAATAAAGGCAGAATGGACATACTTATCATCCATTTGTTTTTTTACTAAAATCACATTTTAAAATGCCAATCAGTAATCTACACAGGTAATTCTTTCTAGAACTATGTAGATCACTTCAGACTCTACAGAGTAGATTCAGAAAGTCTATTTTGATACTTTCAAAAAGCCATTTTTTAAAGGTAATATCATCTCTCTGAGAAGCTCAACATGTTTTAAAGATGTTATCCAGTATATTTGAGAAACAGCTTGAAAAATCAGAGACATGGCACCCAAAGTCGGCATCAGAGAAAGAAACAGAGCCTATGGATTCCACTAAACCAGAGTCTGAATTCTAGATTAAGGTAAGGTATCCAGAGGGAGACCGAAATCTGTTTTAAAAAATGCAACTCTGAGTGAAGGAGAAAACTACTCAATATATGAGTGAAATTTTGTATGTGTTATTCACTGTCATACACGTGGTGCCTACAATTAATACTTGGCATGCTGATGGAGCTACACAAATAATTGTTAAAATAAATAAGTAAAAATAGGAGAATAAAAATAGCTAGGCTTCTTAATCATGTCTGTAACTTGAGGTCCGAAAACATTTTTATCAATCCATTTTAATCATCTTTTTTTTTTTAAAGATTTATTTATTTGACAGAGAGAGAGAGAGAGAGATTACAAGTAGGCAGAGAGGCAGGCAGAGAGGAGGAAGCAGGCTCCTTGCTGAGCAGGGAGCCCGATTCCGGGCTTGATCCCAGGACCCTGAGATCATGACCTGAGCCAAAGGCAGAGGCTTAACCTACTGAGCCATCCAGGCGCCCCCATTTCAATCGTCTTTACCAAAAGCCAGACTTGGCTTAATATCTATACAAGTATAAAGGAATGTATTTTCCTTCTCACAGAGGAAGTATAATAAGGGTCTTGAATAGAACAATGACACATCAATACCCACAAATGCCTTAATATCAGTTTAAGTTTGCTGTTGTTGTGTTTTGTGGGGTGGGGGAAAGGATGCATTTTAATGCACTATCTTCCAGGTCTATTTATTTTGTCTCTTTTTTCAATTTGCTCCACACTGCTCATATTTAACCAGTTCGCCCCTTCACAAAATTAGCCATTGTCTCCTGTTCTTTCAGATTAAAGGAAAAAGGTGTTTCAGATTATTAAAAAGAAAAGAAAAAAAAAGGATGCTATGGTGAGTGCTGTGAATTGTATAAGATTGATGATTCACAGACCTGTATGCCTGAAATAAATAATACATTATATGTTAATTAAAAAAAAAGAAAGAAAAAAAAAGGAGAGTAGGAAGGAAAAGAGGGAGGAAAAAACAGCCACACTGAGTTGGCGAGTAGACTAGCAAGAACATCCCCTAACAAATTCCATAGCAATATTTTTTAAAAATATAACTAAGCTTTATATTCAGAAGTATTATCTTTAGCCTTCTTTTCCTATCAGAAAATCAAGAGAAGGCCAAGGTGCTAAAGGTTTTGTCTTATACCTCATTTCATTTAATATCAGCAGAAGGAAAAAGACTATGACAATGTGTACAAGGAGAAGCCTCCTGCCCTCACAACTTTAACAAACAGACACAAAGGAAGATAATTTATATTAGTGATTTTAGTGGTTTCTGAGCACAGGGCCCTGCAGACACTTGCATCGATGAGGAGCATTTGTACCAATGGAAATGACACAGCTAATCTCCTCTCTTCCCTTTACCTGTCAAGCAGTGTTAGGCAAAGTGCCTTCTGTTCAGTTTTAGGATCTAAAAAAAGTGAGGAGTGTATCAGTAACCGACAACATGAGCTAAAGAGACCGTGCTGCCTCTCAAAAATGCAAAATATCAAAATTAGGCTATTATTTAAAGAAACATAGCAATTTTAGAAGAGCAAGCTACTAAAGAAACCAGGGTTCTCTATGTTCCCACAGGGGAGGAAAAGACTGGAAGAAGTGGAACCCAGCTGTTTGAAAGTTCACTTCCAACCGAAAGCTAACCCTGAACACTTCATTTGGAAGGTAGTGTATTATTAAAGTTAGGCCACTCGTAGGGAGAGCTCTGCTTGGCAAAAACACTAGGACAACCCTACGAAGAATGAGAATCACTAAGCTAACTCCAATTATTAAAATCATAAGCCTAGTAAATTGTTGAACCCACTTTAAAGAAATAAATAGGCAGATCCAGATTACTACAAAATTCTATATTTAATTTCTATCAGGTATATATAGCACACTGCCCGAACACATGGAAGGAAGTACACGATAAATATAAGAAAAATTGCAATAAAATAAATTCTTGGGCATTTGTTTCCTACTCCTTACATGTCTATAGCATTTCACATTTAAAAAGTCATATAAATCTCCCTTGATATGAGAATTGTATATGAGACTTGTTAATCATTCCTGCAACCATCTACCCTGATAAATGCAGGGTCATAGGAGCCATGATCTACTAAAAGGCTCTAACTTTCTGGCCCAAGGGCAGCCCATTCACAAGTTACATACAGATGGTCTGTAGCCGGTTAGCTTTCTACTTCCCTTTCTTCTTGAGTTTATTCTAACATTTTCCCCAACACAGTTCTTCCTTTAAAATGCAGTGCATTCTAAATTAAGCATTCACATTACTGTTTGGAAATTAAATATCAAGACAGTTTGCATTCATAAGGATAAGGTGGACCAGTCAATTTCCCTGTTAATAAAAATTTAAAGTAGTAGTAAATATAGAGTGGGCAAAAGGAGCTGGATTTGATAATGGCATAGAAAAAAGTCATGTAGCAGAGCAGTGGTCATGGGCAGGTCAAGGTTTGAAGGGAGAAGGATTATAATTTAGTGAAACTATGAGTAGTAAACAGAAGTTATATAATAGACAAAGATATAAATGATAAATTAGGTGATGATGGGAAGAAAAGCTTGCTACCAGAAGGAATCTGACATGGGGAAGAGGTATGTTACATCAAGGTTAGCAAATGAGAGGAGGAACCCATGAATTTCCATGAATGCTGAATTCCCAGTCCCAGGTTCAGAGAAACCCACCCATATTCATAGTTCTACATCTGAATTTTCAGGAAGTTCTATCACTCTTAATTTCCCTTAATGTATCTCTCATAATTGTGCTGGAATTCCTGTCTTGCAATAACAAAACAAAACAAAACAGAACAAAAACAAAGCCCCAAAACTTTAAGAAACTTTTAAAACATAGGCAAGTAACTTGCTTAAATCTCTAGAAAAGAACAAAGCCACAGCTAATGTCTAATCTACTAGTTTAGCTACTCTTAATGAGCTTCTTCAACTTTCTGTCATCATCATTGAAAGTAACCTTTTTTACTATATTTTGGAAGAAGTGGTCCCAAGATGGAAATGTCCTTTTCTCCAGAATTAAAAAAAAAAAAAGTTGCAAATGACCTCCAAATCTCTTTATTCCTCAATGACAAATTAACTTTGAACATGGTGAAAAGCTGACTGATAACATTAGAAATGAAGAATGTTCTTCAAGTTGAATAAATACATGCAGGATGACAAAATGTTAATATGAAAAAAGCTAGTGTGGCTTCTCATGGATGGTCAGGGACTCTCAAAGTTTTCCCAAGTAAGGATTTATAAAGCAACTGCTGCAATATGTTATTAAAAATGAAGTGTTCATTTGCATCTCTTCTCAGAACTAGAATAGGGCTTCCACACTCCGGAGCGACCTCAGCACACTTTGAAAAGGAGCTTGTAATGAGCCCAAGACTGGAAAAATTCTTGTAACCTGGTTCGAGATTTGCAAATACCCCTAACTGATTAATTAGTCTATTTATTTTCTTAGAATTTGTTCTTTTGGAAACAAATTCAGAAAGCAAGATAGAGCCCACATAGACCGAGTAGAAAGGCATGCTTGAATTTGCACAGGTTCAAGACAGATTTCAAGTATGCTTAAACATTAGCACTGAGTCACATTCTAAAGCTATCTCACAAAAACCTTAATGAAAAGTGGCAAGTTCAGTCACATCAGTTCTTTGACATCACACGAGTAAGTTACAGCTTTCACTGCGTTAAGTATCCTGTAAAGAAGAAAGCTCACAAAACTAAATCTAGGGTGCCTGGGTGGCTCAGTGGGTTAAAGCCTCTGCCTTCGGCTCAGGTCATGATCTCAGGATCCTGAGATCGAGGCCTGCATCGGGCTCCCTGCTCGGCAGGGAGCCTGCTTCCTCCTCTCTCTCTGCCTGCCTCTCTGCCTACTTGTGATCTGATCTCGCTCTCTCTGTGTCAAATAAATAAATAAAATCTTTAAAAAAAAAAAACTAAATCTATTTAGTAGAATGATGATCAATTAAATGATGTGTATAAACAGCTTTGCGTAGCATCAGACAGCTAATAGTAAGTGTTCGGGGAACACTGGCTGCTACACACGGGAAGTTCTTTCCATCACACAGATAAAAATCAGACTCTACAGGTACACAGATATGGATTTAAGGTCTCACTTGGAGCAAGTTACTTCTCTAGGCTTCAGCTTTTCACATGTGAGAGTAGATTAAAAACCACCCTCCCATTTGGTTTTTCGTAAGGTTTAAAAAAGATAAGACATACAAAAATCTCACATTTTGAGAACCTCACACCCAAAAAGGCAAACTGCTGCTCAAGGAAGAAGAATCATCACCAACACCATCATCATCCTCATTGTTATTATTATTCCCAAATTTTATATAGGAAAAACAGAACCAGCCTCATACATACTTATAATTTTTTTTCTATCTTATGCTGTTAGGCAGGTTCATGGTATTTCTATTCCAGAGTGCCTCTACTTCAGCACTAGTGACACTGTTGACCGGCCATTTTTTTAAGGGGCTGTCCTCTGCATTGTAGTGTATGTGGCAGCATTCCTGGCCCCTGCCCCAGTAGACGCCAGTAGCATCTCCAAGTTATAATAACTGAAAATGTCTCCGGACACTGCCAGATATCCCACGAAGGGCAAAGTCACCCCTGGTTGAGAACCACTGGTTGATACCAGTGACAAGGAACTGTTGGCTTTGAAAATGCTGAGAATTCCCTGGAGTGGGTAGCGATCCAGATGAGCAGAGGTACGATGCTGGTGTCAGCTGTTACCCACCAGGTCTCACATTCTTACTCTGTGTACGGCATGGAATTTTAAAACAAGTACTCGTCAGGAAACCACACAGCAGCAAGCTCAGAATTCCTGAACTTACAAAATAAGCCATGGAAACACTGTGGTGGAAATATAATAAAGCAATAAAGTGCAAACGACACAGACAGGAACAATTTGGTAAATGCTCCCCAATCGACCCCACTCAGTGACCTAGTCAGAGCATGAGTACTGTCCTTTCTTCTCTCTGCATTAAAACGGGAGTGTGGTCACAGGAAAGACTGGATGCCAAACACGCCTGTGTTTTCATTCAGCTGGTGATTCTGGCTTCAAGCAAGGCTCAATGTCTCTGCTCCAGTCTTTCCAACTATGAAATGGAGTTGGTAATGATGAATACCCTGACTTAACTAGTTTTTGATTCTAAGTTGAGGAGATCCATTCACTACAGGGCCTCAGATCATCATAACCACTAGGGGGGAAAATCATTATAACCATGAGAAATAATTTTGTCTCTGAACTTCTGACACGATAAAGTGGAATTTACTTCATTTCTTCGTGGAATGTTTTAGTTTCCCACGTCATCTCACCTATAGTGGTCTTTTTTGCGCTATCTACACAAGGACTAAAAACATTATGTATATCAGTATTTTTTTTTCATTATCAACCTCCGAAAAAAACTTTTTAGGCATTCCCCCCCACACACCTGCTACTGTCTCCCCTGCTTTATAAATTTTAATATCAGAGATACTGAATATCTCTGCATGTGCCGTGTCACTCTGAAAGGCCACAAATGACTGTAAAGAGAAGATGTCTATGCTCCCCAAGAATCCATTTTCACTCTCTAAGGCAATATTACTCCCATGGAGGGTCATGGTAGAGATGGATCTAGCTTATAACGTGTGTTCGGAGCCTGGAAAGTCACCTTCTACACAGCAGGGATTTTTTTTTTTTAAAGTAATCTCTATACCCACTGTAGGGCTCGAACTCATGACCCTGAGAGATCAAGAGTCACATGCGCCTGACCCAGCCAGCCAGGTGCCCCTGCATAGCAGGGATTTCAATGACAGTTTCTAAAGAGATTAAGAATACTGGAAGGAAAACTGGAGAGAGCAGGTAACTCAATATCACATCAAAGATGGACCTCACCTGGAGGGGTCTGGATTCCTGAGGGGGAAACACCTCACTCTTCTAGGACCACAGTGTCTTGGGGCTGATAGCACCTCTTAGCGACCCCAGGCTAATTTTGTCTCAGCTATAAACTAGCTTCATCTCTGAAGGACAGTCTACAAAACATGCATTTTTTGGTAAGCATGTAAAAAGATTCTGTTAGGTGTTAGAATTATAAAAATAAATGGCACATAATGGCGACCATGGAAGAAATCAGAACACCGGCAAAGGCACCTTCGGCTATAGAGCTGCCTTTCAGGGGCAGAGTGACACGACAAGGTCTAAATGAATGAAGCAGAAAGAACGTGCATGCAGATCTGCAGGGTGGACAGTGGGGATCAATCTCGCAGTAGGATGGTGAGTACTGAGTGTCAGCTCCAGCCATGGGGCCTAGTAGGTCACATCTGATTTTCTGCATTGTTACACAAAATTGGAATTGGATGTCAGCTCTCCTCATTTTGAAGGGTGGGCTTAAATTTTTAAAGCCCTTTGTGGCTTAAAGAAAGAAACGCAACTGCAGGCAATGTAACACTATCAATATGTAAACTATCTGCCAACAAATGGCAGGAAAAATTTCCTCTCTTCCTTAAGGTAAAGAGGCTGGGATTCTGAGGGACTTCTCACATCACAGAAAACACTGAATGGGGCAGGGGTGATACAAAGTGGCTCTTTCCTTTACCTAGTACATCAACGGGGACCTAATTCAACAGACTAATCTGGTGTGCAGTTAAAGCATAATGGTTCATATCCTTACCATTGAAGAAAAGCTGAGGAATGGTATACCCTAACTACTTAAAGAAATTTAAATGGCACCATTCCATAAGCACAAGTGTAGTGGACATCTGCATGATTTTTAATATTCTGGATGTATCAGAAGCTCTTCATAATCACCGATTTCAACTCTACTTAACAACTTGATAACGGTGCATTTTCTGCCTAATTAGACAAAATGTAACAACACCTAGTAGTTGGTTAGTATTATCCTACATAAAATTCTTACAACATGTAAATAATTGCATCTCCCTAAAATTTTGTTGATATAAGGGTACAAATGAATCCTAACCCTGAGTCCAGTAGCTTAACTTTCACACAATTAGACATTTTTTAGTAGTTTGGGATCTTTTATTAAAATATAGTTTTCCCTAAGTCGCAGAGGCTGTGCCAACTGTATTCTCCAATATCAAGAGTTCTGCCAGCTAGTTCCATTTATTTTTCTTCATTTTGCATATCACGACTATAATATAAAATTAACCCAAAGTTTTGTACTTTGCTGACAAACAAATGTAGCATTTCAAAACTGTCCCTGAGAAACTAGCACAATGTGGGGGAAAAAAAGTAACATATTGAAGAATTTCACAATAGTTATGGGATCAAGGTCAACGGCTAAGGCAAAGTCAATGTAGAGAAAATTACCTTATTTGTAAACTCTTTGGCTAAGACCTGAGTAATAGGAATAACCTTTTATAAAATAAGTGAATTCTCTTAGTGATATCAGAAGTTAATGTTAATAGCCACGAAGTGCTTAAAACTGAAAAAGGAAAATTATAGGCTGACTCTTTCTTAGCCATTAAATATTGTTAGCACACTCCAGTTTTGACATACCAACATAAAAGATAATAAAACTCATAAATCAATTGGCGGTCTGCTTCTATGATTTACTTTACTCAACCTGGTCAGTTAGAATATTATATATTGAATATCCCCTTAGCTACCTAAACATAGGGACCTCAGAGAAATGAGAACTTCTAGACAAAGAATGGAGAAAGAAATATATAGGAACCATCATCCAGATGAAGGGAGGTCTTAATTACAATGGTTTTAGTATTTTATCTCGTAAGTCCCTACATTTCCAACTTTGTCACATCTTGTGATAAAAACTGGATGCTCTAGGGCACCTGGGTGGCTCAGTGGGTTAAAGTCTCTGCCTTCAGCTCAGGTCATGATCTCAGGGTCCTGGGATCAAGGGCCGCATCAGGCTCCCTGCTCAGCGGGGAGCCTGCTTCCTCCTCTCTGCCTGCCTCTCTGCCTTCTTGTGATCTCTCTCTGTCAAATAAATAAATAAATAATCTTTAAAAAAAAACAAAAAACAAAACAAAACAAAAAACCTGGATGCTCTAAATGTCTACAATAAATCAGTTTTTCACTCCTGTTCTATATCCACTTCACCTAGGCTACACTAAGAAGGATCCTGAATGAAAAGTCCATACAAAGTCAGTGGTTCCCTGAAGCTAGTCCTCGCCCTGTGTTGATTCAACACAGAATTTTTGACTAGTTCACATAAAAACAAGAAAATCAAGGGTGACAGTGAGTTTTTCATATGACTGAATTTTCATATGACTGAGAATGATCTCATACCTTATGAGATCTTTTGTCTGAGGTTATACTTTTCATTAACTTGTTGATATTAAAGAGTATTTTATGAAATGATATGGATCATAAATTGGAGCATCCCTTAAATTTTTCAAATCAATGCATTCTCCAAAAGAAAAGGTCAATGAACCTGTATTAGCACCCTCTTTAATTTCTACTGAATCTCAAAATCTGAAAAACACTCCTCTTAGCATGTTTGTTTAATTATCTGTAGGAAGGTATCCTGGTGTTTGGATGAGGCCCCAGTCAGGAAAGAACAGGAGAGGGAAGGGGGAAGGTGGGCCCTGAAGGGTAAGCGCTGGGGCTCACCGTGGGGCAAGGGGTTGCCCCTACCACGAGTCCAGGCCCAGGACAGGGGGGCTCCAACACTTAGCTGCGTACTCTTATCACCCGCCTGCTCTGAGTCCACTGTGACTATTTTAAGAGACTGCTTCTAGCTGTATGAATTCATGAGTCTAATCATTTGGGCAATTCACTCTGTGACTTTGGAAACTGACCAATGACAGCATGAAGGCACTGACTGAGATGTCAGTATTTGGATGATAAGTGATATAATGGACCCGTTGACTTCTGGCTTCTCCCCCAGGCATGTGGGATGAGATCGAAGTGAAAGGAGGCAAGGAAACCTCAGGGTAGAACATTTTGCCAAGTCCTTCACCACCTCTCCTTTGACATCTTGATCAAGAAAGGCACCCCACCCTTCCTTCATGAACTCGCCTCATCTTCTCTTCCATTCTTCACACACATACACACATGCATGCGTTCCTACTTCCTTCTTGCTACACCAAAGGAGGTTCAGACAGAAGCCCTGCAGGGTCCAATTTAGTGGTAGTTGGGACTGCTGGTATTGGACAGTAGGACACATCTCAAAACCTATCCAAAAATTTGTGGGAAAACACTAAGGGGCCAAAATTTGGGGTATTAGCCTGGTTAATATTTCTTCCTGAAAGTCACTGATTTTTAGACTGCAGCAAGTCTCAGGAGCTAAACTCAATTATTTTCAGAAAGAAAGATCATTTCTCTCAATGAGAGCAAATACTCACCTAACAAAACATGAACACAAATGAACACAGATTTCTAAAGGAGAGGAAACCAAAAGCAGCAAAAACTCATCTTAAAATTCTAAGAATCTTTCATAATTTCTGTCAAAGGTTCAGTTGAGTTCAATGGTGTTCTCTCACCCAAGTGGATATTTCTTTTTCCCAGCCTAGCCAAACATTCCTTGAGGGATTTTAGATTAATTTATTAGATACTTCAGACTTTTTTCTTTAGAAAATGATAGAAACTATGAACTGTGTTCTCTGACTGGGAGATTAAATTCTCCATGAGTGGTCTGGCTTCAGTGTCCCACAAGTAAAACACACTCGGGAAAGCAGCCGCCTTTGGATTCGACTTCTCATCACTCATTTTTCTCTGTGTGAGCATGTGCTTGTGTGTGCCTGAACGTGCGTGCACACACACACACACACACACACACACACACACACACACACACGCTGTACCCCCCTAGGAGAACAGGGTCCTCTGTCCTTGGAGACACCTTAGGCATGAGACACCTTTCAGTGGGAGATGGTGTGTGTGCCCCTCTGACCCAAAAGCCCTGCTCAGGTTAGGGGAAGAAGGGGATGCTGACCTGTACTGGCTCAGGGGGAAGCTGGACCACATGCTGCATGCGCTCACTGTGGTGATGTCTTGACTCTTCCTCATAGATCACATCCCTCTCATGCTGGGGAAGGTTCAGGAAGCGGCGGATGGTACAGAGGTTCTCCCAGAGCGTGCGGTTCTCTGGGCTGGGGTTCTCTTTCCAGCGGAGCAGTTCACACAACCAGCCCTAGAGAGAGAGAGAAGGTCCCCTCGGTTAATCTGTAGGGTGCAGAGCAGCAGAGGATGGCTAGACTGCAGTCTAGTGCCATCCTAGTGTAGCATATTTTTCTGTCACAAATCGTTCCTATCGACTCAGGAAGACACTGCAACAGCCTGACAACTCTGAAAAACCAACCAGCGACCACAGAGCTGGTTACCCCAATGGCCAAGAGTCTTCATGCTTGTTAACTGCCTTATCACCATTCCTACTGAATATATTCTCAATGAATGTACAGGTCCTTTGTAAAAGATACTCAAGCAAGGTGACAGTTACCCAATTCTCTGAAAAAAAAAAAATCCATGTTGCTCAGCTACAATTTTTAAAAATTACCCAGCTGGATAGTTTCCACCCTAGGAGAAGAGTGAAAATGAGCAAACACGTACTACAACAGAGTGAATTCTGAAGAAGAAAATATGTCTGAGTGTAAAGAGCACTGAACTCTCTAGAAAGGAAATAGTCTTAGAAATATAAGTAACTCCACAAAATAAAAAACCACCACCTTAACTAGAATGAAAAAGTGGTATATTTGCTCTATCTCTGAATGCCTTGGGCTCTAGGCCCCCTACCATCCCCTTCCCGCCACAGCCACACCTGCAGGAAGGTAGGCAGTTGGCCGGGTCACACCTGCAAATGTGTCTCCCAATTCTGGCATCCGGATGTTCTCTCGCTTGAAACTGCACGAGAAAGAAAATGTAATGCAAATAATGATGGATTATATGAAAATAATACAGAGGATGCTGTCAACATCGCTCACTGACTCATGTCAAAATATTTTACCCAGTAGCTTTCTAACCCATCACTTCCAAGCTCCATCGCTAATTTTAAAAACAAGAACTGTCCCACATCACGCCTCTTGCAAAAGAGTAAGAATTTTTCTAAAAAGGTGCATAAATAAACACAAATAACTTTGTAAAAATTAAATCCCAAATCTCAACAAATTTTATATCATAACTTGTAAGCCAGTGAAAGTTCCTGACATGCATTATAAAAACCCCATATAATATCATAAGCCGTTGTTTGTCTAACTCTCCACTGTGTCTTCTGCCTTTACCCAAAAAAAGGCAAGATTTGATTATCTCCGCTGCATCAGCCAAGACAGCAACACCAGCTGTTCTCATTGTGCAGCCTCTTCCTCGCGGCCTCCATGTTAATAACCTGATCATTCCATTTTCTCCTTCAACCGCCGGCTGCAGCACCGCGAAGAGACAAAAACCCAGGCCCATCTGCAGCAGCTGTAAGCACTGAACTGTGAAGCCACTGGGGATTTATAAACTAATCTGTAACACAACACTGCCTTGTTTTTACAAGTGAGAGGCCACATTTGCGCAGACCTGATCTTTTCTTGCAATAAACTGGGAGCTGGGGAGAGTTAGAGGGTTAGGAAGAATGAAAACAAGATATCGAATCATTTGCTTGGAAATGTTTTTCCAAGTATTTTCATAGATTTTTTTTTCCAAGTCAATTGAGAGACAGGTAAATGCTGATTTTCAAGGCGCAACATATATGAAAGTTGAAGACAATTACATTTTTTAGCCCTATCAGAAAATAAATTATATTAAAAAAAAAACTCCTACTCCCAAAGTGTTTCCTCAAGGGTTTCTCTGTACAAAGGAAAGAATTCTTGAAATGGAAAATAAACCATCTGTGGAAAAATAAGCTCCTCTTTCTCTGTCTTTTCACAGATCTGAATAAGTCTCCAACTGAACTCTTTCAAATATTTCAAACAGGTATGTTTAACATCTCCCAGGGAAAGCTATAGCATAGAGACCAATCATTTCACAGAAAATAAAAACAAAAACCTACATCTGTTAAAAGATGAAGTTCTGAGATACCCAGACCTTCAGGAGGACAGCACCTGCTGTTCCGCTTGAGGAGTGAACTGCATTGTGGGAAGCTGCAGCTTGAAAGGGGACAGGTGACAGCTGAGTGGTATCTCCACTCATGATACTCGGAATGTCTCGCACAACATTCATTGCCGCATTTGATTTATATGCGCTGTTATAATCTGCACTCATTACAATCACTTAGGACAAACTACAGGCCTCGTTATGGACTGTGTGCTGTCTGCCATCAGTCTTTAAGAAGTGTGGTGCTCAATTTGCCCACTGACATGCAAGGTCCTGACCTTGAAGCTATTAGGGAGCAGATTAGACACAAGTGTGATCATGTGTGCAGACATAAGCAAACCAAATTAATTTCTGGCACAGGGAGGTAGCCAACAAGACCCTGTTCTTCGGGCACCAGAGAACTTCCTCAAATCCCTGATGGAGATGAGCTAATAGCATGTTTAAGGGAACCCGGTTTTGAAGATGAAGCACATTCATGGTATTTAGAGGGTTATTAATCTAGTTTCCCCACAAAGTGTTTGCTTGGCTGATCAGATTAAGGGATGGAGCCTTCAACAGCGCACCCCCACCACAGCAGGCCCCAAGAAATCTGTGATACTTCACAGCCTTGGACATATTGCACCATGTGTACCCAGCTGCTTCAATAATTAGCTTATGAATGTATCAGCTGGTTCTGTGATTTTTATAAATAATAACTAACCTACGGAGCAGAAAGATTGTCAAGAGCTTTACAGTAGCACAAAATTGCAAGGTGCTCCTGACTCTTAACTCGCTCTTCCACTAAAGGACGATGTTCCCTATGAGTGGCGCTCCCGTGACGCCATTTCTAAACATTTATTTTGCAATGGAAATGGCAATATACGTTTGCTAGTTTGCTTCGTGGCAGCCATAATTTATGTTCCTTTTGCTCTGACTCACGGCTCGTTCCATGTTATCTGTATGCTTACCTTCTAGAAATCTATTCTTCCACCTCACTTCCTGTCTCACCCTCCATCTTTTTGTTCACAAGATCCTCCACCAGCCCATTTGGGATGCCTATCTCTGTTTTCTCAATGGGGTCTCTTATTAGCTTGTTTGGTGGCTAATGAATGTGTGAGAAAGTGCAATGCGGCTGCATGAACACACACGTATGTAACTGGGAGTGAACCCACCACAGAAGATATAAAGAGCCCCCACATTGGGATTTTTTTCATTTATATAATTTTTGCATGCCATCCAAGAAAGTTTTGCAGTATCAGGGAAAAAAAAGTGTAAATGTCAAATAAAACAGTGACAGATGACAGTATTCTCTATTGAATAGCACTGTTTCTGTCGTGCATGTTCAATGGGAACTCATGAATTATTAATAAACAAATCTCCTTTTTCTGTTAAAAATCTCAAGTAGGTTTTTTGTTGTTCCCTGTGTGTTATATGGAGAATTCCAGGAGAATTATTTTTGTTTCAGAAATGCTGATATAGAAGTTTATCTGATTTCCAGGCTTGGTCAGCTCTGTGAGCAGGCACCATGAACTGTGTGGTGTATACCTCTCTGTGATTTCTCTTTTAGGCTGGCTGTGAGTTTCGACCAAAGGTTAGCTGAATACTCGTATAGTCAGTTTATACTAGTCAGTTCTAGTATGGTAAAACTGAGGCTAAGTGAATTACAGCTGGGAAGCTCAGAGGGTATTCAGATTGGAGCCCTGAAACCTAACTACTAAGTTCCTGCTCTGATATTAAGTGACTGAGTTACCTTTGGGCAAGTGGTTACTGTCTTACGGCTTCTGGAGTATAGCTATAAAAGGAGGAGCCTACAAAAGATGGTCTCTAAGTTTCCTTCCCAGCTCCACATTCCATGATCTGTTACCTTGTTATTTGTCGGAAATAGCAGATAATAATTAGCCATCAGGGTTAAAGTACAAAGAAGAAACCACCCTGACCAAGTGATTAAGGGCAATATCACCAGTGATAACATATGCACATCACGAAGCCGGTGGTACCGCAAAGAACACAACCCAGGATCTGCAGTAGTTTTGCCAACAATGCCTAACCTCAGTGGAATCATGACAAACCCAAGTTGAGTGACGTTCAGCAAAATAACATATCGGTAGTCTTCAAAAGTGGCATTGTCATTTAAAAAAAAAAAAGAAGGAGAAGGAAAGAGAAAAGAAAAAGGAAAGATCTAAGAATGATCACAGACTGCAGAAAACTAAAGAGAAATAGTAACTAAATGCAGGGTGGTCTCTGGATGGGATCCTGGCACAGAAAATGCTCATTAGTGGAAAAACTACTGAAACTGGAATAAACTTTTTAGTTTAGTTTAAGGGTATTAAAACAACGTTAATTTCCGGGTTTTGATAACTGCACTACGGTGATGTAAGGTGCTAACATTAGAGGAAGTTAGGTGAGGGAATATATGGAAACTACTATTTTGCAACACTTCTGTGAGTCTGAAATTTGTTAAAAATAAAAAATGTTAAAAAATACAAAGAACATCTAAACTTACAAAGAAAACTATACACGGAGTCTAAGAGTAATGATGCCAAGGAATCTAGCATTAAAACTCTTTTGTCTTCAAAATCTGAACCCAGAGAAGGAACATAAGTTTAAAGGCTGCATCCTTGCAATCAATGCTTATACAGTTCCCAAGCATTCAGTGCGTAAGTAAATAATATCTAAAAACATCTCATTTTAGCCATCTAATCAGCCTCCTAAACAAATATGTTTCTTTCAGTCAAAAAAACAACTCTGACCGCCCTTTCCAACGATGCAGGTGAGGCAACACTCACACAATCCATGTGTTCCTGACAAGTTGCATGTCAATCTAAATTTACAAAACAAATCATGTTGCAAATGTATTAGGACTCTTTATGACTTGAAGAAATGTGCCATTATTTCTTTTTAAAAGCACAGTGATAATCCCATAGTTGATCTTTTAGTAAACTGACAGTTCATTAAGGATTTACCTAAATGAGACACCCCTCATTCCCAATTCAAAGCATTTTAAAAAGGCGACAATAAGAACCACAATTTGCTCCTGTCTCCCATCAATTCCTCTGTTGACTTTGTGCTCCAGCCACTGTGAGTCACTCACAGACTCTGACTATGGTTAGTATTTCCATCTCCATGCATGAAATGATTTCTCTTTAGCTTTAACCAAAGACTGGTTGAATATTCATGTGGTCAGTTTAACTTTCTGAGCTTGGGAGACCTGAAGCCAGGTGAATTACAAGGGTTTGAGCACAGTGGATACTGCTCATGTTACTCCCTTGGCCGGAAGGTCTCATACTCACCCTTCTATCCCCCATGAGAAGCTGTATTCCAAAGCTCAGCTGACATGGTCTCAGCTGAAGAACTGTGTGCTCACCCCTATAAGACTACAGAGCATTTCACTTATACTCTTCTACAATTTTGTGATGATGATCAATACAGGTGGGTATGTGTGCCTCCCCGTCAGAATGGTCAGCTTCTTGCTGGGGGTGGAGGAAAAGGGTTGGTTTCCCACTCATTTTAGCATTTCCACAGCAGTGATCCTTACACATCAAAGATGCTTACAGTGCTCGCTTTGGCAGCACATATACTAAAAAGATGCTTAATAAATGTTCATTAGATTGAACTGAAATTATCTGAGTGCATAGACATTAGCCTACTGGAACGTTATAGTTGGAGAGGGGCCCTGCTTCTCAGAAGGAACCTGTCAATGTTCTGAGGTTTGTTTTCCCATCTCTAATGCATGAATGTGATGAAGAAAATGGGATGATCCAATTCACATTATATATTCATGCATTTTATATATAATATATAAACACAAACGGTGACAATTCTCTCAGAACATTAATTCAGACTGTAATCTTGGATGGAGCACCCATCTACTGTATGCCATGCAACGTGTGGTATGTTACACGTATCATTTGTCTCGATTACTTTTACTGACAAAGTTGAAATCATCAGCAAGGAAGTGAGTATTCTGACTATGAAGCTCAGGAAAAATACTATCATAGAGAATGACATATAAAGTGGATCTTAAAGGTAAAGATGGATGTCAGCAGGTGGGGAAGGGAAGTGATCAGAAGCACATTCCAAGCAGAGATAACATTAGCAGCAAATGCAGAGATTTAGAAAATTGTCACATCCCATGAATGTGAAGCAATTTTGTGGGCCTAACACAGTCTAGAAACAGAGGTGGGGCCAGATTTTAAAGAATAATATGTAAAGAAATTTCATCTTAATCCTATGGGATATGGGAGCTATAGAAGGCTTCTAAATGATACCACAAAGAATTAACTTTCTTTATTTTTCTTTGTTCTGCTTTCCCTTCCTTCCTCCTTCATTCCTTCCTACCAAGAAGTCCTTAGGGAAAAGACTGTGATAAAGTCAAGAACACCACTCATAATAGCCTAGATCTTTTCTTCCTTTCCTGCAAATTCAGGACCCACAATGGCCTGGTAATGGTAAAGTACATACATCATATGCTTTACCCAATGGGAGTTTTCATTCTAACAAAAAAAAAATTACATATATTGTAAACACCAAGCTATATCAATCATTTAAAAAAGAATCTATGTTCTTATCATTTTAACCCTTGTCTTTTCTCTGTGTTTGTTGTTGTTGTTATTCATATGAGAAATTTTTTTACAGCTTTCCTGGATTAAAAATAAATCAGGAAGGGTAACATCTTATTATTTCGGTTATAAAAAATGTTAAAGGTTTAAAATTTTCAAGTAGACAATAACTAAGTAGCATTCTCCAAACTACATGCCAAAGGCTGAGAATGTCCAAATAACCAGGGAGGTCTTTCACAAAACAATAATATGACCAGTGTTTGAGTTATATAGAAATGGCTTTGAATCCCATAAGCTCCAAATCTTACCCTAAGTAATGGGGGAGGGGAAGCAAATGAGAGGACAAGGGTCCCTGTCCGTGGTACTGAAATGTCACTGTGTACTAAGTTACTTGTTCTCCTACCCCAGGACACCAGTAATGACTCCAACTTCTCCCACGTCCCATGTCTTTTTCCCTTAAAAAACAATTAAGGTTTATGTTGGTGACAAATTTCCTGGTTTTTCTAATATTTCAGAATAAATACAAACCAGGATTTGCTTAGCAACAAACACAAGTTTACAGCCTAGTCTGATCTACAAAGAGACAGAGTACATAGGCATAGCTGTTAAGTAATTTGTACTTGCCTTGAAGGCAAGGTCTTGTCACAGCTGTTACGTTGTAGTACTGTGCTGCTCAAAGTGCCTACCACAGAGCTGATAAGGGAATTCAGTCTACAAGTAGTTAGTACCCTCCACCCCCTTTGCCCCTCTAGGAACTCCAATGAATGAATAAATCAGCAAATGAACAGTTCTTCAGGAGAGTGACTCAAAGCTTCTTGCACAGAAATGGAAAAGGCCATTTACTCACCCACGTCCTCAATACAGAAAATGTCAGCATATGTAACCAAAAGGAAATGTTTTCTGAGTGTCTCAAAAGAAAATTCACATTATTAACCACAGACAGTCGCTTTCTAAATGGAAGCACATAAAGTCCCCAAACAAACTTTGGTAACTGTGAAAGGATTTCTCTTCCACTGGTTGAGACTCTTCTGAAGTGTGAAATGAGCCAGATAATATTCAGCTCTTGTTTCCTAGTCACCAAATTCTCTTTTCATGAATCCAATAAGTGTCTATTAAAATAAATAAACCCCCTAATGATTCAAGATAACCTAATCAAGAACACTGAAATGGATAAAAGGCAAACTGCAAGGGAGACTTGTCAAGGGCTTCAGGGAGTCCCTGACGAGGAGGTCATCTAACCCCGAAAAAGGTTTGTGCTGAGCATTTGGTTACAGTTCAAGGTTAATTATTTTATACCTTCAATGTGGTAAGTAAAAATGATTTGCTTCTTTTTGTGTTTTTCAAAACTATACACCAACTTCTAAACTATTTTCACGGGGAGCAATTTTCAGCTGTCTCTGAGCATGTCGCCCACATTTCTATGGATGTGTTTGTAAAGATTGAACCTGTAATTGAGAGTAATGAAAATTTTATTTCAGAGCAACTCTTTAACTTCTGTTACCAAGGTCTCAAGACAAGAGAGGATTTCATAAAATCTTGTTGTCCTCCTTAAAAAAGATATGTGGGATAAACACAGCTATATAATAATGTAGAAATTTGGTATGATTTTATACAAATACACAGATACACATATGCATACATGGAAACATGCATCTGAAAAAGCCATCCTTATTTAGCCAAAAAGATGGATGAATCTTGAATCTTGTACTTCTCCACTTAAATACTAGAAAGGTATTAATGGCAAAATGTGCTAGGCTAAACCACCAAGCAGAAAATAACCAAATATTTCCAGTTCCCGACTTCAGGTCCAAATTCTGCATACCTGTGACGTCATACTATATATTTTGCAAACTGCCTCAAGAACTTGTAAGTGTATGAGGAAAAAAAAACCAGACACAGCAGAAAACTGTGAATGAGACTTTTTTTTTTTTGAAAGATCAGAGCTGAGACCAGAGTGAGGCAAGCAAAAAACTAACGTGCAAAATTTAAAGACTGTGGCTCTGAAAGTGCGTGCCTCCTTAAAATCTACACCAGCTTGCCTCACCCTGATCTTGGCCCTGTGAAAGGGACATGATTCAACAGTTTCTACAGCAAAGTGTTAGGAACTCTTCATAGGCACCAACATTCTCCAGCTGTAAGAACCCTGTTTAACCCAATGTGCTCCTTCTAAGAGGCCTGGGAGAGTTTGGAGAAGTAGTTTTAATATGTCAACCTCATCTGCTTCACATGCAAGTTTCCAAAGGTGCCATGTCATCAACTGGCAAAGTAATACAACTCAAAGGTTTCTAAAGTGGCTGGCGATGTGCTTAACGGCTGTACAAAAACATGAGTGATGGGTAAAGGTATCTTTACCTTTCAGAGAAACGTTTTCAGAACTACATATGAACTCTGTGATTAATCTTCATTGATATCTAATTAAGGGATCCCTTAAAAGTCATCTTAGGGCATGAAACATTAACATAATTAATTGTAGGGAGAGTAAAAAAGAACCCAATTTCTCACTATAAGGTTGATATAAAAACTGAGATCTTGAGGGAATTTCTGCTCATAATCTCTCAACTGAATGTAATCTTCTGAGATTATGCTGAGGAAAAAAAAGGCAAGAGGGTGAAGGGCTCAAATTGACGCTTAAACGTCATTGTATTGACTGCCTACTTTAGTTTTAGCATTTGGGGTCGTTGAGAAATCTAATTTCTTCACTACTTGCCATGATAACTTTTTTTTCAAATGGTAACTATAGCGTAAATGCATTAATTTTTTTCATTTGAATTTGGTGGAGAGCCCTGACATTCTGGTAAACATGCCCCAACTGACAAAAGTAGGAACTGCTCCCTGATGGGCTGTCAATATGATTACATTACAAAGAAACCTACCCAGCAGGAAGGGGCAGCAACTCAGGCTAGGCTGCAGGCTGCCTCATTTTAACCTGCCTTACAGGCTAAATACAATATAGCAAAAGTGAAATCATTAGGAGTGAGACTGAGACCACCGACTCATTTTATACAGGGTATTGTATGGTTATTACTTCCTGTCACTTTTTATACCAGAGAGATGGGGCAGCCAAACATCTTCCAACAGCCTGAGCCATCCCGGCTCCAGTAAAGCCATTTCCATAATGGGAACGTAGTAAGAGAAATGTCAAACGTCTTTTTGAACAAAGTGGCAAAACCTTGATCTTTGTGCGGTATTTTCTAAAGGCTAAGAAACTAGTAATGAGATAAAAGGTAATATTTTGTACTTCGTAAATTTACTCTCCTACATGAAAAGTTGGCCTTAAAAAAAAGAATTAAGTTTTAACCTGTTACATAACAATGTGTTGTATAGCATGATCGCGATTAGGATATAAACATGCATGTCCACATCCAGACACACACTATACATTAGGATTCTAAAATGTGAAGAGTAACTATGTCTGCACTGTAGAATTACAGGTGATTCATGTTTTTACCTTTATACTTTTCTTCATTTTCTACATTTTCAAAAATGGGGATGCTGTTACTTACTTACTCATAAAATAGAGGTTATTTCTTTAAAAAAAGAAATATGTACAATTAAATTGTGCCTGGGACATTTTTAAGAAACACTAAAGCAAAGATTAATGTGGTAACCCCTGACCAAATGAAGGAAACGTGTTAACCCACATACTGAACGTGATAAAAACTCCCAACAGCAAAGAGCAATAGAAGAAACAAACCAAATAATAGATCCATTATTCTTCTTTACGTAAAGTTGTGTATCCTTCCTTTGTTTTTGCTTTATTTTAAAAGGACCTGCCACGAAGAGCTGCATATTTTAAATTATTTAGCCTATTAACCAAATTAGACCATTGTAAGGAGAGATTTTATGATAGGGAAGAAAGTTCATAAAATCTGAGTTTGTAATCTACATCCAAAGCATACGTAGCCTTCTACTTAGGAATACAATTTATTAAGTCAGTAGGAACATGGAACACTTTTTTTTTTTTTTTTGGACAGAAACGTAAGTGATAAGGAAGGACTAAAGGTCAGTACACAAAATCTACTTAATCCTAATGTACATGACGCATAGAACATACTGAAACCCAATCACCATGGAGAACACAGCTTCTATGGGGACAAGGATTTCAGAGTTGTGTACCAGAGGCCAGAGACTCGTCGTCCCCCAGCTTCAGTGGGATCATGATGATGGGGGCTCCCTCTCTAACTTCTCTGTGCAGGAGGAATAAGGACTCTCCTATCCCTGATCTCAGTACTAGCTCCTGCAGCTTGTGGGACTAGGAAAGTGTGTGTGGCAGGGAGGGGAACTCCAGGGTCTTTAAATCTTGGCGGAGTTAAGGATATGCCAGGTCATCTCACCAGAGAGCCCCCCAGGTTGCTGTTTGTTCCCAGATGACTTCCTCTGGGGCTGGCGTGTCACCAGCAGCATCTGAGATTTCACAACCAGATCACTGATCTCTCCTCCCTGCAATGTGCCGAACTTCCTCTACTTTCCTCAGGCAGAAAGCAACCCCCTCCACCCCACCAAAAAAGAGGGAAGCAAACTCAGTGCCCTTTTAAAGTTTTTGTTTGTTGGCTTTATTTTTTTTCAATGGGGACAAGGGAGAACAGAAATTAAAATAAGCCTCTTCCAATCTTTCTACCTACTCTATTCTCACCCAAACATAGTAGGGAAAGGCAGTTACCTATGTAGAGTTGGGTCTCTGAGTACACAGATAATAAAGATTTACTCTCCTTGCAAAAACAAAACAAAACAAACAAACAAAAACCAAAAAAAACAAAAACAGGACATCAACTTGAGATCATCGTCAACATCCTATGAGCTGAAGTACTGTAGACTCTAAAAAGGAGAAGAGGTCAGTATATGAGAGAAACAGTGAATTTGTTTCTGGGGAAAGGAGCAGTAGGTGTCAAGGGAAAGAAATGTGGCTGAAGATGCTGTCATAGAGCACATGGTCCGCCCTGGAGGGCTGCAGTGGGCCACCGCGTTTCCTCTCTCTGGACTCCCACTCCCCAGATTATTCCCTGCTGGCCCCTTGTATGTAAGGGTCATATTGAAGTGATCAGAAAATGTCCTGTAGGATTTTAAATTATGGCTCCTACTAAGGACTCCTCCTATTAAGGTCTCGTATTTCACAAAAAACAATCACCGACTACAGTACATTCTCTCTCATGAAGACCATCAACAATGTGAGTATTTTGAAGAAAGAAAAAAAAAGATAGTCCTCAGAATTCTCACACACACACACACACACACACACACACACACACACACAGATCCTAAATTGAAATGAAGTAAAAGTTAAAGGTGAAATAAACCTATATGTATAAGCATACCTTTTCCTCTTACTGTTTCCTTCTTGTTTTCCCTTCTTTGGCTCCTTCTCTTGCAGGAGAGAGAGGCAAGGGCAAATAGGAGGCACTGGGGGAACGGGATGATAGACCAGGCATGCCTAACAAAGGAGCTAGAGCCGAGCTGGACAAAGAGGCCTACAAAGGCATCTAGATGTAACCCACACACTAAGGAAACACACACACACACACTGCAGCAATAAATATATTGTCACTGGTGGGACCACAGACAAAACTGCACACGGCTGTCGCCCTTGCAACCCCTTTTCTGAAGCCCTCGTGCCGCCGTGTCCCTAAACACTTACAGCCCTCAGGGAACATCTTGGCCCACAGTCCTCACCTCTCTAAATTTTTCCTTTTTTCTTTTTTCCTTCTAACTCTCATTCAAAGCTTGCCTAACACACAGTTATAGGTATTATTCTTAATAGTTGATGACAGTAATTCACACCAAAGAGTGGATAAGTTTTAATGGAGGGTTTGTTTCTATTTTAAAAGAAATGTAAAATGGAAGGGAAGGGGTTGCTACGCATATTTGAACTGGGCCTTCAAGGTTCCGAACCTACCCCAGGTCACAGGAGTTTCTAATGAAAGGTTCTTCTAATTTCACCTCCAAGAGAAGAGAGAGCCCTTGCTATTCTTTTGCTTCACTCCCAAGAACTTCTGATTCGTTCAAAGAAACAGAGAGGGAAGAAAGAAAATGCCGGAGAGGAAGAGGATATCTTTGTATTCCCGGCCCTCACAATCCAATAAAGAGGGTGTGGCCACTTCCAAGCCCTGCAGCTTGGAGAGGCTAAGTACTTTGGCCAAAGTTCCCTTATTAGTCACGCACAGAAACACACACACAGAAACACACCTTATGAATATATGCCAAATATATATGCGAGGTGCCAAATTATAGAATTAATTTCACGAAATATGCTCTTTATGAAGTAAATGCTGGTAGGTACAAAAGGAAGGAAATATCTTATGTTAAGTTGCCCTTGAGACTATCAGGTAAGCTCACTTTGTTGGGGGGGTACCATTTTTAAAAATATTAGCACCCGATTTGCCAATCTCGTGAGCTATCTATCTTACAGTAAGGTTCCCCATTCATAAATGAGAATGAGGTCACTGTCCCAATGAAAAAAGGTAAAAGCTTAAAACACCTTAGCCCCACGGGGTGGGTGAGGCTCGATCTCCCCCTTCAACATATTAATTCCCAGAACTACATTTTCCTCCAGATTCCACAAAAGCAGGGCTACTGAGTTCTTCAGGAGGGATCAAAAATTTGGCAAGCCAAGCTTATGCCAACTGGCAGATACAGCTTTCAATCAGCCACCTGAATTATTTTGGGAGGCTGGAGGCATCACCATTTCCAAAAGCCACAGTGCCAAGTCAACAGAAAGATTACAGGCAGTTTGAATCAAGCTCTTAGGCCATGGGCTTCAGTTTGCCTTCAAAGCTGCTTATGAAAGAAGGACTGAGTGAAACTTTGATATTTACGTCAAGTCACGACTAAGGGGTAGGTTTGCAAAATCAATTGTGTAGCTTTTATACTCACTGCACATTTACCACATATGTCCTTTATTACACAGTGGAAAACCATTAAATGCACAGTAGTTTTGCCAAGTGGCATTATGCATTTAACAGCTTTATTCGTTTAACAGCTCCAACTCTCATTATATTTTGCCATGTGGTACATGGGATTTTATGCATTTAACAGTTTAAGAAGGCTCTGTGGTGTTTTCTTTTCATGTATTTCATACTATGGTTGGACATCGTATCTTAGCAAACTGTATTTCAATGATTTCATTGATGAGCGAAGAGTAAGAATCACCTGGAAAAACTACTACATTGAAATCAAAAAGGAAAATGAGTATTTCAATTCTCTCCAAAATTCCTTGATATTCTACCCCTTTTTGTTTATCAACATCTGAAAAATAACTTAAGGTTACTGCAAAACTATAGGTTAAAAAAGGCTAAACCCAAAACAATATAATTGATCTAAATACAATATTTAGCTATCATTTTAAAAATGATAATTTAATTTTCATTGAAAACCTTCCTGCTTAATAGAAATACAATATTCAGTAACTCCCTTTCTTTTCAGCACACAGCAGAAGTTCTGTTAAGGAGATGCTGGACCATTTTATCATTTACATATGTGGGATGAAAACATTTGTCATGCAAGGCCACAGAGGAAATCAAGCTCAGAATCAAAGGACTCTCAAAATTATGCTTCAGCTAACTTTTGTTTCCTCCACCTTGCAGTGGATAATTATTCATCCTAGGGATAAATAACTAAGCACCTCAACCTAACCCATTTCAGGAGAGGGTAGTAGTTATCCCTTTAAATGAATTGAGAAGGATAGTGGATCCCATCAACTGTTGCTGCTTTCAGAAATAAAAAAACCTAAGCATCTGCTTACTCTTTTCCCTGGAGCATTCCATTCCCCACAATCCCAGCACTGAGAAACTGTACTGGATAAGCTTCTGTGTTTTTCTGTTATAAATTTTAGCACTCATTCTGGGATCCACCCCTCCCCCACATGTGTTTTCTCCTGGAAAAAAAACAAAACAAAACTGTATTCTACACATAAAAGGAACACCTGACATGGCACTGGAGAAAAGAGGTTATTATAACAAAGTCAGCAGTCCCCCTGGTGGGAATACGACAGGGGATGAGACAAGATTCCAACTGGGTCTCAGGAAGATGCTATTTTGTACATATTAAGTTTTGCTCAAATATCAAAAAAAAAAAAAAAGAAAACAAAAAAAGAGAGAGAGAGAGAGGGGGGAGAGAGAAAGAAAGAAAAGGGATATATAGCACTGCTTAGAATTATGAGAGAAAGCAGTCAAAGCTGATGTTTTTTAGAAAAAAAAAATCTTTATAAGAAAAAAATCTGGGTTTTAACTTAGTCCCTATTTTGAACTCCAATGGGAGTAAAAGCAAACCATAGAGCAAAAGGCAGAACATGACAGGTTCCCTAGGGATTATTATTGTTATTATTATTATAGGAACAGATGTATTTTTATTGGTGGGAGGAGAATGGTCTAATTCCAGCCCTCGCTTTCGCTCTTTTAAAAAACCACTCACCTGACTTTTATTTGCAGCCACTTTGGCAAACAGGGCTTGAGACACCTTGGCCCTTTTCATCTCCTGTTGGATCTCGTCATAAATGGCAGCTGTGATGTTGACGTTGGCGCCGTCCACCTTAATGGGGAGGTCTGTTGTCGGTGTCGAGGTTTTGGCCTACCAAGAGACCATGAAAATAATAATTTAAAAAGTGCTGCATTCAGCCCAGCCATCTGTGCAGAAATTATCAAAGGATTTCAGTCAGCTGATGCCAAACTGCATTAGCTACAAAGGGACACTTCCTGTCCATTATTCTAATCAGGTTAATTGTGATTGGAAATAATTGCAGTGCATTCCTATAGGACATGCAGAGTCCTGTCAACCCTGTTCTCTTCCTCACAGTATCCCAGACAGTTCCCAGGTAGGATGGCTACTCTGGGCACCAAACGAGAGAAATCACCTAACTGCAAAACAAGCATATGCAGAACACACACGCAGTTACCTTTCCCTTTCTAAAAACGGCACACCTTGGAGGAAGAGCCAATTCTTCCAGAAAAAATGAGTAAATGGGTAGAGGTCTCTAAATAATAAATTATTACTCAATTTAATGCACTCCCCTGAGTCTCCCTCCTTCTTTATTAAAGCTTTACATATGTCATTTGAGTATGTATGGTTTCCCATCATTATCATCATTATGCTACCCAGACAGTCACCTAATTTCACCTAGGAAATCAGTGGGAATGAAACAAAATTTCATTTCATAAAACTAGGCTTCAGAATGCCTTTGATGTGCCGTTTTCATTTCCTTAAACTCATATTGTGGTTTTATGTATTCTGCCGTGCTCCTTTTAATTGAATGATTTCCCATCAGCTTCAGAGACAAATGAAGGACAGTATAGAAGGTGTCTGTACTTCTTGGGGTTAAGATAAACCTACAACATTTGCATCTCCATGATCCAAAAGGCTGTCGGGAGCAGGTACGCTGGTGTGTAATGGGCGGGGGCTGGGAAGCCGCCTCAGAACCCCTGGCCGCACGACTGCAAGAAAAGTCACCCCTGATTTTTGGTTCCTGAGCACACCTGGCTGATCTGAACTAAACTGCATATTTTTCTGTCTCCCCTTACCCTAGAATCCCAAACCCATCATCACTTTCCCTCTACGGATGCCCTGAGCTATTACCCTGCTCAAGAGCAGCATGAAGATTTGAAGAAAGACACAGCATGCAGTCGGGACACTGCGGGGTCAGGCTCGGTAGCATCCTGAAGCTGGCCTTAAGGTCCCCAGGTTTCTCTGAAGGCTTTCATTCCTAACAGTGCTCACAGACTTTTGCATCCTCCTCTCTCCTTGCCTCCGACTGTTTTCTAATTACCACAAAGTAATAATAACTACAATGTATGCGGTACTTTTCATTGGCCAGGCACTCCAGAAAGTGTTTTACTTTTATTATATCATTTCATTTAATTCTTTGAGGACCCCGGTAAGTTGGACTTTATTATTTTTACTTTACTGAGGAAGACAGCTGAAAAGGAAAAAGGATACTTAACTTGCTGGAAGGACATGCAGCAGCAAGTGAAGGAACCGTGATCTGAACTCAAGGGTTTTTGGCTCCAGACCATAGGCTCAGGACACTGTGCTAGCCCACTTCCAAAATCTCCAGTTTAGGCTGAGTGCTGTTTTTACAAACATCTTCTTGCCTTGTAGTTTGGGGTTTTCCCATAATAATCCAATTCTCTCTCTTTTTTTTTAAGAAATTTCTTTTTCTTCTCATAATTTCTAGTTAATCCACAGTGCTTTTCCTGTTAGGTGCATATTTTAGCATATCAATCCTGCCTTTCTCAACCAAAATTTCTTCATTAGCCTCACTGATTATCTCATCTTACTTGACTGGCCAAATGGTCTCTAGAACCTTCAGGGCTAAAACAAAACCTCTCAAGGCACTATAATATATGGCTCATGCCTTGCAATCAAAATAACCAGAGTTCAAATCCCAGCTCTACCACTTAGTCATGCAACCTTACACAAATTATTTAACCCATTAAAACCTTAGTTTTCTCATCTGTAAAATGGGAATAGCAACACAAAATGGTGAGGACTGAATCCATGCAAAATGCTCACAGTACCTGATACACAGCAAGTGCTCAAGAAATGATCATTATCTTTATATTGTTGTTTTATCGTTAAGAACATCAAGAAATACTGACCAGCTCAAAGACTGTGAGAAGGGACTCTTCAGGTTTAATTTAACATTTTAAATTTCTTCCATTTGTTTTAAACCAATAATAAAATGCTGATGGGGTCTGGGAAATATTCTCCATCAACCTAAGTAGGCTGCCTGGGTGTTCTAGAATGCTGACTCCAACTAAAGGCTTCATCAGTGGATGTCCCTCTAACATTTGTTCTCATAAGAAAGCTTTACTAAGCACCTTTACTACTGAGATATGTACGTAAAGAAGTTGGAGTAAGTGGGTAATCTGAAAATGTTTTAAAAGACTTTAATAACTTCCTTTTCTCAATGTTTAACAGAAAAAGAAGAAAGTTCCAGAGAATGTACAAATGCCAGTGCTATGACTATATTCTCAAAAATATTTTGAGAAAAACATTTTATATTTATTTTCAGAAATCTCAAAACTGTGAAATTAAATGATCAATTTCCCTGTTATTCTTGTCCACTAAGGACACTTCTACCTAGGAATTTTCTAAATGAGATTTTTCTGCTATTCAATAAAGCAAAATACTGACCCTGATTGTTTTCCCTGGTAAACTGGTCTGACTCTGAACCTATCAGGTCTTTGAAAAGGTGTCTAAGAAATAATCTCACTAGAAAAATACTACAAAGAAGTAGAAAATGAACCACCCAGACAAGTTATCTTCTAACAAGTAGAAGTGACTTTCTGAGTTGGTTAAATGGCCATGAAGCACGGCTGGACTCTCTATAATGATTTATTGGGCTTCAAAAGTGGCAAAATTATTGGTGAATTTAATAGAAGTAAATATTAGTGCAAATTAACAACTTGTCCAACTCAATGGCTCAATACGTATGCCCCAAGATTTTAAAAAAATAAATAAAAAGAAATAAGCTTGGTTACATTCATCCAAAGTAAGCAGTCAAGAGACTTATTTTTGGTTTAACAGTAACTAAAACCCACAATTCACCAAAGACTAAAGTGTAAGTATCACAATTTGGCACTGCATGATAGAAAATGATCTTCAATTAAAAATCTATTGCAGAGCGGAAAAAAAATTATGATGTGTGAAAAAAAATGGATATACTTGAAAAAGCGCAAATATTTCTACTAGAATAAAATTCTGTTTCTGTGTTGAATCAGTTCCTTGAAACTTACTAGAAAACACTCATAACACCAAAATCATAGTATCTATGCAAAAACAAAACAAAACAAAGCAAAAAATAAAATTAAAAAAACTCCAGACAAACCTTTGGTTTCAAACTACCCATTTTTTTCTGATTTGTATAAATGTGTACCTGTTAAATATTTGTTTTGAGATATAACTTGCAGCTATCCTAGCAACAGTGAATGAGATGGCTTTATCATAAATCTACTGACTAGTAAAAGTTTGGGGGAAATAGAAAGTAGGTTACAGATGAATGGGCTCAGATGTGAACTGGAAAGACTGCTTAGCTGACTTGAGACTGTGACCCCTTTATAAAATAAGGATCTCTGAAGCACACAGCATTACTAGATGTATGCATTTGCAGGAAGAGCAGATCAGAATGCTTTTAAAGTGTGGAAAAAGGAGGGCAGGAGAGCTGAGTCACTGAGTTCTGCAGGGAGGATCAGCCTAGGAAGGAAAACCATTAAGGCCTACTTTCCACTACTGTGTTCTAAGGGATCACTGAATGATCTCCCAAACATTCTGATCCAGCCACTGCACATGCATGCTTTCACCACACACAGATTTCTCCCCCATTCTGCCTTTTTACAGACTGCATAAAGAAGAGTCTGGTCTGGACTACTCCACTTGTCCCCTGTCCCCGACCCTAACCAACTCCAACCCCCCAAAGCCCCCCCCACCCCCCACGCGCTCCCGGCCGGTATCCAAATAAATATACAGTTTAAGAAAAAGCAGTGTTCTTGCTATCCAAACTCAGCTTCAACTCAAATCCCCTGGCCCCATCTTAGAGAACTAAGCAGCTGTATGTAAACATTCTGGAGCCTACCCTTCCACCCACTCCTGTCCCTTCTATGTGGAAGAATGGTACTTTTCTAAAGGGACAAGAATACCACATGACACAGTAAAGGATAACCACTATGACATGACGTGGACCAACATGATGAGAGAACCAAGAAATCCCTGAATTAAGTCTCTTAGTTTTTGAGAGAAACACAGCATCAGTGAAGGCAAAATGTTTCCAAGGCCGAGAGTGAAAAGTCAGTGGAGCAAATATCTCACCTGAGGGGTTCGGGAGGAGCTGGGACTGCTAGAGGCTGACGAGACCATGCTCACATTGGGGTTCATGCTCCGCTCTCTCTCGTCCTGGTATATGCGATCCCGCTCCACTTCCGGCAGATTGAGGAAATTCTGCATGGCCCTCAAGTTTACTAAAAGAGACTGAGAGGCTGTCCGAGGGTCTTCTTCCTTACGCAAAATCTCAGACAACAATCCCTGATTAAATGGAAGCAAAAAAACAAGAAAACAGGCCAAGTCATATCTGCAGGTATGTGTGTGGTTTCCAGCATCGGCCCCCCACCCCCTTTTTTTGTTTGGGGTACCCAGCTGGCAGTGATGTCAAGAACCTCAGTCTAATTGCTGAGGGTTCTCCAGCAGGAAGATTTTGTGGGAATGTGCTTGCCTTCCAGGGCTGTGCCTTATTCTGGACGATTCTATTCTAACACTTTATCATCACTGTAATAATCGTCAGCACACAGAGATGCCAGCTAGCAAGGTAGGCGCTCGGAAGGCTTGTGAAACTGCAGTTACCACCAGGTGCCTCCTACAAGTATTTCAGGAACTGTTAGAACTCTCTCTGCTTGAAACTGGGAACACTTGGCAGTCCTGCTCAGCTTTACAAATCTGCCAAGTTTGGTAAATTTAGTTCCGACATTTAAACAGCATGGGAGATTTACATCGACTTAAAAAAATAAAAAAAGTTTGGCTGAATTTCTGTGTGACCGGCCACTGTTTTCAATATAGATGTTTCTCATGGAAGGAAAAAGGAAAAAAAAAAAAAAAAGACATCAAGCAAATGGCCATAACTTGTGTTAACCCTCTGATAGCTTCCCAATCCACATACATATTCGGTATCTTGGTATATGTACCTAAGGGCACCCAAACCTTTTCTCCCCACAGGAGGGGGACGAGCTGATCCCACCATTAAAGCAATGAAAATATAGTCACATCTGGTGAGGGATCAGAGCACATATCAGAGAATGCCATGTATAGGCTCAGATAATTTCTGAATATGTGACTCATCCACATAGAAAGCTTTAAATAGGAAGCTAGTGTTTTCATATGCTCTGATGGCAGGGAACTCACAAAGCAAAGGAAAATGTTGCTGAGTCTAGAGAAAAGTAGTATGCACTCAAGAAAAGGGCTGGGACACAGAAGTAATTTGGGCAAAAGCTAAAACATGTCTATTCTGCACTCCTGTGAGAGCATCACCCAGAGGGATCACTTTATACTTCCAACTCAGGGCAGCATGAGACCAGAGTCTAGGATTCTCCTCCAGGAAGAGCTAAAATGTTGACCTGTGTATCTCAGAACACATGGGACAACTACAAATTGTGACAAGAAGATGCCAAAGACATTTCCACTCAGGGGAATGTTAAGGCAAAGAAAACACTATCAGGTTTGTAAAACATGGCTTAAATATAAAAAGGTGTTGGAAGCAAGAAGAATATACAACCTCTGGTTGGGTAGAAATCTTCAGGATAAGAGAGGCAATTTTTAGAAATAAGTAATCCATTATAATGTAGGGAAGCAAGTGTCACAAGAACGTGCATCACACAACTATCAGCACTCCGAGGAGGCAGTCACCGCTCATAATATCATGGAAGACAATTTATAAGGAACTGACAAGTGGTATGCCACAGGACAGTTCTGCAACATGGGTGTCACACTGCTTTCATGAGAGAAGTCTTTGCAAATAAGAATAAAATATGCCATACGATGAAGCTAGAAGAAATGTTAATAAGCGTGTGTCTGTGGGCACACATGCCCAAAGAAAGGAAAAGGTAGGACATGTACGTGAAATAAAATGTATCAGTAAAATGATTGTAAGAAAATCCAGATTTCTTATCATGCTTTAAGAAGCAAGAGACATTTGTCTTCCAGAAAATGTTATGCAATCTAGGTACTGATTCTTTTTTTGGTATTAAAGTCAGTTCTGCCTTAAGTTATCCTACTTTCCACTTGCATTAAGCAACTTGAAATATTAATAATGAATCTGTCCTCCTAAGATAAAAAAAATCTCCAAATTAATATGTAGAAAGGCAAGAGGGAAGTAGATTTAAAATCAATACCAATAAGACACTAAGAGTGATGTTTTCGGAGCTTTCTTTAACTACACATACACACTGAGTTGGTCCCCACCTCCTCCTTCTCTCCCTTTCTCTCTCTAGCATAAGCAACGTTAGCATTTTAATAAATCTCAGACCACCAAATTTGGAGGAATCTTAGGGTCTGCATGGATATATTCTTTATGCTTGTTATGACAATTATACTTATGGTATCTCAAAGGCAAAATTTGTAAAAGTATTCTTTGGTGAAATTATTTTTGCAAGTGGAGTATATTATAGTGAAGATCTTAACATACAAAGTGGTGAAATAACAGAAACTCCTGTTGTAATGGACCAGATTAAAAATAGCAAGTTTGTTCATTCCTAATCAATAAAAAAAATTATTCCGACGTCTTTTACTTGTTTCTTGTTTGGCTTGGTTGACTTTATTTTTTCCTTGCACAGAAACTGTGGAGATCCTTCCCCTAAATTTTTTTCCATGTTGGACAACCTTATAGGGAAATGAATCCATCTCTAAGAAAAGTCAAGACAAAGCATCCTTGTAAATGATTTTGCTCATCAGCATCATTTCTGAAATGAATGAGAAGCAATGTTTGTATTTTGAGGGGCAGGTGGAATATACTATTGCCTCTGTTTCATTTGCCTAATTGAAGATAAAGTCTCAAACCGACAAGGTGGCCAGTGCTGCCTCCATGTATTGCCCTAGAGAATGAGAACACTGTTCTAAATTATTTACTTAAAGTCTCATCTGTGTAGCCATGGTCCCAAAGCAGATTCTTTTTACCTCAGACATTTTCAATAACAAGTGGCTAGCTGGTGAGCACAAAAAGAGTTTTAGTTGTTTTGTTGAGTCTTTTTCATTTTGGTTATTTATATGCTCTTCACTATTTAAACTGGAATTTTTAAAAATACAGTCCAGGTTCCGCAGGCTCATGAATGTCAAGTGAGTTTATTTAGTTAGCTGAAAACCATCACGGGGGGAAAAAAAGAATCAGAAGAAAATCTATGGCATAATTTACACCACAAACCACCTTATCTAATTATCAAGATAAGTAAATGTTTATCATACTGAAACCGTCTTGAATAGAACATGAATTAATAATTTATCTCACATAAATATTTCTAAAGCCCTTGTCACTACGTTGTCTGGCATTTTAATTATCAACCGGCCGGGCAGGAGGTGTCACTTGAACGTTCCCATTACGCACCCCGAGATACACGGGATGCGGGCACCTGGGCACTGAAAAAAAAGATGTACTTTTATGAATAGAAAGGTCATGAATATTGAGAAGGTGAAAATTGAGGGAAATTAATAAATTAACCAGGATATTGCTTATTAAACTTTCATATCAGTAATCATATTAAAACATATTGCAAGTCTTGAGTAAAGTGGTCATTAAGAATTTTCCTCATTGTAGGCAACAGAGCCTTCTCAAGGGAAAGATTATAACAATTCCCAGCACGGTGTTAGCTGAGGTTATGTAAGACCAGGAAACATGTTGACTGAAAAGCAGTAGAGTGAACACAGGGAAGAAAGACACCTTGCACAATAGCTCTTGGGTTACAAGCCACTGAAAAAAAGAAGGGAGTCAGGCAAAAGGAACCTCAAATTGGCCTTCTCTTTAGCCTTTTAATGGGGGACTTTGTAAGCTTTATATTATTTCCAATACCCACAAAGAATATATGACGTTGGCAGAAAATTCAATAAAAACAAAATAATTAAAAGCACAAGAGATAATATAATGCCATCTAACTTGGTGGCTAATATAGGCTATCTCCACTCCACAAACGAATTAGGGCTAATTTTTAAGAGGAAAAATTGGTGCACTTTTTATTCCTAGTTTTTTTTGTTTTTTTTTTGTTTTGTTTTTAAGAGACAGAGAGGGAGGCAGAGGCAGAGGGAGAAGCAGGCTCTCCATGGAGCAGCGAGCCTGATGTAGAATTCAATCCCAGGACCCTGGGATCATGACTTGAGCTGAAGGAAGACACTTAACTGACTGAGCCACCTAGGCGCCCTCTAGTATTTTAAATAATATTTATTTGCGACAAACTAAATGACCTCATAGTTCCTGAGTCTGCAATTTCTGTTG
This sequence comes from Ailurus styani, assembly GCA_002007465.1. Lineage (NCBI taxonomy): Eukaryota > Metazoa > Chordata > Mammalia > Carnivora > Ailuridae > Ailurus > Ailurus styani. The sequence continues at coordinate 902,744 of LNAC01000114.1, forward strand.
ACGAGCTTTCTTGTTTACGTTATTATGATTTCCATATTTCTTCAACGTTTTATACAGTTTGCCCCAAATTATTAGTGTGTAAAATACATGCTGATAAATTCAAAAATGCTTGGGAAACATTACCATGACTGGCTCTATAAAATTTAGTTCTACGTTTCTGCACTAGCCCTGGAGGCCTTGTCTGAGACAGGCGAGAAATCAGTTATGATGGGCTCTTAGTTCTCAAATGGAGCAAGAAGAGAACCAGAACCTGGACTGCATTCTAGGAACACTGAGCCAGAGCCCCTCAGACCTTCCCATGGCTGACAGGAACAGCTGAGGTCATTACTGCCTAGATTTTAACAGACACTCATTCTTGACATCTCCCAGACTTTTGGTAATTTGGTAGGCTCGATCACCCAATGATTATCTAGGGAACCCCCAAACTCAATGTACCTATTACCAAAAAATGACAGATCAGTCTATTAATTCATTTCTTAGTTATGACTTGGTATGAATCTCAGAAAGGGATGAGAATATTAGGAAGACACAGATCCCGCTGCCAAGGAGTTCACTATATGATGGTTTATAGAAACACAACATAGAAGATGACAAGTGTCATAAATTCCAGATAGAACGAGTGCCGACTCTATTCACAAGAGGGTAAAAGCACTGCCAACTATAGAACTCAGGGAAAACATTTTGGAAGAAGTGGGACTTAACTTGGCTGGGGTTTGAAATACATGTAGTACATGGATATAGAGATAATGATGAGACTAGGCAAAGGGGGATAGGCAAGTGAGGGATGGGCCAGTATTAAAACGCTGTTAGAAAAAGAAAGACCATGAGTGATCCAGAATGTCAAGAGAAGTTTCTGTTCCTTTAAAAGCTTTAAAAAAAGTACAAAAAACAGAGCAGTAGAAGACATTCTGAAGTGAAAATACTAGAGTCCACATTAATATAATTCCGAACTACTGGAGTATACACAAAATAACCAGCAAACATTACCCCCAAAATGAAGTGATATTAGATAATCTGTTCAGCCTTTTTGTCACCTGCAACAAATTAGGCTTTCAATATGCAAAACATCTTCCTTCCAGAAAAACAAATGATCGTGATTCCATTTAATTGTAATTTAATGAGGCATAATTTATTTTTTAAAGTGATATCCACCAGGTGTGTACGGAGGAAACTGGCCCAGCAAACCCCACCGCTCCCCCTTGGAAAAAGCCTCAAGCTAGCTGGAGACTGTTTTCATTTCTGTAAATTACGTTTCTGTTTGTGGCAGTTGAAGTGGGAGGTATAAAGGGTAACTTGCAATGTTCACATATTTATTGTAACATATACCTTTCAAGTAACTCAACCAAAAAATACTCATTTATCATATAAGCAAACAGTCTGAAAGTGTTGAGTTCCAATCTGAACAGAAATAGATTTTATTTTATTTATTTATTTTTTAAATATTTTATTTATTTATTTGACAGAGAGAGAGAGAGAGATCACAAGTAAGCTGAGAGGCAGGCAGAGAGAGGAGGAAGCAGGCTTCCCGCCAGGCAGAGAGCCTGATGCGGGCCTCGATTCCAGGACTCTGAGATCATGACCTGAGCCGAAGGCAGGGGCTTTAACCCACTGAGCCACCCAGGCGCCCCAGAAATAGATTTTAGAGAACATAAACCCCATCCCCTAATAATATATTTTAATTATTTATTGTTGGATGCATTAACAAAGTATATAAGCTATTTAATGATGATCTTCAGAAATCAACTTACAACTTTTCAAAGATGTATGAGATGAAACATACATATTACGTGGTAGTGAGTCGGAAAATATAATTAGTTCATATTTATATATTGCTTTAAACAAATGATGTTATAACCAGCCAGCAGGTTGAAAGGCACATATACCACCCCTTCCCCATTTTACAGATTAAAATTATAGAGTGGAAGGTGGAAGGGGCCTTGTCACTCATATCAGCCAACCCCTCATCCTGCCCTTAGCATGATCTATCATGTACTTCCCCTGAATTACAAAAAAACAAAAACAAAAACAAAACAAAAACAAAAACCTAAAACCCTCCAAAGATACTCTTCCCATCTTACTCTTCATGTCTTTACTCATCACGTTTGCATGCTTATTTGTTAGCCTTACTTTTCACACAGTTCTGAAATGTCTGGTTCCAGCTGATGGCAGAGGCAAAAACTGGCATTCTTTTGTGAAAATCAGGTAATACCAAATTCCTAGCCTAATCATACAAAGTGAGCTCTTATACCACAGTGGTTAATGCACAGTTATTGAAGCTGTGAAATCAGCTGCATGGCTGTAGAAAGTATTGACATCTTACCATCTGAAAGCTGACCTAACAAAATTGGTCCTTTCCTAATCTCCAATCTCATTTCCTTCTAGATGCTCCTGAGAGGCACTTCCCCCCCTCTGCTCACGGATATAAACAGGTTCCCCTAGGTTCCATATTCATAATCTACAACCCCACTATGAACCTGAATGCTGAAATTCATTTGTGTAATGCTAAAAATACTCACCACCCCCCTTCACCCCCCAGAGTACTGCTTAGCCATGAAGCCAGAGTACTTAGGCTTATTTGAATAAAAGGTATACAGGGCACAACAATGACAATTTGATTTTTATTATTAAAAATGATGTGTTAAATCCTCAAAGAAAATGTCGTTATTGCATTAGTTTAATAAAACCTCTCTTTATTACAATATCTCTTTATTAGGAAAGACAGCCTATGCATGTAACATTTTTGTAGGATGGGGGTGGATAGAATTGAGCATCTAAAGGGAATTAATGTACTCCACAAATATAAATGCTATATTCAAAAGTAACAACACTTGCAGACAAATGTTGCTGTAGAAATGTATATTGTAATGCACTAAAATGTATATATATGTATATATACTGCAGTTGGCAATAGTTTCTCCCTCCTTTGAACTGAGATGGCACTAGTTCTTTCTCCTATTTATGGCACTCACCCATCTTTCACATTGTGCTACTATAAAACCTCTTCTTCCCATCATACAGTAAATTCCTTGGGAGCAGAATCTGTACACTTTGTGTTTAGTGGTTAGTTGGGAACATACAGGAACATAGGGCTCTAAGAAAGTACCAAATGCTTTTTTTTTTGTTTTTTCCATTTTTCTGAACAGCCAGCAACAGGCCCTGGTAGACTGACCACATATTACACTCAAGATCTTTCATTCAACCTACTGTAAACACGAAGATAATGGAAACTGAAATTTTGGGCCATGCAGACTCTACTTTAGAACAAATATTTCATGGACCCTAAATCTGCAATTTATTGAAACACTTCCCTCAAAGACAGCTTTCTTCCTGATGTACATAATAAAACTTCATTTGTGCCCCTGACACATCAGAATGCAGTAAGCATACAACACAAAATAAATGGGTACAGCAAAAACATTCGTGAGACCAAAACTATCAGGCTCTCTTAATTGTAATCCCCTTGTCCAAGCCACTTGTGAGCACATATAATGGAGGAACTAAGCCAAAAACACACTTCTGGCAACTTTCTTATTTTTACCTACCTACTCAATGCAAAGATAGATGCAATGAGATAAACAGTTTTTTCCCCTCCTTATTCCTTCCCTTCTTGTCTTTAGGAAGTCTTAGGTACCAGAATGGGGGAGCTCTGCACAATCTAAATCAAAATTTTTTAAACACATTAGTACCCAAAAAGCAAAAGCAAATAAAGAACCGAACAGGTTCCCTTTGGAAACGTTTACCAGTGGTGTTCTCAGCTCTGGGCACATACGTGGTTTCTACTAACACCTCAAGTACCTGGCACATGACTATTGCATTCACAAAGTTCTGGGCCCTGGTTATTTCTAGTTTCTATGTGTATTGTGTGAAACAACTGTTGGCAAACTGCCCAAAAAATTTACTAGCTTTGGGTACTTTGTCAAAACATTGGCAAAAAATAGTACTTTACAAAAACAAAACAAAACAAACCAAAAACATACATTTAGTGAATATTTATATCTCAAATGTATCAAATGCATTCAGATATAAAAAGTAAAGCAGTCTGTTAACGTATGAGTTGATTTTGCCCTTAAAACAGTGAAAAAACATTTTTTCCCCAAAGAAATATTTCTGCATTAACTTCAATCATCTCCAAGGTCAAAAACATCTTTTCTCATACAGTACATGCAACACATCGCCATACTTATTATACCACAGTGGGATTACTGGTTTGAAAGCTTGTTTACCCCTGTACCTCCTTGAAGAAGGGATTGTGTCTTTCATCTTCTGCTCTGTGATAACAGAAATAATTGCGTCTAGGGCGGTTGTGATGTGAGTTCTGAGGTCAAAATTGCTGGGCTCAAAACCGGACTTCGACTGGGTAAGAATTAACTTATCTCCCTATGGCACAGTTTCCTCACCTGTAAAACTGTAAAACTGATACAGTAATTGTAAAATCTGTAAAACTGATACAGTAATTGTACTTCCCACCTAGGATTCCCTAGAGCTTGCAACTGTACCTGAATAACTGTACGTGTTACTCTGTACACGTAGAACTGTACATGCAACTGTACGTGTTCAATAAATGTTAGCCTCCATTACAATGCCTACTATAGTCTCTGAATGCTTAACAGATATTTGTTAAATGAATGAATTAATAAATACAGAACTAATATCAAAATACAATTCTTATTTTGAATTTGCGACTTCAAATTTTCAGGGCCCTCCACTTACATTTCACGGAACACCTTCCCCTATAGAAGGCAGGAAATGTAAAGAATACATTTTAGGAAGCAGAATAACTAAAATTATTTGGGATTGAGGATAATGTAAAGAAAAATTTAATTAATTATAGGAAGTGGAATGACCATATGGATATCTAGTATATCACTAAACCAAGATATTCATTTTATATTTCAGAAAAGTAAAACAACTTTCCTTAAGTAACTCTGTAGTCATTTAAAGAAAAGCCTTCATTTGCATCATTGTTTAAACATGGGTCAAAATTATTAGTGGTGATAGAATTATTTCAGTACATCATAACGATTTTTTTATAATGAAACACAATTAAATAGATTGGAAATTACCAGAGTACTTCACACATGATACAGGTATTATTTGATGAAGGCTTTTTTTTTCCTTCATGAAGGCTTTGCTTTAGAAACATATAGATAGATAAAAATACAGGTGGAAATGAGATGGAGCTCAAGATAGACAAACATATGTATGTGCGCATGTGTGAGTCTGTGTACCAGCTCATGATGTAAAAAGTACTTCTCACTGGGTATTGCAGTCAGACAAGTTTGAATGTAAATGCTGTAGTCTACAATGATAATTTTAGGTACAAATCTTGTAGACAGAATGTAAACAACCTTCTAATCTCCAACTGACTTCAAATTGATTCAGTTATATTTTTCTCACAGCATTTCTGGCCTTTAAACTTAATTTGCTTTATTTAAACAAACATGCACTTAACCCCAGGCCAAATGGTCATCATTTCAATCAATGACCATGAAAGGAACACTTCTGGTGTGTTTTTTTTCATAACTTTAAATAAACAATGGTGAAAAAGTATATAAATAATGGGATCTAAAGCTAGTGGTCTTGTATTTCTCCTATAAAAATACTACTTTAATTGTAAATATCACCCAGGATCGGAGGAGGCTAGTTATATACTAAAATAGGCCTTTACACTGAAAATACAGGTCTATATTGAGATACACTCACTGGAGGTAAAAGAGTGTCCCTATTGAAGAGAGAGACTCCATATCTGTGTGACATGAGTTGTTCACTCCTTGTCAGAAAATAGTGACCAAAACTTATAAAACTATCCCCAGAAGGCAGCCTTCTTTTTTTTTTTTTTTTTTTGGCTAAAATGGAGAAACTGGAGTTTTCTATAATTAGTTCAGTAACTAATTTTTAAGAACTTTGCACACTGGTCAGGGATAGGAATAGACAGAAGAGTGTACTATCATCTTTGTTTCCTCTGATTGTTTGGTGTCAGTTTTGTGAAGGGGTGGGGGTAGTGTCTTTATACATTCTTGTACACAAAACTCTCTATTCCAGTAGATTTAGGAATGAGGAGAGGGTTATAGATGTTTGACAGCTACTGAGTCAAACTTCTCTCTATCCAGAACACAAAGCCAGTATCTCCTCCATCCTTTTTTGTTGGAATTTCCCAAACGGTGCTAATTAATGATAGTTCTTACATGTACAAGAGGAACTAAAGTGAGACCACTAGCCAGAGGCCATCCTCAAGCCATCTAATAACTCTGAGACACTGTTATCCTGAGAGATATTAATATTATTACAATCTTTAAATCTACAAATTCAAGCCAGTGGTTCTGAAATGAAAGACTGCCTATTTTATGAAGCAAGCAGGGCCATCTTTTCCTACTTTATTAATTTAATGTTGAAATCAAAAGAGGGTGTATTATTTGCCTCAAAACCCAATAACGTGTTCATGCCTGATCTGCAGCATTTCATATTTAAAGGCCATCTTTCAGTGGATGGACTTCCTTTTTCTCACAGGTTTCCTTGTCATTTTATAACCAGCTCACTGGACCATGGAGTCAAGACCCCCGGGTTTACATTGTATTCTATTCCTGTATGACTGGCTGAGCGCCCATATCTCTATTGCATAGTAAGAAATAATGATGGCTGGGATGAGAGGTTGGCCAAGAAATAATTCTGAATATCTTGGAGGTCAAGTTTTCTACAAACATAAACTGTATGTGTAATTAAATCAAGCCTATCTTTGGCCAACAACACGTATAAATCAAACACAAGACTCTCTTCTCCCCCAAATTGACTGGTAATGCACTCAAGTTCAGATTTCCACATATTTTGGTTGCTAAAATGTTCACACTGTTGCTACATATCTCTTCCTAACTGTGCCACTTCAAAATATAATGTTTAGCAAGTCCTTAGACATTTTTGACCTTAATAATCTAGGCATGCATATACTATAAACATGGTGCCGATAAAGCTGAAAAGCAAAATCCATGTCCTTTCACACAGACATGTACATTTCTAGCCACTGACCTCACTGCCAACTTTCCTGATACATCATTCAATCTAATTTTCCAATCTGTTGAAAACATTCTCCAGTTGCTGAGTCACTTCATAAAATTGTATTTATGACCCTGGCCTTAAGTTTCTTCAAATGATGTGGCTTTGATGAGTAAACAGCAGATTCTTTGCAAAGTCTCATAAAAAATAAAAAGTAGTCAAATAAGGACAGGTCAACCAAATGATTTCCTAAAGGATTTTAAAAATCTTTTTCTCTATCAGATAAGACCACGATGAACAAGTTTCTCAAGCAAGGTGTCTGACAAAAGCTTGCAAATTGTGTAACTTGGTGACTTTTGCATCAAACTGAAGAAGGAGCAAGATACCAAATTAGAGGCCTACTGCTACAGAATAGCACATTTTGAGAAACACATTTGTGCTTCTACTGAAAACATGTTTCTAAGAATTGGTTCAGGAGAACTACCTGAAACAGAAAATGGACCTGAACTTTCTGAGTTATGATGTAATCTGCTAGAGGAAAAAGAAAAATAACTCTATTATATGAATAATGAATGTGGCAAAAGTCTCATTTTCAAACCATACAAACTTCTTTCTGCTGATTCCTTGTCTAAGGGGATTTCCTGACCTCTACCGTCAAGGAAAGGGGATAGTGGTGCAGAGAGGGGACATGGGTCCCACCTAATTTCCCTTTTCTGGCATTATAATGCTCCCATTCACATGGGGCAGGGCATCCATTCCAATGGATTTAGCCTCGTTTGGATCAAAGCTTCCTCTACTTCATTTAACAGATTTGCTCAGATGGAAGATCTCAGGGGAGAAACAATGTTAGTAAATGGGGGAATTTCTGAACATATAAATATGTAGGTCACTGGATTTTTAAATAGAGAATAGTTTATCTATTAAGGAAGATTCAGTGTGCATATTTTATGAAACCATCCTTATTATAGGTCAGTGGGCATCCCACAACCATTCCTTGCTAATATTAAGTCTTTTAAGATACTGTCATAAACCTTTTCATAGTGCCACAAGCCTCTGACTAACTTTTTTTTTTAAGTCCACAAAGTGGCAAAAGAACACTCAAGGTTAGGATTCATAATCAAACTGTCAAAAAGCACAAATGTGCGGGCGCCTGGGTGGCTCAGTGGGTTAAAGCCCCTGCCTTCGGCTCAGGTCATGATCTCAGGGTCCTGGGATCGAGGCCCGCATCGGGCTCTCTGCCCAGCAGGGAGCCTGCTTCCTCCTCTCTCTCTCTCTCTCCCTGCCTCTCAGCCTACTTGTGATCTGATCTCTCTGTGTCAAATAAGTAAATAAAATCTTTAAAAAAAAAAAAGCACAAATGTAAACACAGTAAATAGGCAAGCAACTTATTTAATGTCCATAGGCCTAGTGAAAGTATGCCAATACTAAATAAATTCAGGAAATAAGCAACAGAAAATGAATTGCAAAAGAAAGGAAGGTAAAAATCTTAAAAAAAAAGAAGGAAGGAAAGAGGGGAGGAGGAAGGGAAGAAAAGGGAAAAAGAAAAAAGAAACTAGACAGAGCACTGGTTCTATTATTTCTTGAAATTATTAGTCCTACGAACACCATTTGCATCACTGACAGAACACTGGAGATAGGGCGGGCAAGGGAGCAACCTACTCTGAAACTCATATGAATTACATAATTCACCATTCAGACTCAGTAAGGGTGGTTTTCATTTAAGTTAACTTTGGAAGATCTCATACAGCTTCAAATCCAGTGTCTGTTTCAGTCTCACTCCCTCTTTTTCTCTGTTTTTCTCTCCCTCACATTCGCTATCCCTAAGTAAATCTAGGCAATATCAATATCAGTCCATTGAATTTAGTTTAAAATAATACTAGTGATAATATTTTCAAAAGAAAGTAGTACAGTAAAAACATCTTTACTATTCCCATAGTGATGTCTTACTTTACATTTGAAGGGTAGGAGGCATAATACTGGAGATCAGTTTTATTCAACCTTCTACCCCATGATATACCTAAAAGCCAATTTAGACTAGCAGTGGCACTAATCCGTAATCTGGGATAAAAGCACATTCTGAGATAGATTCCTGTGCAAGTGATTTCTTAAGGAAGTGTTTCTGAGGGAAACTGGTAAGGGAGTGGGAGAAGCAGAGCAGGGAAGGGAGGAAGGCCAAGGTGTCCCCGCCTCAGCCCGGTCCACAGAGAGCTCTGGAATAGAAGCCACACTTCTGAGCTGTCCCTACTATTAGAGGCAGGGGAGCTGGGCTTTCATCCTCTTGCACTTATCAGACATTGGTTAAGCATTTGCAGCTCTCCGCCAGTGTGAGGAAAGCAAAATCCAGTAGCCTGAGGAAAGTCCTTTGAATGAAAAGCTGACTAGCAGTCGCTAGCTTCTAGAAGTCCAAGTAGGGGGACAGAGGGTGGGGGAGAATTAGAACACCAAAAATGGAGCAGGCATGTTATCTGCCTCAGACTCCTCAGGTGTACCGACCATACCACCTCACTCTGTGACTATAAGTAACAGAAACACTTAGAAACATATCACAGGACTGCCTGAAAATTGATGACCAGGTCAGAAGACATCTTATCTTTCATTTGTCATAAAATCCTCAGAAACCCAAAAAGTGGGGTTAACCTCTTCCTCCAAAAGACTAATAAAGAAGAAAGTGATGATGCTCAGAATATATTTTACGTATGGTCATAATGACGAAAACAGGCTTCTATCATCCTGATGGCCCAGACAGGCAATGAAGCTCTGCTATACCCTGCATCTAGAATTTCCTTAATCTCAAACCCATGCTGAAGAGTTTGATGTCCTAGCATCATTAACATAACAATGTATTAAAAGCAAACTCTTGGAAATACAGCTCTATTCCCTCAATTGTGTTATTTTGTATCACCAGATGTTACACTCACAGTGGCAATGGAGCAGATACACAAAGTCATTAATAGTTTCTCTTTGGAAAAGTGGCATTTTCAAATGCTGTTTATTATGATCTTGAGTTCTTCACTGGGAAGTTTTAAACATGACAAATTAGGCTGATGCTTTATTTTTTTAGTTTTAGCTTTATTTATGAAAGTTATACATATAATTTTGTTCTCTATACACACATGCTCTCTCCCTCTCTAATTACTAGTTGTTATTGGTCCAATCATCAAGCCAAAACCAGGAATGTGAACTATAGGGTGACAAATCGAGTGGCTTTTTATTGAATTTGATAATAAATGAATAATAGAGATCATGAACTATTTCTAGAAAATATTCAGTGGGGGCGCCCAAGGTGACTCAGTCGGTTAAGCATCTGCCTTCAGCTCAGTTAATGATCTCAGGTCCTGGAATCAAGCCCCTCATTGGGCTTCCTGTTCAGCAGGGAGTCTGCTTCTCCTTCTGCCTCCACCCCTCCCCTCCTGCTCATGCATGCATGACCACGCTCTCTCTGTGTCTCAAATAAATAAATAAAATCTTTAAAAAAAAAAAGAAAATATTCAGTGGATTAAAGATATATTACATATCAGTAAAACAACTAAGTACAAGACTGATATTGGCCTTAGATATCCATCTAAAAATTAGGTTCTAATCCTGTTTGCTTTGAGGAAAAAAAAATGTTGATATTCTTTTCTATCCAAAGATTAACCATTCATTTATGTTATTATCTATAAAGTTAATTTGTGTTTATTATAGCTAGTAAATCATAACTGATTCCACTAAAAAAAAAGCGAACGTTTGGAAAGTCCATGGTTGGTTTCATGGGGCATAGTACACCGTATTTTCCATGTAATGATTCTGCTGGTGAAACCCAGCTGTCCAACCTTGCTGTTAGTGACTACAGTACACGCAGCAAAAACGATCTGCCTGCTGACCTCCGGCTTAAGTTCAAACTATGTCATTCTGTCAATACCATCTACCTTGATTAGGTTGGGCTTTATACACAACAGGTTATGATCCCAGAGGGATGAAAAGCTTTCCCAAATTAAAAGCAGAATTTTAAAAGGAAATACTCATACATTCCTATGCAGTTTCCATTTGATATCCTCAAGGCTGGCCCATGAACTCAAACTCATGTTGATTGAAAGTGAATGTTCCTTTCTGGGTGTAGCCATCTTACAAATTTAATGGCAGGAGGAAAATAATAAAATGTGTTCCATGCTTCAATTAGACCTTTTATAACTTGGCACTTGAACGATGGCAATGCCAAAGAAAAATCATTAATCCATAAAAATAGACAAAAAGGATTGTGCAGGAGAAGACAGACCTCCAAGATCCTAGGGCCTTGGCAGAGCATTCCCTCACACCAACATGGTCTTTTGTCTCGTCTCTCTATGAGCCCTCTCTAAGGCTTCATGCTATGTGGAGAAAATGTATACTGTATTTGATTCTAAAATCCAACCATGCTTTCAATTTTATCCCTAGCCAAAGGAACTGTATATATAACCAGGCAATAAAATGTTGGCTAGCTATGAAATGTCCATTCATACACATGAAAGATAGATGAAAGAATACACACACACACACACACACTACAAAATAAAGACTAAAAGATGCACCATTCCACTTTGTATTTAGCAATAATATGCAACAGACTTGCTCAAAAGGATGAGAGATTTCCAAAAGTCTAGTTCAGATAACTGTGGACACACAAATGCTGCTTGAGTACTTTGAGTCAAAAAAAGAAGTCATAGGGTGATATCTGGAACACGTGCAGACCTCTGTGAACCTCCAAACTCATTTTTAAATGATGTCAACTGAGTCTGTCAATAATAGAATGTATATATTAGCTAAGAGTCAAGGGAGCAAGAGATTTCCCCCTCTTGGTCTCCTGCCATACCTAATCTGTCAGCACCAAACCTCAAACAACCCCACTGTGCTTCTTCCCTTCTCCCACTCCCCTGGTTCCAACATTCCTGGAGACTGTTCCCAAACCACAGTGCTTGGTTCCATCACTGGTTCATGCCTGTTAACTTAAGCTGAGATCTCAAACTACTTCGTAATTCCTTCTATCTCAGATTGAAGCCCTATCATATTCAAACTGTCAACACACTTCTGGCCTCCTTTTCAACACCAAATTCTGGAAAGAGTAACTTGCAGCCCCTGCTTCTATATCCTCAACAGTTAGTCACTCCTTAACTCCTAAGTTCTGGCTCCTGCTTTCTCCACTCTAATGAAATTATACTCTAAGTTTGCCAAAGGTCTCTCCCAACCAATCACCAAATTTCATGGCATGGTCCAAGCTTTTTGCTCCCAGGTGTCTTAGTTATGCACATATGGACAAGCCTCCTGGAAACTCAGCTCATGTTCTCTCTGCTCTCACTACTACCTTCGTATCCTTCCATTTCCACCTGCTCCCACCTCTACTGGCATTTCTTTTGTCTCCTTTCCTGGGGAGAGGAGTGGTGATGGTTTTTCCTCTTTCTCTCAACTCTTTAAATCCCAGTCAATAAATTTCTAATCTCTTTCTCTAGCCCTGAATACTCTTTTTAGCAAACTCATATTTTCAATGACTTCTCCACACCTTCATTTAAGAAATCTGCCAGCACTTCAGGGTCAAAATAGCCTAATCCAAAAATCACTCTAAACTTACTCCAACCATCTCTTTCAATGTTCTCAACACTTTAAGTAATTAAAGATTTATTCTCAGTCATGAGGCTCAAACCTTGGCATGCTGGTGGTTATACTTTCTGTCAACTTTACTTCCACAGTGCTTCCTGACTCTGTACTCTATTCCACCACCACCAGCCTATTTCAAAACTTCTACACGTTTCAGCTGGACACTTATGGCTGCTTCCTAAGTGGTATCCCTACCCTCTTGCTACCATGAGGGGGAAAAAGATCTTCCTAAGATCCAATTCTGATTATTGGATCACAGCTTACATATTCCTACATAAGACCTTCAGTGGTTTCCAGGGCCCATTAAAGTTCAAAGTTCCTAGCATGGCCCAAAGAACTTTTTTGATCTGTTTCCACCTTTTAAGTCTTATTATCTAGCTTTGCTATCAAATACCAACTATTCCCAAACTTGCCTGACTGAGCACTTTTCTTGTTAATTGCTTTAGCCTAAAATACCCTTCTTGGGTGCCTGGGTGGCTCAGTGGATTAAAGCCTCTGCCTTTGGCTCAGGTCATGATCTCAGGATCCTGGGATCGAGGCCCGCATCGGCCTCCCTGTTCAGCAGGGAGCCTGCTTCCCCCTCTCTCTCTGCTTGCCTCTCTGCCTCCTTGTGATCTCTCTCCCTCTGTGAAATAAATAAATAAAATCTTTAAAAAATAAAAATAAAAACAAAATAAAATAAAATACCCTTCTTCTCCATCTTTTCCTGTTAAATTTCATTTATCCTTCCAGATCTAACTTTCCAGCAACTTAATACTCAAGTCAGGTGTTTACGTATGTATTGGCCCATGATCTTTTTCATCTTTGCATCTGCACAGAGCTTAGCTTCCTGCCTTGCAGTTGGTAGGGTGGCCAACTTAAATGTACTGTCCTCTTAAAAACACTATATTCATCTTAATGTAAGTATTCCTTACCCCTAGCTCCTCATGGGGCTACAACCTGCTACAACCACCGTTATTCACCTACACTATTCACATTACTTCTCATCTTACTTTCATTATCTGAATACATTTTTTTAAATTACCAGGTCATTAGCTCCTCGAGATTAGCATTTTAATTTTTTTTGTTATTCATATAAGAGCTAAATTAGTGGTTTTCAAAGTATGGCTCCCAGACTAGCGGCATCAGAATCATCTGGGACCTGGATATAAATGCACATTTCTAGGTACCACCCCAAACTATGAAATCAGAAACTCTGAGATGAGGGTCTCAATAAAACAAGATATACATAAATAAGCTGTTTATCTTTTTATCATTTTAGTATTATATTGACATGTAATTCCCCCAAAACATTAAAAAAATGAGTAAACTATCCATTACATTTTACCAATATCTTAACTCTAACTTGTATATTTTGAAAGGTTTTTAAAAAATTACAGAAATTATGACATCAATAATACTCTTTTTATGAAGTTCAAAAACACGGCAAATAATAGATTGTATATACATAAATAGTTTTAAGACTAGTTTTTAAAAAACAAGTGAATGATAACCACAAAATTCAAGATCAGGGTTATACCTGGGGAAAAGCCAGTAGAGAGCATAAAGGAAGAGAGGAGCACATAGGCCCAACACTGGGTCCTGAGCTGGGTGGTAAGTTCACAGATGTTCATTACTTTACTAAAATTAGTTAATTATGGTCGTATATCCATCAATGATGACAGTATTTCCCAAACTAAGGATTATTAGTTAATCTTGTGTGCTCTGAGATCCATAAATTTTTTTTAAAGGGATAAAAAAGATGTCACAATTCTGTCCTTAGTACTATTCTTAAGCGCCAATTATCATGTTCAATGCTAATCATACCTGTGTGCGGTTGAATGCCACTCTGGCAAAGACAGCTTGGGACACACTGGCCCTCTTCAACTCATCTCTGACTTGCTGGTAGATATCTGGAGAGACTTCTACGGAAGAGTTGGTTGGCTCTGGCTTAACTGCTCTGGGAATGGGCGGATGGTTCAGGAACTGCTGGTTGATGGCTTGAGGATGCTGGTGAGCCAGGAGCCGGCTAACAGCAATCTGTTGGTTTATCAGATGGGCCATGGCTATTTGTTGCCTAACAAGTTGTGGACTGAGCTGGGGAGAAAGAAGACCAGGGCTCATGATGGGCTGTAACGCGGGCACTTGGTTTCTGATTGGAGTACTGTGGTGGATTTGGCTATGAGGAGACTGTTCGTTGGTTTTCCCCAAGGATGCCAGCTGGTTCATATTTGGTAAATGCATTGGACGCTGGCCCAGAACACAATAGTCTGAAAGGTTTTCTCGTTCCACTCTTTCAACTGTTAAGAGATAAAAATGATAATTCATCACTATTTTCATTGGTATAATTTATTGCTACTATATGTAGTACTGAGTTATCCTATTTTTGGTATATTAGTGACATAAGCTTTTTTCATACAAAGCAGGAAGCCCCAGAGTAAAAGTGAGTTATCCCTCCCTGCAAAATGTTACAATATAGATTTTTTCATAGGTGATATGAAAGTAATAATACTTACCACTTCATTTTTCTTAAATTCTTAAAGTGGGCATTTTATTGAATAACCAACACAGAAACCATTAAGCATGATAAATTCTAATCTTCTCATATTCCCAAGCTCTCTCATCTCCCTCATCACCCTCTGTTATAAAAACACCAGCTGTTCTCATCTTCTGTAGTTTGTGGTTAATGGTGTAGTTCATGGTTATCAGGAAATGACAAAGACAACATCTCCTGCCAAATTAACTGCTACCTCCTAATAAAAATCTCACACAGTAAGTATTAATCAACTATGAGAACATTCATAGAAAATGTGTACCATGTAGTATATCCTTTTATCTACTCACTTGTTATCTTTGCTATAGGAATATTTCTTTAAGAAATGGATATGTTAATAATTGTGGTATGCACTAGGATAAGAAAAAAAATCTCACAATATAAATAACGTTGCTTTGACTTTGCATTAAATAAGATGCTCCCTCCACCACCCCCCCAGGATATCTACCTTATTACATTTCATTGTACTTTACTACTAAAGATTTAAGAATAACCTGGAAAGGCATTAAAAAAAAAAAGTATCTTTATACATTCAAAACTGAGGCAGATTTTTTTTCCTCTCCCAAGAATATTTCCCAGAAAAGAGCAAATCACCTCGTAGTCAAATTCTTTTTTTTTTTTTTTAAGATTTTGTTCATTCATTTCAGAGAGAGAGAACAAACATGAGCAGCTTGTCGCCGGTGAGGAGCAGAGGAAGAAGCAGACTCCTTGTCAAGCACAGAGCTGATACAGGGCTTGATCCCAGGACCTCAGGATCATGACACAAGCCAAAGGCAGATCCTAAACCAACTGAGCCACCGAGGGCCCCTCATAGTCAAATTTTAATCTAAATCTCAGTATCACATTATGTAAAACAAAGGTTGGTTTGGAGAAAATGTAGTAGGCTGAAATAACCTTCATCACTACTAGTTTTAAACCCTTACAGATGAAATTTAACAAAATCTGGTATTTAAAAAAATATTTATTTATTTGAGAGACAGAGAGAGAGAGAAAGGGTGGAGGAGTGGCAGAGGGAGAGGGAGAAAGGGAATCTTAAGCAGACTCTGAGCTGAGTACAGAGCCTGATGCTGGATGCTGGGCTCCATCTCATGACCCTGAGATCATGACCTGAGCTGAAATCAAGAGTTGGACCCTTAATCAACTGAGCCACCCAGGTGCCCCAACAAAATCTGTTCTTCTGAACAAAAATTCCAAATAGATTTAGTAATTATGTCTTACAATTGCAAATGCCGGATATGATTATGTAAAAGCCTATTAAGATAACTTTAAAGAACAAGAGATCAAAAGTAGTCACCTATATAGGACACATTTAAAAAATAACTGTCCTACTATTATGCGAATGATGCCATAGATTGGCATAATGTTTACAATGGCAGAATCATATTTGTATCAAAAAGTTCAAAGTCTCAAAGAAAATTTAAGCAGAAATGGCATGTCCTAGAAAGCTGGGTAAGTGACATCAAACACAGGGTTTTGTAATGACAGACTCAAGTGCTGAATCACATGTGAAGAATTTGAATAAAATCAATGAACTTTAAAAGCAGAGAAAAATAGTATTTCTAATTAATATTTTATGTATGATGTGATTTTAAAATACATATGTAGAAGTCAATTAATTGTTAATTAAAATGTAAGTAAATATTTGACCATTTTATCCAAATGTTTTTGGGTTCTACATATTCAAAACTTCTGATTGGGAATATAAGCATTAGTGTCTTGGGATCACCTTACATTCAGACATACACAGTATTTATTCCTGCTTTGCTTAAAAAAATAAAATGAATACTTAACTTTCCTATGAACCCCCAAATGAGTAAAGTTTATCTCAGACTTCTTTAAAGGCTCAATTTCTGACTTAATCCCTTCAATGTAATTCATTTAGTTGTATTCACCTTTCCTCCACAAGGTTCAAGGAGAACAAATTATTTTAATCATCTTCTAAATGCAAACATTTCTCAGTCATTGTATTAATTAAACTTTAAGGTATACAATCTTAAAACCAAATGAAGAAAATGGTTGAGAGCCTTCAAAAGGTAATGTAAGACAGTTTCCATACGACAGGAATTACCATCATGATTCCCTTACTGAAAGAAGTAGAGGAGCCATGCCCTATATCTGGAGTAAAGTTGTACTTTATAGACAGAAATACTTAGCACCTACTAGACACGTGGTTCATTTTTGTTTGCTTAATTCCTTTTTAATTCAGCCCAAACAAAGGCAAATTCAAATATTAAATTATGTTTTCGGGTACTTACGAAATAAAAGTTTTAACCATTTCTTTTTCTACTTAAAAAAACTACACTTATAGCATGCACTCTTTGATCAAAAGCTAGTTTCCCAAAATTCTGGTGTTTTCATTCTTCATTGGTTTAATTACACTTTCTTGAAATATATCTAAATACGGGCGCTTGGGTAGCTCAGTCAGTTAAGGGTCTGATTTTGGCTCAGGTCATGATCTCAGGATCCTGGGATCAAGCCCCGCATCAGTCTCCCTGCCCCGAGGGGAGTCTGCTTGTCCCTCTGCATCTCCCCAACACTTGTGCTTTCTCTCTCTCTCTCTCTCTCTCTCAAATAAATAAAATCTTTTTAAAAATTTTTAAAAAGAAATATATATAGATCACATCATTAATAAAAAATTCTATGCACAGATCTAGTCATAATTATGCACACAATAAAGCATTGTCAGAGCTCCAAAAAACCTATATGAATTGGTGCAATAAGAATCAGAATAATGTCACTCCATATTTCATTAAGACTATACATAGTATGTCCTTTTTCTTATGAGTTCTCAGATCCTTATGAATACTTAACAACAGGGACTGTGGAAGTGCCCTTAATTTTAAGGATGTGCAGTGACACCGCGAAGTACCAACTCCTTAGAAAACCATAATGAAGCAACTGTAAAGGCAAATGCCTACACTTCCAGGTAGAGAACAAAAGGCAGAGAAGCCAACTATAGGGGTACTAGGGGAGGGAGAGAAAGCCTGCCAGTCTAAAGGAAGCAGCCGCTACCTTGCCTTGGTCAGTTTTTGTCTTTCTCATATTGTCATTTCTTCAGTTGTTTTCTCAAGAAAATGGAAAATCTGGATTATTACACGATAGTTGCCTATTTTTCAAGGACTGGCAACTAATTCCATTTGCAAAACACAACAAATGCCAAACAAAGCCTATCTGAAAACCGGATACAGCCTATAGGCTACCTATAAGACTAAAGACACCCCTTAAGTTGTTAAAGAAAAAATATTCAACAACACTCTTTAAAGATGGTAAGGCAGACCTTCGACCTTATCCAGGACCATCGCAATAGGTATAGGGACCCCTGCAATGGGATTCTATGATGGGGGAGAGAGACTGGACTCAACTCCGAATACAGCGTAAACACATGGGAATTTATAGCCAAAGAGCGGCGTGGGGGTCAGTAGATAGAAAATTACTAAGAAGGACCATCAGGAGTAAGGGGGCTTCTGGCTAAGCTGACCTAATAGGATTCTTCATGAAGACAGGCCAGGGTGATCAGACATCATCTGGGGGATGGTGGAAGATGAGAAACCCAATCAGATATTGAGGGGTGATCAGATATGGGGGGGTTGGGTTAAATTGACTTAGCAGGATTCTTGCTAAAACTGGATTTGACAAGGAAGTGCATAGATGGGCCATGGAGAAAATTTACAAGACCAACTAAAAAGTTTGGTCAAATGAAGAATCTTTGTCACTGTTTTTCAGTGTCTGACAGCTCTACCAATAAAAGCCAAGTTTTTTACTTCTAAGAATGAAGAAAGAAAGATTTTAAAAAGTCATCATTCCTGACTTTTAAGAATGCCTAAAAATCAAATGCTAATCAACAGGCTGCATCTCCACTGACCAGAGCTGTGTATGGTTTCAGTAACAAAATGTACAGATTTTGCCAGACTTGAAAATCTTTTTCATTTTTTTCTGCTACCATTCTCATAAAAAATATCAGAATAATATTTTAGCCTCTAAAGTCACAGCAGGTGAAAGACAAATGCTTTAAGAAAAAGTCAGAGGAGCATCACAGTGTACTAGACTCCATCTGAAAATTGAGCTTGCACTCTTAGTTATTTCTTTTCCTTTTTCCTTCCTTCCTTCTTTCTTTCCTTCCTCCTTCCCTCTCTGCCTCTCTTTCTTTCTTTTTAAATGTATTTTAAAGTAATCACAATAGCTGAAACGTAGACCTAACAGAAGTGCCTGATTTTGTGTTTTGCTTTTTCCCTCTAATGGAAAACATAATATTAAGTCTGTCTTAAACTAAACCAAGTCCAAAGACAACACCTTGGCTCTGAGGGTCCATCTTATCTCTGCAATATTCAGCTGTGAAAAAGAAATCCTGAAAAAAGTGAAGGATAAACGGTAGCCCTGATTCTGATAATGAAAGCAATGTTCACAGTCACAACCAAAATTGTTCTCAATAGAGCCAAGATGCTTACTTATTAAAGAGACATAAAAAACACAACTACTTCCAGTGCTTTGAATCAGAGCTGCAATTTAATTCACACTGAATTTGATTCTACTGTTGCTAAAGTCCTGAAGGGGATCTGTGAGGTTGGGAAGTGCCTGGGAAGGAATGATGCCTCCAGCTTCAAGTTCCAGTCTCCAAATGGGATGTGGCTTGAGGAACTGTCAAGGCAAGTGGGGCTGAAATAGGCTGAAATATTTCCCTGCCTCAGAGCTGAGAGGCCTTCTGTAGCTCTCCTAACCCCTGGGAAAGGGTCTCAGTCCAGGGGCCTTGCAGGTGAACAGTTCAGAGCTGGAGTCTGCTCAGGTTTCCAAGAAACTCAGAGTTCCAGGATATCCTACAGATTGCTCTGAGCTTTCTGGGAATGAGTGGAAACTTCAGGAAATGGGAAACCATTATCTAACCACTCTCTGAACTTCTGGGATTCTGTTTAACTCCAAAGTAGGAGAGCCCTTTGTAGCCCTGCATTAGAACTGCAGGAGCTTCTAGAGCTTTCCCAAGTTCACAGAGTTGAAAAGCAGCCTATGACCATTAGCTATTTAGTGGCCATCATTGCTGGTTATGGGTGGTTGTTCATAGACTAGAAAGTCACACTCCTCCCCTAGGGATTAATCTGCCTTACAATTAAAAGATATTTGGGCAAAAATCTCATTTCATTTAAGCAATTATACAGTATATCCAGGAAGTCAAGTATTTATCTTAATTATCACAAATCCCTGATATATACTTATATTTTATGTACATTGTACATTTCAGGTACTATTCAGGAGTACAGTCCTTGAATCATCAAAATCCATATCACCCGGAAGCCTGTTAGAAATATAAATTCATGGACTCCAAATCAGAATCTTAGAGTTCTTAGGTACACTAAGATTCCAATGATTCTTATGTACACTAAAGGTTGAGCATCAACATCTCTACCATCTTTGTTTTATAGATTATCTTTTGAAACTCTACCAGATAGCTACCAGGTAATTTTTATGTACACTAAAGTTTGAGAATCACTATTCTATCTCATCTTTGCTTTTGTGTTGTTGTTTTTCTTTTTTTAAGATTTTATTTATTTATTTATTTGAGAGAGAGAGAGAGAGCAAGAGAGTGCATAAGCAGGGGGAGGAGCTGAGGGAGAGGGAAAGAGAGAAAACCAAGCAGACTCCATGATGAGTGAGCGTGGAGCCCCACGTGGGGTTGGATCTCATTACCCCAAGGTCATGACCTGAGCCAAAAACAAGAGCCAGACATTAAACCAACTGAGCCACCCAGGTGCTCCTTATGTTGTTGTCTTCTGAGATTATACCACTTATTAACTGTCAAAGTCTGTTGTCTATTCTTTTCTCTTACTTAACATTCACTACATTGTACATGTATAAGCATTTTAAAAAATACATGTGATAAATCTTTAGTTTTTGTTGATGGTCACATTATATTGAAGAAGCACTGACTGGACCTGGTATTAGAAAACTGTACACAAAGCTGTGTTCTACCGCTTGTTAGCTGTGGGGCCTCCTTGAGCAAGCTGGAGATTCTCTGGCCTTCAGTCTTGCCATAGGGAAAATATTATTATGTCAGAATTGTATGAGTAAAGTTTAGATGATTAGTATCTATGTGAAAGATCTTTGTCAAAGCACTATCATAAATTTCAGAAAATATCTGTATAATTATGATTAACAGATTAGGCTTCCCATTTCAAAACTTCCTGATTAAGACACTCTTGACAAACGTCTGCTGTTTCTCAAAGGTCACCTAAAGAACTGCAGTCTTTTCTTTTTTTTCAACTAACTATGCCATGTTACATCATATCACTTTTAAAAATAAATCCTATACTTTAAAAGGACTCATTATCAGTATACAATCACATGCCTCACAGTATACACAGGGATAAGTTGCTATTCAGTTTCTCCAAATAAGGCTTAATAGTTCATATTCTGACCTGCAAATTAGGACACAAAGTAGATGGGAAATAAACTGATATAATCTCACAACTCTTGAAATTAAATTTATAGAAATGCTACGCAAATACAGCTTTAAGTTTCAAAAGTTAATATGAATAAAAATGGGAAAAAAAACCCTTAAGGAATAAAATCTGCTGTAAGTGTATACATGTTACACTTACATCAACCAAAAGAAAGAAGGAAAATATTCTACGTTTTTTTTTTTAAAGCAAATGTTTAATGTCTTATTTTTATTTTCCAGGGAAATGAGTAGGCATCAAAATGTCCACACTTAAAAAAAACCAAAACCATAATTTTTCCTCTTTAGTTCAGTGCTTTTCTCAGTTGGATTTCATTGTTTTTATTATGTCTTTTTGCTATAGATGCTATGTAAAGTGAACCTACTAAAATTTCAATACTCACAATATACTCCAATGACTAAATGCCCCAAAATATACTTGCTGAAGAGAATTTAAGAGCAAAAGGAGAAGTGTCTGACTGGCACACATCAGACGCCTGCCAATCACAGTAAGATGGCATAGGATGGGTAGAAAAAGCAAACTGGGATATTTAGGGACTGGGTTCTAACTTCCTGGGTGATTTGGGAATTACCTGTAAAATAGGGAGGATTCTCTGTAAATTGGTTTTAAAGCAACCTTCCAGGTTACTTACCTAAAAGTAACTGCTGCCAGGATTTTCAGGAACAATCCCCTCTCTCAGAATATCTGCTTCTGCTTCTTAACTCTTCGGCAAGAATTTAAGACTTTCCCAAGATGCCTCTCTTTGCAAAACTCCCCATTGCAACAAGAATAATAGTAGTTTATACAGGGACACTCGCTGTAGATGCAGTATTGCTCTTGCAGGTTTATCCAGCAATACCACTTAAAAGACTGATAAAATTTCCAGAACCATGAACCTAGTGTTTTAATGCAAACCTTAACCAGGTTGCTTTTGTGAAATAACCCTGGGGGTCTGTCCATACTTAGAAAGCTGTGGAAAGAAATGAATTGGGTAAAAGGCTTTCCAATGAGAAATTTCTGGAATTTCTGGCCTATGGATTTTTCCTAAAACCATTAAGATGCTTATGCAAATGTAAATGGATTAGCATGAATGAGTGCTAATGGA
The DNA here is from genome assembly GCA_002007465.1 of Ailurus styani. Lineage (NCBI taxonomy): Eukaryota > Metazoa > Chordata > Mammalia > Carnivora > Ailuridae > Ailurus > Ailurus styani. The sequence goes on from LNAC01000114.1 coordinate 925,401, forward strand.
TTCCTTAATAAGATAACACTCCAGTATTCCCTAGAACATCTCCTGGAAACTCTGGATAGAAGAATAGAACAGCGGGGGTGGGGTGTGGGGGGGTAATGGCAGAATTTCTCTGTGACTCCTTCAACTCAAAAAGTACTCTGGAAGTGATTCTACGAGGGCATGGCACAGGTTTGCCTCTGGCACTCTTGGTAAAAAAGTTGCCAATCAAATTGATAATTTCGAATTGGTACCCAAACCTTGGAATATAGACAAAAGATATTCCTGAGTATGTCACTGCCTTGGATCTTCATACCTCCACCCCAAATTCCTTGCTTCCCAACCCTTAGGCCCAAAAACTTGAAGCCCAACTTTAAAGACAATGATCCCATTTAGTACCAGAGAGGTCAGATAATTTGTTCAAGGTCAAATAGCTATCCAAATATAGATAGATATTTAGGAATATTCAAAATGATTAGGACTGCTGGCACGAAGCCTCATAACCATAATAAACCACATGACAAGTAAATACTAGTTTTCTATTTTTTTTCCTCTTTCTCTGCGATACTCAAAGTTAACTTCTCAGGGCCTACACATGTCACAAATACTTCTTAATGAATTTTTTTAAAGAAAAATACATATTATAAGTGCAGAAATTCTCATTACTGTCTTGCTCATATACCTCTTTTAAAACACATTGGCATTTCTGGTAACATGAAACCCCACCGTCCATACAACAGTTGAGGCCCTGAGTTAAACCCTGCACTTATCACTGTCACTGAACTCTCACAATAGTATGACAGCAATATTATTATGGCCACTTTACTGAAGAAGCTGAATCTCAAAAAAAATGTCACACACCTATTAAAGGAAGAATCACATCCAAACCTATGTCTTTAGGACCTTGAAGCCTTTGTTCCACTGCTTAAGCAAAAAGGTACAACTGGGGGCATGTGGTTATTATTAATTTTAGGATTTGAGTCAGGACTGATCTCCTATGCTACAGAAAAGTCCTGCTTTCTATCTGATGTGCATGCATGAGGCGTGTATTCACATTTGTTCATGTTTTAATTCCTATGGTAAGTATTTATTAATCAACTATTATGTGCCAGTAGTGATGCTAGTTACTAGAGATACAGTACTGGGCAGTAATAGTTTCAAATACTCCACTGATTTGCTTCAGACAACTTAACTCTTTGCTCCACATACATGGGCCTGAAACACCTGCTTATAATTTAAAATGCATTTCTACTTGATAATAAAACATAGTTCCTTGGGCACCTGGTGGGTTAGGCTTCTGCCTTCAGCTCAGGTCATGATCTCGGGGTCCTGGGATCGAGTTCCACATCAGGCTCTCTGCTCAGCAGGGAGCCTGCTTCCTCCTCTCTCTCTGCCTGCCTCTCTGCCTACTTGTGATCTCTCTATCTCTGTCAAATAAATAAATAAAATCTTTTAAAAAACAAAAAAAGTGAACATTAAAAAGTAAAACAGTAAAAAGTAAGAAAGTAAATACCCCAATTCTGTTCATTATTAGTAATTTATTCTAGTCACGTATAATATAAATTCATACTCGTTATATTTATTTTCATGAATCTCCCCCCATTCTTTTATTTTTCTTGCAGCCAAACAAGCTTTGTTCAAAGTGAGTGTTATCAGCATGGACTCCCACCTGACTGATTAAAGACATGAATCACACAACTGAGAGCTTGGTGGGTATTCTTTATAAATTCTGTAAATATGAAGTGTTTCTTTGAAACATGTAAACAACAAGAAATAAAAAGTGGTACATACATTCACATAAGAAGGTAATAACCATAAATTCCTATATGATTGAACTATATGAAATTAGCGATGCATAATTTTAATCTACAAAAATGGCAATTTCATATGCTTCAACCAGATACTTACTTTGACTCTTCTCTCTGAACTGGGTTACATACTATCACTAAACAACCACACTGTCCACTCAAAGTCAAATTCTTTTTCAAAGGTGTCATAACACTAACTTCTCTGACAAACCGTAACAGCATCCCACATGCTAATACTGAATATGCCCAATCACTGAAAAGATTCCTGATTTATTATATTCTAGTCAATAACTGAGGTACAAAGTCAATTTGTACAAACTGAGGTACAAAATCCATTTTCTGTTAACACAGACAGACATGATTTGAGAGCTAAAGCTAATATTCCATATATATCAAATATAAATCCCACACCATTAAAAAGAAAAAGAAAAACTATTACCAGAAGAGCTCACTAAATATAATTAAAGAAAAATATTAGGAGTCTGAAAGGGCTGAAGGGCAAAAGGAAAAAAACAAAAAGCTAAGTCTTTTAGGACTATGAAAGTTAAAGATTTGTTTTTCTCTAAATTTGTTAAAGAGAATCTGTCTCTGGGCTGAGAACTTGCTTGCAAAGTCTCTGCCTAAAGCAAGATATTCAGAGCCAACTTGTTAACTCCTAATAAAACAAGGCTTGGAAGGAAAATGCTTCCAGCCCCATAAGCGAAGTGTACCAGCCGGCACTGTGATAATACCGTATGACTAGTTTTCTTAGGTGTATTTTCCCCTTATTATCAACTTCCTTTTTCCATCATATAAGATCCACAAAAACATATACATCTACCATAAAGCACTTGAAGCTGGACACCTCTGTGCTTTGGCAAAAAAAGCTCATAGGACCTTTATGTTCCATGGAAAAAGTGAGCGTTATCCACCTTTACACTTACTGTAATCTCAACCCTCCTCATCTGAACACTACTGTCCCTTGTGGTCTCAAACAACACTTTATCATGGTTTGATAACACTGACCATTTCAAGTATTCCTGTAACTTTCTGTACAGGTTCAAGCTAGCTATAGCTAATAACATCTTTATTTTTATTCTTCAGTTTAATCTGAAACTATAATTTCAGAAGTGAGTTCAAACAATAGAAAAAAATAACATTTCAGAAACTTAACATTATTGTGTAGGAGCATTCCACCTTTGCCAGTTGGCATTCTATGTGTATTAATTCTTTAATTCAACCTATTAAAGAAAAGTTAATCAAAGAAAAAATAAACCCATAATTCATTCTTTTCCATTGGCCTTTCTCTCCGGTTTTACAGGACTTAAATGTTTCAGGCCATTATTTCAAGGAAAATATTCAATAAACTAGCTGGAAAAACCTCAAAGGGATGATTTTTGTAGGCTATATATATATATATATATATATATATATATAGTCCCTAATTTTTACTTAACAAAGGTGTTACTGTCTCTTACAGTGGAATTGACTATTGCTAAATCTTTAGCTCAATAATAATTAATAGAAAAAAAAGAATGATTTTAACCCTTTACTAATTTGCTAAGGACATTTGCAATATGAATTAAACAGGCAAAGACTGTCTTTTTCTTCTCTCAACTGGGACATCAGATAGCAAATAAGATTAGTCATAATATCATATGTGCAAAAATAAAACTGTCTTAAGTCCATATGTTCAAATAAGTTCATATATTAAATTGAATTCTATTACTATTTACTAAAATAAGTCCCTACAATGTTCAAAGTTTTACATTCATAGGGGTCTGAGGAGAGCATGAAATGAATGTGTCCTTTAAATGTTCTTTCAAAAAACTTTCAGTTTTTTTCAAAACTAAGTCAAGGGGTGCCACGGTGGCTCAGTTGGTTAAGCATCCAGCTCTTGGTTTCAGCTCAGGTCATAATCTCAGGGCTGTGGGATGGAGCCCAGTGTCAGGCTCCACACTTAGTGGGGAGTCTGCTTGAGATTCTCCCTCTCCCTCTGCTCCTCCCTTCCCCAACCCCCCTGTGCAAAAACTCTCTCCCTCAAATAAACAAATAAATCTTAAAAAAAAAAAAAAGTGAGTAAAAGTTACTATAGAACATGGAACTTAGAAAGGTGACAGCTTAAAAGGCCCAATGTTAAGTCATTGCCTGACAGATTCTGTATGAGTCCAGATTCATCTATTCCCTTGGGAGTTCAGGATTCCTAAATCAGATTATCTCAAATTCCTGAGAAAGGTAAAGTGAAGACCTATCATCAGTCAGGTGAATAACTAGTTAAACAATGTCTAGCACAGGCAATTATCATGTTAATCCTAGCATCTTACATATCACTTGTACTTAGCTTTGAGCACCTTGTGAATTTAAGTGCTTTTCAGCTTTTAACTTTGTAAATCACCAAAGAAAAAACAAATTAATTTTTATTTAACTGATCAAGAAAGCAAGAGAATTCTCTGACTCTAACCCACTGATTTTCCCAAAATAAGATGATGGCACCACAATCCCACTGGATTTTTAATAAGCTGGACATTTCCTGGTCTACATACAAAAACTCCTTTCACAACTCTGTAGATTCTTCATCAGGTACCACAAGATCTATCTTTGTTTTTCAGTTTCTAATTTTGTTTCTGGGCAGGACAAATGGAAATCTGACACTTTGAGAACTCGAAAGCACGCTGTAAGAAAAAGCTAAGAACTGAAGAGACCTGAACCACTATACACCCCTAACTATGTCACCTCCTTCAGCTCCCAATGCTCCCGTTGCTGCCCGAATATGGCTGGTCCAGAATCTGCTTCGGGTATTCTCCTCACCAAACCTCATCCCAGCCATTCTCTCTTTTACTGCTAGATAATCACAACAGCCCCCTACGGTATGAGATGCCTCATTCTTTACCCCTCCTCCTTCCATCTCCAAAACCTGTTTCCTTGTCCATCTTCTTTCCTTCAGGTTCTAAAAAAGACGTGGCTCTTTCTCTTTTCTTCAAAGGCAAAGCATCACCTGTGCCTCAGATCCCATCCTTCCCTTGTTTGTGAGCTCCTGCTTATCATCCTTCTCCCTCTCCAGAGCCTTTGCCTCCACTGGCTCCACCCTCTTTCTCCTGAGTATTGGGGACAGGGTGGGGAGTGTGTGTTAAACTTAATCCTAATGCGGCAGTTAATTGTTTTATATCCTTTCCTGACTAAGCCAGAGTCTGCTCTCCTCATTTCCACGCCACCTTCCCTTTGTCGATGCATATACGTTCCCTTTGTTGCCACACTATGAAGAAGTAGCTCCCTCCAATGTCATTATGGTCCCCTTTTTGCCAAAGCTCAGAACCTCCAAATACCTCTTCTCCTTCTCCTCCTCCTGGCACCCTTGATAACACTTCTCCACGAGTAACCCATCTTGCCTTGGCTTCCATGAAACCTCACTTTCTTCCTAATCATATCTCCTTAACCCATGGCCCTTTTCCTCTCAAAGCTTCCAATCCCCTCCTGTTCTCATTCTCTTTTTTAGAGAATGCTCTTTTGGTGGGATTTTAACTATCATGTCAAAAACATTGACTCCAAAATCCATTCTCTAGTCCTGTCCAATGGTCAGCTGATTTCACATATTCAACAGCCCAGTGGCTATCTCTACCTAGTTCACCAACTCTCAATAAAGTATAAGCAATGGATCAATTTGTATTGTCCTATTTCTGTCAAAACCATGAAGAGTCACTTAAGCTCAAAACCTTGAACTCTACTTTGATTTCTTTTTCTCTCTCCCACACACATATGGCATTGGTCATTTCTCTCTTTCTCACTGCTGCCATCAAAAGCCAAGGCCTCACTTTCCTATCTTTACTTGCATATATGGCTGCAATAGATTCTACTTTGCCTACTTCCTCCCAGGGGCACCCACTTCCCTAATCTGTCCCACCTGCCTCCTCTCCTGCCATCCACACTCACCCCCTCCCCCACAGTTTTAGAGGACTTCTAAAGAAATTTCTTTTTTATATCACCGTTTACATCATATCACTCCCTTGCTGAAAAACTTTCACCGATTCTCAATATACCTCAACCAAACTTTCAGAGTTCCCCGAGGTAAGGTCCCAACCTTATTTTTCATCCTTATAACACAAATATTACCCACAGCCAGATCCCCCCCAAAATCACAGCTCATTTACCAATGTTTGATGCTATCATCAACCCCACACCTAGCCATCCTCTATCTTTTCCTTTTTGCCAATTAAAATGTTACCCATCCTGGGCATCACAAGATAGTGTTATGATAAATGTACTGTCATTCTACACAGAGTGGACAACCACCCATATTTTCTAAACATTCATGCTCTTTTGCACCTCTGCGTCTATACCGATAAACCTGGCAGCTGCCTGAAGTGTTCTTCCTTCTCTTTCTCTCCTTGCAAAACTCTACTGTGCTTAAGGTGTAACTCATGGGCTGCTTTTCAAATTACCCTCCTCTCCGACCTAACACTTCTTAGGTAAAACTTATGGACCATTCTCTGTGCTACCGTAACACAAGTTTATACCACTGCTATATATTCGCCAGACGGAGGGCTGCCTCCCCTGCTAGGTTGACAGCAACCCAACTAGAGGCAGGAACCTCCTCTTATGTGTTTCTGGATGTTTCTCACTGCTTTTAGCAGTGAAAATGGCCTGTGGTAGAAGCGCTCACTAAACGTTTAATTAAAATGAGTTCTGTAACTGTGACTGTAATTATCTCGCAAGGAGGGACGATGCAATGTTCCCCACTTAGAATCCTGCCAGGTATATGAAAGTTGATGCTCAAACTAACTTTATGGATGTTGGCTTTTTGAAACCAAGAACTGTGTATTAGACTTCTTTCAAATAGTAATTATAAGCAGATAACAAGTTCCTTTCTTTTACTCTACAAATCATATTGTTGACAAATAACTGTTTTACATTTTACATTTATGCCCATTTGTGAACAAAGTTCAGGCCAAAGAAGCAGCTATCAGGACAGCCAGAATGAGCTTCTTAAGATCTAAGCAAGGAACTGGCCCACACCTCAGGTCCGTGACATTTCCCACACACCATTCTTCCACTTGCCGACACTGCCCATAAACTTCTAATCGGGGGGGTCAAACAGGCTAACGAGACTGACGAATGCACACCAGCGGCTGTCACAGTAAAAAAGCACAAGGCTCTTCCAAATGTTGGAAAACCAGTAAGATGGAAAGCTGCCGGTCATGGAAGTGATGTTTCTATTTCCACATATATTTATATAAAATTTATCTAAGTTCAAGGGTTTTCTATAGAAGCCAAGGATTTGATGTTGGCATTACTTCAAGCAAGACACAGCACAGGTAGAGGGACAAACTTTCTTGCTGAACACCTTCATTTAGATCCAAAGCTGCAAGAAAATTTCTTTCATGACTCAGAAAAATTAGGTAGACAAAAGTAAGTTGCTTTTACCTCATCAGAGCTAAACAACAGCAGAGGAAGAAGTCGCGGCAGTTGATTAAAGGCATTGTCCTTGACCACCGATACCACCGTGGCTAAGCAGGGACTGGCTCATGGAACCAGGTCAGGGGACATTGATTTCTCTATTCAACTCGGAGGCACCACTTTGTAAATGACACAATCATTTTTGGGTACAAGAGGTGCTTTAAATGTGGTAACATTATATCATTTCAGCTATAATGATCATAATTACTTATTTCTTTTAATCACAACCCACTTAACCACTTTAGTACAGAGGACTAGTTCAAGGAGTTTAATTTTCATTCAACATCTAATCTTTGTGTTTACTGAAACCCTTCACGGGCTTTGTTTACTGTCTGCTTGCTGGCCTGGACGTTTGATCTTGCAAGACTAGATCAGACAGGGTCAGATAAAATACTGATTACTAGAATAAACCAGGCTTGGAAAAGTAACACTGGTTTTTAAAATCCTCATTTCTCCCAGCTTTTTAATATTTTGCAAAATAAGTTCAAATAAATAAAATTAAGACAACTAACAATCAGGGGGTTCTTGAGCAATGATTGAGAAAAGAAAAGTGATGAGGATAATTTTGCTTTCTGGCCAAAATATGGGGTTTGGTTAGGTCTATTCATTCTAGTGGTATTATTTTATGACACAAATAGTTTTACAATATCCACTAGTATTTGTGTGAACTTGCAATGACCCCTTAATTCTTGTGACATATTAAACAGTTGAGATTGACCTGACCAAAGATGACACTTCATTTTGCTTTTGGTGTCAGATGAAAAACACTTTAGATATAATATTATTTTAACTTATTAATTTTTAATTTGGAAGCATTTAAAATATATGAGTCCTTCTTTGTTAAGGCACTTTTTTATTCTTAGAAGATGCCCTGCAGAAGTAGATTGCCAGAGAGTATAATTTCTGATGGTACTGCATATATCATTGCCACTTAGTTTCATAAAAATGATGAGGCAAGTTTACATCTACATAGTTAATAGAAAAGAGGTTAAAAAAATAAGTGTTTCATTAAAATGTGCAGAACTTATGAAAGAAAAATTGATGGGGTAAATTCCACATAAACCCAAGAATTCTTGAAAATAATTTTGTAGCACCATGAATATTTCCAGGTCCCTGTGGATTATTCTTGTGTCCAACATTGAAACTCCTAAATATTAAACAACTGTTAATATTGGTCTTTTATCCCCCGCTTTTACACAGAATGCACATTTTTTTTTCTTATGCTTGGGAGCTTACAAGCTCTACACTCTAAAATCTAGGCCAGAAGCAATTATAGTATGAGATGAACAGCAATAAAAAAATACTCTCTAAACCACCTACTACCCTATCTACCCACCTCATTTTATTCAATATCAAAAATTCCTGGGAAGCAGGTTCATAGTTCTGGATGTTAAAAGCAGAAGATGCCAACTGTCTCTCCCCATCCATCCTGAATTTAACACTAATGTTAACTCAAATATGTCTGTGTCAACCATGATTGTCTTTGAAATTAAAGAAAAAAGGTAAACAGAATGTACTTTGCTGTGATCAGTGGGGAAAATAAAGTTAACATGCTAAGCCAAACTAACTTAGAACATTTTAAAGAATAAGTGTAAATAGTTTAGCTATAATAACAACAAATTCAAAAAATGCACATTAAAATGTTTACTTCAAAATTCAGACAATTCCATTTGTATATAGTTTTTACATCTGTTTTTAATGATATCAAATTATTGATTGTTCATTTTTCTCATATTTATTTAAGCATTAACTATAGAATTTGCAATCTGATCCTTTTTTTTAATCCTACTGTAGACTTTTATTTTTGCCAGGTTTTAGTCATATTTACTTTGATCTTTCAGAGTATATAATTATTTTACTGTTTATTTATTTCTATGAGAAGAGAAAAAAATTTTGACCTAGGAGATCTATATGTGGCAATTTGTAACAGAATCACATAGCTTATGTTAGGAAATCATGGTTTTGATTAAGAAGCAACCATTTAGTTCCCACTGTTTTATTAAAATAGACATTAGCAGATAATAGGAAACATATTTAACAATGTAGCTGCATTTAGTTTGGGACATTAGTAAGTTAGCAGGAGATTTCCTTCTATACATTATATCAGCCAGACTACATGTAAATTGGTAATTTGGGGGTGGAAATGGGGTGGTAGGGGGGCAAGGAAGGACACGAAACTCCGACTGCCAGGTTCTCAGGAAGAGCCCTAAGGTAGAATTCTGCTTTTGCTACTACTCATTTCCAGATCTGAAACTCATTCCTTCTCTTTCTCATTTTGAAAATGGATGGACACAAACAGAAATGCTACAAACAAAATCATTCCTTTCCCATGAGAAGTGGATTCTACTCGATAGGAACTCCCACAGTGACATCTATTCATAGCACAAAGCTTCTTTCAGATGAAATGTGCCTGGATAGGTCCGACACTGCCTTTTCCCTGAGGGTCGAAAGTTAATAAAATATACTTCTCTGGGTGTTTATTTTCTGTACACCATTATACCTGCCACGAATTCTTTGTTTTTCCTCCCACTCCCTTGGCTGATGAATCAACACCACTTGAACTGTTTTACGGCAGCTTGTGTTTACTTCACACATACCTTAACCTTCCCTTTTCTCCTCCTACTGACACACACACACACATGCACACACACACTTTTCAACAGCAATGACTAGCTCCATCTCTTTGAATAGCATGTCTACACAGTGTCTGGCAGCCTCTTCGGGTGTGGATCCTTGACCTCCTGATTGAAATCAAGGTCTCAGTCTGCTTTTATGACACTTAAGATTTAACTGTGCATTTACTATCTTGAAGAAAAAAATAGAGCTTAAAGAATTGAATCTCTAAGAAAGAAAAAAAAAGTAGAAGATAAAAGTGTTCGTGTGTGAGTAGAGACACACACACACACACACACACACACACACACACACACACACACACACCCCTACACACAGATTCTGTAGTGGCACTTCTGAAAACACTAGAGTGGAGAGTTTCTGAATCTGGAATTACACTCCAGCCTATTAAAAGAGGACTCTCTCTTCCTTTTCTCTTCTAACAGCAAGTAAATGGGATCTAACAAATGACCTTGAAGCTGCATGATTCTTTTGATTTTTAGCCAAAGAGGATATGTTCAAACACTTCAATAATCTTATGTTAAAAGAAAAACTTGGACACAACACTTAGAGAAAAGAAACCCTTCTGAACTACACAATCATGTCTTATAACGAGAAGAAGTTATTCATCTTATCCTGTATAAGAGTTAATATTAGTAATATTGTAAAGCAACTGCCCAAACTGGAATCTAAATGCTTCTAAGAATTTTAGAATATGCTGAAGAGAAAGGGATCTTAATTCAATTTTCAGTAAACTTTCATTCCTCCTGGGTAGTTCAAACATCTCAACTTTCCTTATACAATGGATTTTTAGAATAAAATACTCTCAATCTTTTGTAATCAAAAATGTGCTGCCAATGCATGCAAAGTTCATTTCCTCAAAAGGTAACCAGGTAAACAAGCTCACAAATACTAAACAGCCAACAAGCTTTACTTTGATACTGTCTCCCTGGAAGAAACCAGCAGGTAGTAAAACAAATAAATTTATCTTTTACTTTTACCTACCCACCATAAATTGTCATTTGAGCCTCAGATGGGGGCAGTGAACCTTCAGGAAGGCTATGAATACCTACAATAAGGCATGATGAATGATGTCACAATCATGAGAAAATATAGATTGGAAGGACCCTCAACCATCAACCTAATATGTCACCAAAAGATTCCCCATGTCCCTTCAGGAGGCTGGTAGCATCTGAATTTGACTAGCATTTGAATTGGGTGGGAACACCAGAATGTTTCCAACGTTGACATATTTGTAAAAAAAAATATCACTGATATATTTAAAGGGCTGGATGATCTAAATAGCATGCCATTTATCATACTAGAGACTGTGTTTTCAGGACCAGATACAATTCCACATTTACTACATTTATTGCTAGTACTACCATTACTATTAATTATTATTTTAGCATTATAGTATTACAGCTATTATTTATGAAGACATTTCTTTATGCCGGTATTGACCTATTTAGTCCTCACAGCTAGTGAACGATTTAAATACTTTTATTGTTTCAATTTTCAGATGAGGAGATTGAATCTTGGTGAAATTAAATAACTTGCTCAAACACACACTAGCAAAGGGAGAACAGAAATTTGAACACAAGTCTGCTTTACTGCAGAGTCACTTTGATTTAACCACTGCTCTGGAACTGTTACCAAATAAACACATCAAAACTCCATTCCTAACCAAAGATTTCCTGATACCACAGCCAGCAGTTATTCCAGTTTGTTAATTAGTACTTGAACTATAAGTGCAGATTTAACCTACAATGACTGCTTTTAAATTTCCATTAATATATTAATGGAGATGATTTATTGATTGAGCTTTTTAAATAGACATGTCTATCTGAAATAAACCACTTTGAATATTTCTAAAAATCTTGGCCTTCACACGCATCTCTTGTGAAAACGATAAACTTCATGTATTTGCATCAAATTTTACTTTAGTTCTAGTAGCATCTTAGTTTTAAGGGAGTTAATTAGGATATCCTGATGGAAATATTAAGAATATCTTACCTTTGAAAAATTATATATGTAACTTTATAAAAATTTATACTGAAAATTAGCATAAACTCCAAAGAACCAACAATTCATTGACCTAAGAAACTAAAAATAGGCTTTAAAAACAAAAATGTCAGTTTACCTTTAATCTTCTTGTACTTCTTATACCATCTCCCAAACTCCTGGCACTTGGTTGCTGACACGTTGGCATAATATGTGCTATTTACAATGGATGAAATCATACTCTGAAAAGAAAAAAAAATAGTTATATTTTTCATAATCGAGTACTCCTTTTTAGGGATAAGAAGTCTCACCCACACCTACCTCCGTTGTCTTTTAAATCTGAAGTAGTCATCCTCCTGCAAACTAAACTATCAAACATCAAACATGATTACCGAAATTTACTCTTTCTTTAACTTTCTACCTGTATGGTGACAGTGTTTTCTCCAAAAAACCAACCTTGGGGCAATGTCAAAGATGGAGGGGGCAGGACAGCCGTACAGATTAGATACAAAGGGAGAGAACAGTTGTGATTTAGGAACCAGAGTAAAAGGTGAGATCAGATGCTCCAGCATCGGTAATTCAAATAATGCCTTTCAGATGTTTCTGTTCTGCTTCCAACTGCAACAAGCTTACACAGCCAAGAATCTGAGAACATCCGTGCTACACACTGCAGAACAACGTTTAGGGAAATAAGTTAAATTAATATAATTTATAGAAACGTGTGATTAGCACTTGTGTGAAAATTCACCAAATGAAAAAATTAACAGTGCTATTTTAGAGCAGGGGAAACTAAACATAACACTCATACTGTGTTTCAACCAAAAATGAATCAAAGAGAAAACTTTCTGAGTGCCTAAGTACATGATTCCTTCTTGCTCTTCACCCCTTCTCCCTCCTCAGCTCTACCCTTCAGCTGCTTTGTTTGTAAATGAGATGAACAGGAAAGAGAAGAGCATAACCTGACTTACCACTAAAAAATTAAATTACAGTTGCACGTCTTGAATGATATTTCCTACAGATATGTTTTCAGTCAATATGGCATGTTTGGACCAACATTTGTAACAGATGTGAAGTTATATACCTGAACTGACTGTGATAATACAGTCACAAATTTATACAGAGATTTTTTACTTCAGCAAATTCTGTCTAAATACAAATGGACATAAACTCGAGAGATCCAAATGACCTCTGTAAGGTCTTATATCTTGCCTTGAGATCTCACCTTTCTTCAAAAAGGTATCTCCAGATATGGGTGGAACAGCTGTGCAAAATCTCAAAACTTCTAATGGTATTTCTCCAAAGTAGTCAAGATAAAGAAGATAACAATAAATCAAGCCAATAGCCAGTGATTTACCGAGAGGTTCAAACACCAGCAAACAGTACTGCGTAGACTCCATTTAAAACAGTTGCCTCACTGAGCCCATAGAGTCCCTCTTTTTCAAAAATCACTATGCAGTGCTGGTGGGGGAGGGGAATCCTAATTCAATTCACAGAAACCTCTTTGGCCCTTTCTACATAGCAGATGGCTAACCTCCCCCAGTTGCTGATCTCTAAATGACAATCCTGTTCTCTAAAGGGAGATAGTAAGAAGAACCTTTTTAATCTGAGGATCTGAACACAGCCCTGGGAACACAAAGAGCCAGTATCACCTGACTGTATCACCGAACTTCCAGAGCCTTACCTACTGACTTAGAGGATCAGTGGACTCCTAATCTTTCTGAGGTAGGTTCTGCTTTGTGTGTTGCTAACAAAGAAGTAAAGAAGTCTCTTGGCTCGCTGGGCTAGTTCCCTCTCTGGGCTGAGTTTTTCTCTTTGTCTTAATCTGTGAAACCCTTGAGGACAGTGACTATGTCTGTTTCACCCACCCCCCACCCCCACCATGTCTAACACACTTCTGATGTGGGACATCTGAGTCACTGAAATATAACAGATGAAAAGGGACAGAGATGAAATCTTAAAATGCCAAACTGAAATGTCATTATAATGAACATTTTAACATGAAAGTGGCCTAATCGTAGATGCCCCAGCTATGCTGGTGTATATGGATAATTGCAGATGTACTTGTCATCTCTGTCTGTTGTTTGTATGAATGTTATCCTCTGGAGAGGCACAGGATGGATAGCCATGACAGGAAACCAAGGTAAGCCTCCTATTGCAAAGTCGGTCTGGGAGGCAGACTAAAATGCTAAGTGTCTCAATTACTACCTGGAGCTGTCCAGCCACTTTTCCTTGCTGGGCCACCAACCCATATCATCATGGCCCCAGATGATCCACATTTCCTGCATTCTCTAACCTCCCTATTTTGTCCTTGCTCCTGATGTGTCTTCACAGACACTGCACAAAACCAGTGCCAATCTATGTGGTGAGGTAGTTAATATCTGGGCTTCCATGGTCTCCAACACCAGATCCTGTACTAGAATCAGGTTCACACAACTCATTCGAAAAAGAAGTTGACTACCCAGAGACCCAGTCAGATGTATTCTCTTCCACAGACTATTATAAATGAATTTCTATCTCTGCTGACCATGGCAGGGGTTGGGGGGGATGATTTAAACTATGAGTTGAGCAAAGGAATTAGGTAGCAGATAAAGAAAATTTCCGGGCGCCTGGGTGGCTCAGTGGGTTAAAGCCTCTGCTTTCGGCTCAGGTCATGATCCCAGGGTCCTGGGATAGAGGCCCACATCGGGCTCTCTGCTCAGCAGGGAGCCTGCTTCCTCCTCTCTCCTCTCTCTCTGCCTGCCTCTCTGCCTACTTGTAATCTCTCTCTGTGTGTCAAATAAATAAAATCTTTAAAAAAAAAAAAAAAAAAGAAAAGAAAATTTCCTAGAAACGAGAATCTTTAGTCCCTCAAATGTCTCTTTGAGTTTGTGGCACATTTTATTCATATTAATTTCCTGCAGGTCTTTACATCTAGTTGACACTCAAACTAGTTCTACTGATAAGAATTTTCATAATTCATCTTCAGAGAGCTTTAAAAACAGAAGAGGTACACCTGGGGCATATTTCAGATGAAAGGTCATGTTATGTCTTATTATTCCAGCTTCAAACATGAATATTCTCTAACCCTAAATTAGATTGTTATATTCTCATAGCCTGAGTTTGAACCACTGGGCCTCACTAGAACACTCTGGACACACACACAAGGTCATCTAAATGTTAGCATCAATTTATTTTTAAAAAATCAAAGCTTACTTCACTATAAACGAAACTGAAAGGAGCAAATACAAACCCAGGACATACTGACTTTTGCTCTACATGGAATAAAGTTTTCCAGAGGTCCTGGGGTATAGACAATCTGCATTTACCACATTTCATCCATTCTACAGCCACATTTTTAAAATACCTTAATGTGACCGAAATTGGGATGCATCTTACAATCAGTAGCATCTTAGACCTGATGAGATATAGTTGTTGCAAAAAATAGGATGAGTCATGATTAAAATCTCTCCCACCAACCACTCTGCCAAAAAAACCCTAATTTCCATTTACTGCTTTTTTAAAGTATGTATATAGTTTTGTACTTCATACTGCTCTTTTATGTTTTCCAGGAATTCTAGAACAACCACACCATTGGACTTTTAAGATCTACATATTTTTTTAACAAATGAACAAAGATTTGAGTGGGCTTTTTCATTTTTTTTAAAAGATTTTATTGATTTATTTGACAGAGAGAGACACAGCAAGAGAGGGAATACAAGCCAGGGGAGTGGGATAGGGAGAAGCAGGCTTCCGCTGAGCAGGGAGCCTGATGTGGGACTTGATCCCAGAACCCTGGGATCATGACCTGAGCTGAAGGCAGATGCTTAACGACTGAGCCACCCAGGCGCCCCAAGAGTGGGCTTTTTTTTTTTTAAGATTTTATTTATTTATTTGACAGAGAGATATAGAGAGAGCACAAGTAAGCAGGCAGGCAGAGGGAGAGAGAGAAGCAGGTTCTCTGCTCAGCAGGGAGCCCCATGTGGGGCTCAATTCCAGGACTCTGGAATCATGACTTGAGCCAAGGGCAGCTGCTTAACCAACTGCCCAGGAGCCCCAAGAGTGGGCTTTTTCAATCCAGACTGCAACTAACTTCTGAGCTTCCATGCTGTATTAAAACAATGCTGATACAAATAACCCAAAAGAGATGCATGCTATTTTTAACACTTGAAGGGATAATGTTTTACTGAGGCTCATATAAAGACGACTTTGCATTTACGAACCAAGCTTAATGGCATGGTGGTGGGCTATGACAAGGAAAGGGGAGGGCACACACTCACTGGGCAATCAGACAGCCATCAACACCACAGGAATAGTAAGTATAGACAAAGCTATGCTATGAAAAATATTATATGTTAAAATAATAGGAAGGTTTAAAACATCTTCCTAACTATAGAAACTTTTGGAAAATTTCAGACTTCTCTGTAATTCATCATTAAATCTTAAATATGAAGATTTTAAATGAGGAATAAAATCCAGATCTCCTCATTTGCAGTCACTCTGACACATAGTTTGCTGGTCATATTTGAAAGTTATTTAAAATAATAGTAATTATTATTGTTAAAACGTATTTGAGGGTTTAAAATATACCAGAATCAGTTACTTCAAAATTTACTAGCTGATCTGAATTTTCACCAAGCCAAATTGCAAGAGAATATTATACTGTTTTAAATATATAGTGTTTAGACAATAAAATATTTTGTTTTAATACTTACTATAGTTAAATTGATTGCCTTAGCTAAAAATAAATTTTCTTTTAGCCTCCTGAGACAAATTTTAAACTCAGTTGTTTGCTTTTGACTAGCTCAGAGACTAGATGTCACCTTTGATATGGCCCCATTTTTCGAACTGAGGGCCAGGAAGCTCAGAATGAAGCATCTTGTCCAAAGTCAAATAGCAGTGGAAAGCACCATAAAAAGACACTAGTACCAGGACACATTATTTCATGGGTCTCTTTATGAAGGGAAACTAATTACTGAAAGAAAGCAGATTTTCACCACCACCTCCATCAGCTGGTACAATCTCAACAGCGGATATTGCAACCAATTCTTCAGACAAAGAAGACACAAGGTGTGACCAAAGCAAAACATCGTGTTGTGACCTTGGGCCCCTATAGAAGTTAATTAAGGAGCTTAGAATCAGAGAAAACTAAGGAACCTAGAGACAATTTAAACCTTAATAGGAAGAGCAAAACAATAAACACAGGTTAAGATGATTCGTACAATACACTTGAAAAGACAGCGACCTGAGCACTCCCTCCTCCTCCACAAGAAAAGAAAGATAAAATAATTGGCTATCCTTTACCACATTCTCCTTGGCTTAGCGAGATTTATTTGTTTGAATAGCAGTGTTATACTAAGAGTAGCTCAAGCTGCAGATACATAATACACTTGCTATAAAAAAGAACATTTTAAAACCAAAGTGAATGGTTACACGTTCTGTCAGTAGGAACGCCCTGTCTTAGCAGCCCTGTCTTAGCAAGAAGAGCGTCAGAGTGGGGAGAGAAGCTGGCATCTCGTAGCTTCCCTTTCCATGTCTACGGGGGAGAGAGCGGGATGCAGTCAATGAATAATATATGCATGTTTTGCTCATTTTCAGCCTTTTTATTCTGCTTTGCGGTATGCTAAATTACATATTAAACATGAGATTATAATGATACGTCCATCAAGTAGAGTAAAGGGAAAAACCTGATCTGGAGAAATTACTTTGTCATGAAAAATTCAGTTAATGTTATTTGGCAGCCTTCTACTCTGCCTTTCTATCCCCATTTCTGAACTATCAGAACTGAAAACTTTGCCACTCTAGTTGAAGGAAACCCTTCCGCTGGGCTTCGGAGTGTGACGGGACCGCATCGGAGAGCTCCTCCCTACAGAGCTGCTGGTGGCACCCTCGTCTGTGAAAGTGGGAGGTGGCGACTTGCCTCAGAGGCTGTGAGGATTCGGACAGATCATCTGCCTAAAAGGCCTGGCACAAGACAAGGAGTCAGTGAGCGTCCTCTCTCTCCCTCTACACAATCATTTCATATGTTCGCGGCAGTCGCCCAGGTGGGGATTCCTTTCAAGCTGTCCTCTGTAAACCTCCTCAACACGAGTCATGAGGTTGGGCCTTGAACGGAAATGAACTCACGTGAAAATGACTGGAAGGGACAGGTGGCAACTGGTTAACACAAGACAGGACACATTCCCACTACATGCGTGAATTTAAGACGAAATGGAACAGACAGTTGGCAACTAGTTAAGACAATACTGGTCCCCACGTCGATCAGCCTCTTGTCTCTCTTGCCATGAGCACGTGGTCAATTTGTCTCTTCTACCAACCCAACTGGCTGCTTGAGTTCACTGCCCAATTATTTTAGCATATTGTACATTCAAAGTTGGTCTTTTAAAGGCTCCCGCAAACGAGCAAGGCTTGCTCAGGATGACAGAAATAATTATCCTACAGTCTATGCCTTAAAAAGACTGGAAAGACACCGTATCACCATCATACTGGAAACCCAGGAACATTTTCCCAGTCCAATAACTTCTGCCAGTCATTTTGCTCCTCAAATATTTGGCAATAAAACCTCCACTAAGTTCTCTATGGGACAGAACTGCTTTAAAAACATATCTGCATGCTCAATGACATAAGCCAGATAAAAAAACAAATATTCTATGATTCTACTTTCGAGGCATCTGAAACAAGTAAATTCATAGAGTCAGAGAATAGAAGAGAGGTTACCTGAGGTTGGGAGTGGGCAGAGGGGAATGGGGAGTTATTATGCAATGGTTGTAGACTTTCTGTTTGGGGTGATGAAGAGTTTTTGGAAATAGATAGGGGTGATGGTTATAAAAACATTCTGAATATAATTAATGCCACCAAATTATAAACTCAAACATGGTTAGAATGATACACTTCATATTATATACTTTTACCACAAAAATAAAAAACCTATCTAGAGTCACAGAAAACCTGTTCTGTCACAGGGGTTGCAGGGGAACACTGGAAGGGGCATGCTTTTGCAAATTACTTGTTCTTTCATTGCAATTTTAAGTTAACAAGGCTGTCTCTTGAGTCTTTCCAATTGATCATCATCATAACCAATGAGGTGGACAAGGAAGATACTGTTAGCTCTATTTATTTTAATGGATCAAAACCTAGAGAACCTGGGATTTTGTCTTTTAAATCTTCCTTGAGTAAAAAATAAGTAAGCCACAGAAAGATGTGTTCATAATGTTTCCAAATTGGAATAGTCGGTTAGTGAAGACTATTTAATAAGAGACCTAAGACTAAGGTACGGTAGGTTACGGTGCTTGGCACAGACTACATGGCTGGAGGGAGAGGCTGGAAGTGGTGACTCAAACGAAAACAAACTCACATGAAATGTGAGGGGGACATCAGAGGAAAGGGAAGAGGCCGTCAGCACTGAAACACATTTGGAAAGGTGAAATCAAAAATAAATACATAGACACACAAATACAACCTATACTTTCCAAGCACCTGGCTAGACAGAGAATAGCAAAATCATGACTTCTCTCCCTTTAAATATATATGCCTCAGCCTGCAATTGTTACCCTTTTAGGGACTTTTCCACTTTTCTTCTGCCTTCGAAGGCTGTTCTTTTGAACTGCAGAACTCTGGGATGCTGGAGAAAATATATACTGGCCATTGAATCATCATCCCTTTATGCAATCGCCACACTTGAGTGAGGAAATACCTAGTGAGGTTTGGTTAGGAGATAATAAAAAAGAATTGTTTCAAAACAGTCAGTTTTGGGGCCACCTGGGTGGCTCAGTGGGCTAAGCTTCTGCCTTCGGCTCAGGTCATGATCTCAGGGTCCTGGGATCGAGGCCCGCATCGGGCTCTCTGCTCATCGGGGAGCCTGCTTCCTCCTCTCTCTCTGCCTGCCTCTCTGCCTACTTGTGATTTCTCTCTCTCTCCGTCAAATAAATAAATAAAAACTCTTAAAAAAAAAAGTCAGGTTTTTTTACTCCTGAATGGTGTCTATCTTACAGAGTCCGATAAGCTACTTTCCCTTCTGAAGTAAGTAGTACCCTTCTTCCTAGGTTGAAAGCTGTACTCCTCTCTCATCTTCCTCATTGGCATCCCCAGCCCATGGCAAAATGCCTGACTCTACTAATGTTGGTGGAATACATTGTTGAAGTACTATTTCACCTTCTCAGAACAAAAATGCATTCTTTTTCATATTATGTAGGTTGAACCTAAAAAATGCATGCACCTGTTCTATGACAACCACAAACAAGATAGGTGAGCTTATCCCCACACTGAAATGCAATCTAGTTATGCAACTGAAGTGAATAATCTGGAATGTTTAAGGGTAATAGCTGTAGGATTAATTCTGGGGTCCATATGACATGTCCATGCTCAATGAAGACTACCCCAGTAAGATTTTCCATAATCACACAGCATACCAGAAGCCTAAATCAAATCTCCCCCAAACTGAAGTAACCGAACTGAGCCCCGTTTGAAAATGTACTGGGCATCGACCACAGAATTACTGGTATTCACTGTTTCTAGTTCAAAACATTTTAGGGCTGCCAAGAACACCGTAAAAATAATAAAACTTTACAGTTTATAGCACTTTCTAAAACATTTTTATACTTAATTCATTAAACATGTTACCGCAGTGGTTCTCAACCAAGGGTGATTTACTCCTCTCCTAGGACATTTGGCAATGTGTGGAGACATTCTGGTTGTCACAGCTGGGGGGGGGGTAGGTGGTATGCTGCTGGCATCTAGTGGGTAGAGGCCCAGGAGGCTGCTCCATATCCTGCAATACACAGGAGAGCCCTCCCCCCAACAAAGAGTTCTCTACCCAAAAGATAAACAGGGCCAAGCTGAGAACTCCTGCATCAGAATAACAACTACTTGCAAGACATATATGGTGCTGAATGCTGACAAAGTGACAATGAACAAGACAGGGGCAGCCCATCGAGTGAGGAGAACTGGCAGGAGGCACTGACATCAGGCTGTGATACGTGCTACAACAGCGGTGTGTACAAGAAGCTACCAAGGGCAGAAGCAGCAACTGCTTCGACCAGGCGGTCAGGGTACTGACCCAGCAGTGACTTTCCAACTGGAATGTGCAAGACGACTTCATCAAGCAGAGGACAGCACTGCATGCTAGCCAGGAGAAATCACATATGCAAGAGCAAGCAAGCGTCAGTCACCGGCATTGTACGCGGGGCACCAAAGCCAGCGGCAAACATGGTGTGACTCCTTGGAAGGCCAGTCTCACACGGACAGAAGAATTTCACAGGTAGAATAATTTTTATGGCATTTTAAAAATATATCAAAAGCAATATATATATATATATACATACATACATATATATATATATATATATATATATATAAAGCACAGGTATATGGAGTCGAATATAAATTTTGCATGATTTTTAAAAATAACACAAGAAGTTGCATTGTTAGATTTGCAATGCCAAGGGTACTAGTTAGGTTGCTCCAACCCTCAAGAATATTTTGGTGACATCTGAGCAATGGCAAATGTTCCAAAATAATTAGCTCCATGTGTTTAGAGCACAAAGAGGATGCAGGTAAAAGGAAGAAGGTGGCGGCTCTGGTGAGGAATCAGGCTGGACAGTATCATCTTAACAAATTCTTAAAGGCTATGTTAGCAGTCTGCACCTCCTTCTGGCTGGGCAGGAGCAGTCCCTGGAGGCTTGGTGAGGAGGAAATGGCAAGATCTTGATATTGGGAAAGGAGGAGAAAGGAGAAAGGTTAGGGTTATGAGGCAGTTAAGTCTAAACAGGGCAAGGGTGCAAAGAAGGAAGATTTCAGATACGAAGGCAGTAGAATCCACAGGATCAAACTTGAGAGTGATGGAGAAGAAATTTTTTTAGGTTGGGCAGCCAGGAGAGCCAGTAATGAGAGTAGAAAATGGGGGAGAAAGAGGTTTTTATAGTAGGGGTAAAAGTGATCCCATTCATAGCTTCAAGATAACCCTGTAAATCACATGAAATATGTGCAGTCGTGCCCAGTTTCCAGAGGAATTCAATAAGGCCCAGAAGTAGATGGGCTTGCCCAGCATCACGCATCCAACAAAAAAGAAGGGAGACGGCGGCCCAGGGTTCTCAGCTCCTGATCTGGGTTCTTTCCACTCATGTCGTCTCTCTAGCCACATTTTACGGTTATAACTAAACCTGATAATCACAACAGATCAGTTGTGACCAAATTTCCATCGGCTGTAAGAACCCTGGATACAATTCTGAATTGGTGATATTAAGTTAGGAGCTTGTCCACCTCCAAGCAAAGCCCATTTTGACTTCCGTGTAAATCCAAGAGACAATTACTCACGACTAACTGTGAAATTCAGGACAAATGATTTAATTTTTTCCCCTAAACTGTTCTTTATCAATCCCTGTATGTGATCAGAATGACTTAAAAATCTTATTTTTATAACTTCATAAGCAATCGCACTAAAAGAAATAAAAATCCTAGCAACAAGTGTTAGCACCTACACACTCACCTACAACATATAGGTACTGAAATGGCCTGTGTGCAAGCTGTAAGCTCAAGAGCAAGGCCCCAACTGATGGTCAAAAAGATACCCATGTTCCTTTCTATCTACTTACCACTACTCAGGTGCATGCCTTCTTGAGTATTTGGAAGCAAAAATATTAATAGCATGCTTTATCTCAAACGATTTAAAGTCCAAAACATGCTCCATGACACACATCAAAAATATTCAGTTCACACCAACAATATTGTGTCTCAATATTAATAGCTGATACTATTATGGAGCATCTTTGTATGTCAGGCACCAGGCCAAGAACTTACGTGATTTATCTCATTTACTCCTCATTACAAGACTTAAAACTATTACTATCCTGGTTTTACTGACAAAGAAATAGGCTCATAGAAGTGAGGTCATAGAGGCCTGAAAGCCAGGACATGAATCCAGATCTAACTGATTCCAGAATGCATGCTCTTAACCACCAGGCTTCCTGCTTCCCCCAAAGACTCTATTATCCTAGAACACAGCTCAGGGCACATCAAGTTTCTACGGTTCTTGTCACCTTCCCTTGAACTTGACAGACATGTAATTAGTCCATTGTCTTAAATCAAGTGTAGCAACTCACACAGGAAATGGATTTCCATTCATAGCTTGAAACAATGTCAACTTGAGTTCATGTTATAGCAGTCCTAAGCCACTGACCCTAGCCACCAAAATATTACCTCATCATCAGAAAAAGTGGGTCCCTTGCCCGTGAACACAAATGGAAAAGGCAGCCCTTTCCTATTCTGTTCCTGTCTACCTCTTATTTTTTGTGGCTTGTTTTAGTTTCTTATCAGTTCATTAAAAATGGAGGATTGCTTTTTCTCATGATGCACTTTCACATGGTATATGCATTGCAAAATTTATACAAACGTGTACGATGTAAAGATCATCTCTCCTTGCTAGCCAAGGGAAACTCTCAATAAACAAATAAGAAATAATTAAAATGGGCCTGACATGGTTGACTCCTTCCACTGACTACATAAAGGAATGGTCTGGAGCCTAAGACTTTGCCAGGGAGATCTGGATTAGGATCTCAACTTGCCACTGAGCCTACAGAGTAAGTTTAAGACTGTAAAGTGCTTCTCTGAGTCTTGATTTCTAGATCTATAAAATGGAGACACTGGTGCCTACCTCCGGTGGTATACGTGAGAAGTTAAGGATTGCAAATGTGAAGTGTTTTAATACCTGCTCATTACATCGAAGCTCTTGGTAAGTGATAACTTCTACTCCACAACAAAAAGCACCGCAACTTCCGTACTTTTTCCACCTGAAGTGTAGTGTAACTATACTAAAAGACAGAAGACAGCTGTCTGAGCAGGACCACCACCCCTCCCACTACGCCGTCCACCAGCGGCTTTCTAGGTTCCCCAGAACCCTGACCTGGATATACTGACCTGGGAGAGAGGGCATTCTTTGGCTAATGTGCTCTGGTTCATCTCTTTGAGCAGTTCCTTTAAGGCATTGCGGACTGTGGCATGGTTCCACTGCTCCGCAGGCAAGTCTTCCAACTTCGAACAACTGGGGAAACAGAGCAAGAATGAACAACACGCAAACTGTACCAGAGGGCCCTGGTTGCAGAGGGGACAGAGTGTGACCGTCATGCCAGGTCCTCTGCCAGCAGGGGGAAAACGGCGAAAGCTCAGGCTCTGATGCAGGCCCAGAATGAGAGAAAGGGAGCAAAACTGCTTCTCCAGGACTTGGACAGAGCCCAGCTTGGCTTCTTTAAGTTTGTTTTCGCACTCGCCTAAGAAAAATAGTCACTCCAGACATGAAGAATTGCTAGTATTTTAAAATATGGTTTTTCCAGTTTGTTGATGAAATGGCGTGGCAATGTGATTATAAACTTCCACAATAGGAATTTAATTATTGGACATCCCTAAGGTGTAATGCAGACAAACGGTCCATCATATTCAAAGTGTGACGGTCTACTCTTCACTCTCACAGAACAACTTGAAGACGTTGTCTTCCTAACCCAAAGTAACTTTTAAGAGAGGACACTAGAGCCTTCCTAGACAAGGATGGGGCTGTTGGGGCCCTGCTAAAGTGCAGATTCTCCAAAATGAGCAAATTCAAAACCCTTACACTAAGGAACAGCATCTCTTAAATCCCATGACTTAGAGGCACTTTACACTACAAGACACTGCAGAGAACTAGATGCTTTAGAGGCATAACTTGTCCTGGATGCCGTACCTGAAAAAAAATCACTTCCAGAACCTCTGCAGGCCACAAAGTGTGCTTCTTTAAGGCAGCCACCAGAAAGGGAAGAAAAAGATGCCCAGTGCCAGCCCCTTCCTGGTAAGCCTGCTACACAGGGACAGAACTCAGCCCTCAAAACACACACCTGAAAACAGCAGAAGTGTTTATTCTTCAAATAGTATGTGCTAAGCATTTAAACAGAGAACCCATTAAATTAGGGGCTGTGGAAAGTTCCCCTTTAAGGGCCACAGATTTTTAATGATTTATCAAGCTTCCCCCAGGTTCCCACTTCACTGCTTCTGAAAACAAAACATAAAACAGTTGGAATGTGGACGACAAAGATGCCTGGTGAAGTGTCTCCCCTTCCCTCCCCCCCCTTTTATCTCATTTCATCCAACGTCTAGAAATTAACAAAGGACGTGGCGGTATCAGCAGCGAGTCCGATGGAAGGAACAGCTCGGCGAGTAAGAAAGGGCTGCGGTTCAGAGACACCCACCTTTGTAACTGGATTTTCAACGTCACAACATGATAGACGTCCTGCAGCATGTCGGCCACGGTTGCGTCGGGCGCGTCTGTCACATAGCTGAGGGGGAGAGGGTTCCACCTGCCCAGCTTGATTATTCCTGCAGAGAGAAGAAAAACACCGTAAACACATTTCTGCTATTTATTAAACCCTCTCCTTGTTTGCTCAGTGTTCAGGAGGTTATTCAATAGTCAACATTCAAGGCCCACTCAGAGATATTTTACAACCCAGTGCAATAACCTATTTCTTTCTGGCTGACAGCTGAGTTAACCATACAGGAAGATGGGAATGAAAGGATGAGGTTTAATCACGGACAATCAGTTCTTTTATGTTTTCCTGTTTCTTAAATTACTTAGAAAACCATACGGATACTTCCTTCCCCCAAAGTCTTGTTTCACATTCTAACTTAAGACTGATGCTAAATATACTGGACCGCTGATTTCATAGACAAAAAAAAAAAAAAAAAAAGAAAGCCTTAAGAAAAAANTCTTTTATGTTTTCCTGTTTCTTAAATTACTTAGAAAACCATACGGATACTTCCTTCCCCCAAAGTCTTGTTTCACATTCTAACTTAAGACTGATGCTAAATATACTGGACCGCTGATTTCATAGAAAAAAAAAAAAAAAAAAAAGCAAGCCTTAAGTAAATACAAGATTTGGTTTTGAATTGTACAAGAAAATTCCTGTGTGTGGGCTCGGCACACACAGTCCCATCCTGACTGTGGTGTGATCCCCGGTGCAAACAGCACTTGGAGCTGATGAAGCAGTTCGAGTTCACTTCCAGATTCGTGTTTCACAAGGCAGAGGGGTTATTTTCCAATAGCACAATGACTGACCACAGATCAGAAATAGCAGAGATGCCTTCGACTTCCTTTTTTTTTTTATTTTATTTTATTCTTCTGCTCTTTTTAGAGTGACAACGGTACCGTTTCCCTGTGGGTTTCCTGCTGCACATGGTAAACATGCATGACAATGGAGAGAGAATAAAAATCCTGGTCAAACTTAGGTTACACAGAGCAGTGACTTTAGGAATACCCTTGTGACAAGAAGATTCGTGGGACAGCTTGAACAACACATAAGGAAAATGCTAACTATACTCATAAGATGGGCCCATCTTATCTGGTGCATAAGGGCACATATAAGGTTGATGAAGAAAAATAAAGAAAAACCCATTCGAAAACACACTGTAACAAAATTTTTATTTGTATGTAATGAAAAACCCAACGGTCCCTAAGATGTCAGAAATTGTCACACATAAGAAACAGCTGTTTCAGTGAAAGAAAAGGAACAGAATCTCTTTTTGACAATTCAGGTGAATTCAACTACACTGTTCTTTCAAAATATTTTTTATCATCAAAGAAGAGAACACCTGTATACCCAAGTGAACTTTTAAAAGCTTCACAAAATAAAGCTTTATGGCTGTGGAGTAAAATTCCAATAATAGGAAATGAACTTTCTGGTCAGGGCACGTCCTGTCCAAGATGAAATAAATGAATGCGCAATGCTTGACATAATGCTTGAAAACAGGGAATAAACAGAACAAAAATATTAAAATGATGCACTGTTTCAGTATTAAGATTTAACAATCTGGTGCTGAATATGCTGCAGTATAAATAGTGCCTGGACTCAGATCCAATAAAGTAACACAGCTCTCATTCATAGTACCGTATGTCTCCAGTTCTGGCTCCTTAAGTCACATTTCACTTGCCAAGAAAAGCTGTTTTCTTGTGGGGATAGTTTTGCTAACATTCTCTCTCATGACAATGAAAAGTGCACAGCAACACAGCATAAAGTAGCCGTGAAATGAACATCCAGGGCCCACTGGACAGCCACCCGTGAAAGGCCGGGTTGGCTGCCTTATTTCTTTGAGTCCTTCTGACATTTGAAAATTACTTAAAAAGATAACATATAACGTGGCTAAGATATTTCTTTTTTTAAAAAGTCACTACATAATTTTAAATTCCTTTAAAAAAATCATCATGATAGCCTGTAAGTTGAGTATCAATCAACCATATTCTAAAGATATGGTATATTTCATTATAAGAGCTAGGAAGGAGGGGAAAAATGAAGTCAGCAATTGCATCCTATGACAGACAAGTAGAAGAAGCCGACTGTGTGGGTCCTTTTGGTGACTGAGAATACAAACGTAATAAGAAGACCACGACTTCGGTCAACAGCCAAGCACAGTGCTACAGAAGGTTCCTCCGTGCTGCTGTGTGTGTGTCACTGCTCATTCCTTTTTATCGCTGAGTAGTGTTCCACTGTAAGAACAGACCACAACTCAGCCACACACAACAGAGCATCTCTGTATGATACAAGATACAAGAACAGGCAAGACTACAGGTCTAATCTATGGGGACTGAAGTCAGAAAGTGGCTACCTCTGGACAGCAGGGGCAACTGACTGGAAAGAAACCTAAGGGGATTTTCTTGCTTTGGCTACTGGTTGCATGGGCATAAGAATTGTCAAATTCATCAAATGCAACACTTAATATGCATGCATTTTACTGTATGTAAATTGTACCTCAATACAATAAAGGGTATTGGGGGAGGGAACTTTGCAGGAAATGACAGACAAATCACTCTACTGGAAAATAGTAATCTCCATTTAGAAAATTCTCTCCCCACCTTGATGAGCTGGAAGGAGACTTGTCTGGGCTGGAATGAGACACACACAGGTGTCCTCACAACACTTAATACCTCCACAGAGAGCAGCTGCTACAGGTTGGTTTCTCCATCTTGGAAGAGAGCTGTTGACACATGCTATTTTCAGGCAGTGGGAAGTGGCATGTGCTTTTTCTTTTTCACACAATATTGAACAACCTGCATGGTCCTGGAAGTCACTTTCTTTGCTCTACTATCTACCAGGGTCTGCAGGTGGAAGATCTGCTAGGACAGCTATGTCTAGAAGGCTGCTCTCCTCCAGCCAAGCAGGGACATGGCGTTAACTCTTTTTTAAGAGCCTTTCCTCCAAACAGGGTCTTTGTCTAACGCATGAACCCTCTTTGGAAATACATCCCTTAGAATCGATCTTCCTTCCCCAACACGAAATAGACAAAAATATTACTTGGGCTAGAAATCAAACGTTATTGAGGAAATCAAACTAGGAAGCACTATAACACGGTGACTAAGAAAGCAGGCTTCCAAGTGAAATTGCCTCTGTTCACACCCTGGTTCCTCCACCTACTAGGACAGTTCCTTAATTTCTCCACACCTCAATCCTCTCTCTATAAAATAGAACAATAAAAGTATTGACCTCATTGGAATATTGTGCAGATTAAGTGTAAAGCCCTTAGTATAGAGTCTGGATATAATTAATCTCAACAATCAGCTGTTTACAGCAATTATTTAGACATTTTTAATGCTTCTTTGAGAAAAGACACAGGGGGCGCCTGGGTGGCTCAGTGGGTTAAAAGCCTCTGCCTTCGGCTCAGGTCATGATCCCAGGGTCCTGGGATCGAGGCCCGCATCGGGCTCTCTGCTCAGCAGGAAGCCTGCTTTCACCTCTCTCTCTGCCTACTTGTAATCTCTCCCTCTGTGTCAAATAAATAAAAAATCTAAAAAAAAAGAAAAAAGACACAGTCAACTTATGACTCAAAGTTTTTTTCTGACTTCGTTATCTCTCGATCTTTAATTGGGTCATGTGCCTGTAAAAGGCCCTCATTATTTTAAATCAAACAGGAGGACTGTGCATCAGTTACGTCCTTCCCTCTCCACCCACCTCCCCCACTGCTTCATCCCCATTCATCTCTTCCACCCTTGCCCCTCAGTGTGTCCTTTCCTTTCACCTAGAAGTGGGCTCAGGTCTCCCCTACTTTAAAAGTAACAAAAACATGACAACAGTCTCATTCCCTTCAGTCTCTCATTTTTCTGCGCCACCAGAGGTATACCAGAAGTTCATGCCCAATCCTCCATCAGACTTTCACCACCTAGATATCTATTTTTCAACACTTTCCAAGAGGAAATAGAGGTTCAGAAGGGCTGCATTACCTTGAGTGGTACCACCAAGACAATGACTAAACCCAGAATCACTTCAAACACCATGCTCTCACTCTTCTTAGTATCCTGTCAGTCACAGTGGTTCAAGTGAGAAGCACAGAAGACTGGAAAAGAGCCTAGCTCCAACTCTGGAAGGCCCTGAATGCCTGACTCAGAAGCACACTGGGTCAGAGGTGAGGGGCAAGGCCTGGAGTCAGAGTGCAGCCTTCTCCGCTTGCTAGCTGTGAGACTTTGAGGGAGCTGTGTCCTCTCTGAGGAAGCTGTGTCCTCTCTCCAAGTCTCTATTTCCATTATCTGTAAAATAGGAATAAAAGCGATGCCTACCCTTGCGGGGTGTCATGAGGCTTTAAATGAGAATGAGAATTTAGCACTAGAATTGACCCACAGTGAATGCTCAGTAAACATTAGGGGGGAAGTAGATCTTGGGAGTTTTTTAGTGTAGACATAACACTACCAAAGCAAAGTAACAGGAAGATTAATCTATAGTAAATGCAGGTATATCAAAAGAAAGCAACATTCTAAGGGGGGGGGAAGAGCTGAGAAACCCAGACAGGTATGTCTAAGTATAACCATTAATAGCCTCGTCCTTGCTCCCTCCATGGAGGGATAGGGATCCCACCCAAAGTTACAGTGCAGCAAAGGAGCACAAAGAAAGAATAGGCTGTGGGCCTGCTGGGGATGTCTGACTTGCAGTGCTGGAGAAACCTCAATAAAAACAGCCTGACTCTAAGTATATGAATGGAATTTTCAGCCCTCACACTTTATGAGTAGGCTTTATAACCCCTACATGAAAAGTGAACAACTAATGATTACATTAGATAGCACTACATGCATACACACACCTCAGGCCCAGCCAGCCAGGCACACAGTAAATGCTCAATAAATGACAGTTCCCATTTTTTCCCTGAACACACTTCACATGTTCACTGTGAAGTACTGACTCCCAACATTCACTTCTAGAAATAGTACACATTCTTCAAATTCTCCCTGAAAATAACTGATCAACCCAGCCTTTTCTCTACATAGCATCACAGTAAATATTCTTGGTCAGTCTGCATGTCTTATAAAGAACTTACTTTATCACAATACCCCTTTATGTTACTTTACAGTTTGTGAAGTGTTTTTTTTGTTTTTTTGTGGGTTTTTTTCCCAAAACATTAGTTCATCCTCAGGAGGACAGCAAGGGGTCAGTATTAGACCTGTAAGTGAGCTGAAGAACACCTTTTCAAGCACATCAGTTGATGAAAGTCAGGCAAGTTTTCTAGCTACTAGACCAAAAACCTTTCTCCTCAGCTCTGCTCACGTGCCAATGCTCAACCACACGACGGGCCTCTGGAGAGTCTGGTCACAGCTTGTCCACAGTCACACATCAGACGGGGTCTTGATATTTAAACAACAGAATGTACGAGACTGAACAGGTGACAGGCCCAAAAGACTGAAAAGCCAGCTACACTTGAGACTTCTCAAGAAAAATGATCTCCCACAATAGTGCCATTTCAGACATAAAGCATTTCCCAAATTGTCTTTCCTCTTTCCAAGGAATGTATCATCTGCAAACATTTACAAAATGCCTGGTGCTGAGGACTTATAGATGCAGTTTCAAGGTCTCTGAGTCACAAATTATGGGGCTTTATTTGGGGTTTTTATTTTATTTTATTTTTTTAAAGATTTTATTTATTGGGCGCCTGGGTGGCTCAGTGGGTTAAAGCCTCCGCTTTCGGCTCAGGTCATGATCTCAGGGTCCTGGGATCGAGGCCCACATCGGGCTCCCTGCTCAGTGGGAAGCCTGCTTCCTCCTCTCTCTCTGCCTGCCTCTCTGCCTACTTGTGATCTGATCTCTCTCTCTCTCTCTCTCTGTGTCAAATAAATAAATAAAATCTTTTAAAAAAAAGATTTTATTTATTTATTTCACAGCGGGAGAGAGATCACAAGGAGGCAGAGAGGCAGGCAGAGAGAGAGGGGGAAGCAGGCTCCCCGCTGAGCAGAGAGCCCGATGCGGGCCTCGATCCCAGGACCCCGAGATCATGACCTGAGCCGAAAGCGGAGGCTTTAACCCACTGAGCCACCCAGGCGCCCTATTTGGGGTTTTTAAATTCATAAAAAATGTTAACATGATTGAATCGAGCACAACAGAAATAAAATTGTTTCTATACAGACAAATACGAAGGACCTATATGTATTCTTTGTGTCATGCCTTTAGACCAAATAACAAAATGCGATTGTAGGTAAATTTCTCATTACTGACGTAAAATTAGGTTGGGAGTGGAGGCAATTTTTGTCTAAAGTTAAAAAGATGCAGAAATGGAAACCAGTTTTTTACTCTCTCAATGCACTATTCTGCCAGAGTCAAAGAGTTGATATATCACAAAAAGAAATCTCAAGAAAGGTTTGTGTTCATGTTTGTTATTTCTATCAGTTTGTAACCTATCTCAAGGAAATCAAATATTCTTCTCAGTAGATACGTAATTCATATCATTAGTATTATTTACCTCTAACTATGTGAAAAGAGAGAGGTGATAATGCACAGTACAGTTCATCAATATTTGATTCAAGTTTTAGAAAGTCAATCACCTTTGGGGATAAAATAAAATGTGATAATATAATCAATAAAATAGGAAGATTGTATTAAGCACTAATCATCCATTCATTCACCAAATTTTCCTTTTGTTTCTCTAGCATAATTCACTAAGATGCAAAGACAACCCTTAGACACACTCTCTCTGTAATTATGGAGCTCACAAATGAGTAGAGAAGCTTATTACTACTACATATCTTTATATAGATAAATGAAACCAATCTTAAAAGAAACCAAAATGACAGCATTTACCCCCGTGCCTCAAAAATGAGAAACATTTACTTCACGAAGACCTGCAACAGATTGCCTGGGAAGTACATGAGAATAATTCTCATGGTTTGCCGTGGCATACAGATATATGCTAATAAAATAGGTATATATTGAGTGTGCTATAGAATAAAGCCCACAAATCAATCTGTGAGACAGATACAGGAAGCTAGCAAGATATCAGCAGTATTCTTACAATACAGTTCAATAAATAATTTTCTTTTATTCCAGGTACATTTTAACATTAATTTTCAAAGCAAAGTGAAAACCCAGCCTGGGGGAGGAAAAAAAAAAATCAAGACAAAGGCTGGGGTTTATATACCTCATAACTCCCTGCAAAAGATCTTAGCAAAGGAGTATCAATAAAAACCCCAACCTCCGAACTAAGCCTTGGGGCTTCTAGTTCATGGTATTATTTCCACAATACACCAACTGCTGACGGGGCCCCTTGTAGGAACAGGAGAACTCATGACGTTGATTGCATCAGTTTATGCTCCTCAGTGGCCGTGTCCCGACGGGATAGCATATAATTTTCTGTTGTTCAGCTATGCTTTGTTAAAGAAATTAAAAACTGTCTGTCCCATATAATAAGAACATAGAATTATTTATCCATAAATCAGTTCACATGAAATCACTACCCAGCAGTACATAATAACTCAGCCTGGGTTTCTAACCTGGGCTTGACTGTGGTATATCATCAAATTGTAGCAGTATAAAGGCATAAATTGTAGTTATTACTGTTAAACCTGGGGTGGGAATGACTTCCCGATGAGGGAAGAGAAAAGAGGCAAAACAGATGGTTTCTGAAGTATCCAGGTCTTCTTTACAGCGTTGCTTACCCATAAGAGTCCCTTCGTGGGACTCTTCTACGGCTTCTGTTTCGATTTTAAAGACTGTGTTTCAAATGTTTTGCATTGAGGTAAAAGTAATAGAAAATGAAATAGCATTCTTCTGGCATTTTACATTATTCAGGTGCCATTATAACTTAAATGAATTAATGAAACCACAAAACACACTTGTCTGGGAACCTACAATATGCTTAATCCTGTATTTTAATAATACAAAAGAAATCAACAGACAAAAATAAATAATTCAATGATTCAGAATAAGTGTTGAAGCCATATTGTTCTCTAAATTTATCTAAAAATCAATAGATACACACACCATACTGAAAGCTCACCTGCAACAATTCAGGTATTTTTGACAAACACAAACAAGGTGTTCTTTTTTTTTACCCCTTAAGAATATTAACTTTTATTCTTAAATAATATCTGTACCTTTCAGGAGATAGTATTATCAGGAACATCACTAGCATTAAAAACCTGAAATATGGGCGCCTGGGTGGCTCAGTGGGTTAAAGCCGCTGCCTTCGGCTCAGGTCATGATCCCANCACCTGCAACAATTCAGGTATTTTTGACAAACACAAACAAGGTGTTCTTTTTTTTACTCCTTAAGAATATTAACTTTTATTCTTAAATAATATCTGTACCTTTCAGGAGATAGTATTATCAGGAACATCACTAGCATTAAAAACCTGAAATATGGGCGCCTGGGTGGCTCAGTGGGTTAAAGNAGGGCGCCTGCCTGGCTCAGTCAGTGGAGCATGTGACTCTTGATCTCGGGGCTGTGAGTTCGAGCCCCACTTAAAAAAACTCCGAGAATTTCAGAGCACTTTCTGAATAATCTATAGTGAGATTTAGCTGTCTACCAATCTTTTCTGGAGCTGATCATCCCCTTGTGCTACAGAAACAGTCTACTTAAAAAATATATACAGTACCATTTGGTGCCTTGTAATTCTATACACGGTTTTTACATTTTGCAGCATAAAGATTTTGTCTCATGTAATAGACGCTGCTTCACATTTGGGAAACGTTACGTTATAACCCTGACTTTTATTAGATTATTTAATATAAGCACTAAGTAACTAGACTAAATTAATAAAGACCCTATTAAAAAAAACAGAGAGAGAGAACAAAATTATTCCACAAATTAAATAAAACTTTCTGAAGTTGGTATTTTAAAAACCTTTATTTAATTTTCAAAATTCCAATTCTTCTGAAAAACAGCCAAAATATTGGTCAGAATATGAAAAAAATATGGTTGGCATTTAGTTATTTGTTTCATAAGAGTGCCATTCAAAACTATTACATGGGGAAAGAGGACAAATGAGAAAGAAAAGTGTTATGAGAAATTATTTGGGATCAGTTCTAAGCTTCTGACACTGGTTAAAAATTATTTCATCTGCTATATATTTTATTATTGTTCTCAGTTTAATCACTATCTAAAAGAGTTTTGAATTAAAGGATTAATTTTGGTAGATAACACAAACTTCTCCTTTTTTTCCTCCTTTCTATTCAGAAATACGTTTGCATAAAGAGATTTCCCTCTAGCATTTGTCCCCCTAAAATATCTTCAATAATCAAAGACACACGAGAAAAAGTATACTCTTTTAAACATAGTTTGCTACATTCTAGCAGATGCTATTCATAACTTATGTTTAGCCAGTGTTTCTGCATCCTCTGGGGTAAGAAGTATCCACTGAAGATCTAAAAATACAGTTGCTGCACATATTTCCCATCCTAATTAATTACATGTATTTTTTTCAGATTGGAACTCCAATGTTTCAGTAAGTTTTCCTGATGACCTAGCTTTCCAGGTACATACTCTGAGCTCAAGACCCTTGGAAACCCTATCAACTGCATGCTCCCAATTATATATTCCAGAATTATCCCTCGGGCATAGTCTGTTTCCCATAATTTAAGGTTACATAACATCTGATCTTAAGGGCAATATTATGATGGCATGTTGACTATCAAAAAAATGTGGCCATATAATATACAGGAAAAAAGTATACTCATTTATGTTGTACCTTTTTATTCATGTGCCAACTAATCTGATTTCACAGTAATTTGTTAAGAAACTACAAGACATGGAAGCAAATATGGCTGTAACTATTACAAAGTGGCAACTGCTTTTGGTTTGGAGGTGTTTTGTTTTGTTTTGTTTTGGGTTCCTTTAACAACATTTTAATAATTTTTGCTTTCAATACACCTTCATACAGACTCTACCATTACATCTAATAATATCCACAGTTTACAGGTTTCGGAGAGCTCCCCTTGAAAGAAGTTCTGAAAATTCCTTGATTTCCATTTTTGGGGCAAATGTACAGCAAACCACATTTCTAAATACAGCACTACAATTTTGATGGCTATGATACAGAAGCCAAGGGTCCAATATATAGGTGCTTGGTCATTAAGCAAATGTTTTTTAATTGAAACAAAGGTAGATCTGTAGCCACAACATACATGGTGATGAATAATGACAACAGTCTATCTAAACCCCCTAAAATACTCAGCCATGTTAGAAAAATGCCATATGAATCAATGGGCAACTGAAATCTGATAGATACCTAGCAATCTGTCCTGACAAGATGCCTAGTTATCCCATGGTAGCTGGGCCAAATAGCTGGAGATGATCTGGAGGATAGATGGAGGTCAGAAATCGATTATTCCCTCTCCCCCCATCCCCATTTCCAGGACTTTGTAGTTTAGTGAGGACTGTGCTGTTGAGAGTGGTCAGATGAAGTGAATGGGTTCCAAGTTTATCCCTAGAGCAGCAGTGAGCCCTACCCTGACTTCTGGAACATAAATCTCCAGGGGTAGATCCCAGGAGATGCTAAGGATGAACCAACTTTGAGAAGCACTGTCCAAGAAGTTCAGTAAAAAATGAGGACCTGTAATGGGGGTGGGGGGGAATCAATCCTCTGACTTTCAAGGGAAGGGCAAACAGACCACAAGAATCTCAGGTTCCTTTTTTCCCACTCACCAGCAAATATTCTCATATTCATCAAGTAGGATAAATGAAGAGAAAGGAGAAAGTTATGGCATGTGAGAAGAAAAATGGGGTCAGGAGTGCATTGTAACTGTTTCTTTTTGAATTTGCAGGATTTGCGGTTGGGGGGTGCCTGGGTGGCTCAGTTGGTTAAGCAACTGCTTTTGGCTAGGGTCATGATCCCAGAGTCCTGGGATGGGGCCCACTGGGCTCCTTGCTCAGCAGGGAGCCTGCTTCTCCCTCTCCCTCTACCTGCTACTCTGAGTGCTGTGCTCTCTCTCTCTCTCTCTCTCTATCAAATAGATAAATAATATCTTAAATAAATAAATAAATAAATAAATTTGCAGGATTTAGCATAGGCTGAATAGGTAAAAGCAGAAAANTATCTTAAATAAATAAATAAATAAATTTGCAGGATTTAGCATAGGCTGAATAGGTAAAAGCAGAAAAAAAACTGTTCCCCATATATACATAAACTCCGAATCTCTTTACTTTATTTAGACTATATACTACCAGAAAGCAAGGGCCATGTCATTAACTGCTTTATGCAACACTAGCTACAGCCCCATATACATAAAGAGACCTAAAATAGTGTGTATGTGTGTG
Source organism: Ailurus styani (assembly GCA_002007465.1). Lineage (NCBI taxonomy): Eukaryota > Metazoa > Chordata > Mammalia > Carnivora > Ailuridae > Ailurus > Ailurus styani. The sequence continues at coordinate 961,721 of LNAC01000114.1, forward strand.
CGTGTGACAGTCATGTAACAAGAAAGCCACCATGTCTGGAAGGGCAGCAAAGAATCAGGATAGTCAGGGTTGGTCTTATTTATGATTTTTTTTAAAGATTTATTTATTTATTTATTTGACAGAGAGAGAGAGAGAGAGAGAGAGATCACAAATAGGCAAAGAGGCAGGCAGAGAGAGAGAGGAGGAAGCAGGCTCCCCACTGAGCAGGGAGCCCAGGACCCTGAGATCAGGACCCGAGCCAAAGGCAGAGGCTTTAATCCACTGAACCACCCAGGTGCCCTCAGGGTTGGTCTTAGATCTGCCCCTTCAGCTGTAGCTCGTACCTGTAGACAACCCATTTAACTTCTCTGGGCTTCTATTTTCTCTTCTGTAAAATGGGGATTTAAAAGCAAAAACAACAAAACACCACCACCAATAACAACAACAAAAAAAAAATCCCTTGCCTGACTCACAAAATGACAATTATAATAAAAGATGAGCTAAACACTCAAAATTATAAAGCATTGTGTAAACACATGCTGATATTCATGAATTGTTAAGTTAACATAAAAAAGGTAAGCTTTGCATTTTTAAAGACTGCTTTTAAGGGAAAGTTTCCTTTACTTAAGCAAAAACATGAATCTTCTAAAATGTCACTGGCTACCACGGCAAGTCATCTGACATAATCAAAAGAATCTGGGGCAAATCACTTAATCTCTCTGAGCCTCCATTTCACCATCTTTAGGAAAGACTGCAGTCTGGAAGGTGTTAGAAACTGCATCTCACCACCTGCCTTCTACAGTAAAGCATCCCAGAGATGGATGGATGTACAGATGAAAGGTAGGAAGGCAGGTAGATAGGAAGCCAGGAAGGAAGGTGGATACGGGGAGGGAAGGAAGAAGGGAAGGAGGGTGGGCCACTCTGCCAAAACCCATGGGCAGCACTAGCTTACATTTGCAGGTTCACCTGATATTCCCTACCAAGACTCTGTCCCCAGCATCCTGTTAACTCCCAAGAAGCAGAAAAATGAGCTCCTACCCTCTTAGCACCTTGGATATCCAGGAAGACCAGCACAAGAGAAATCCTAGACAGCTGCTCAAGGCACAAAGGCCTAAGGGGCTAAAATCCTCAAGTCAAACTTCCTCATGGAATCCATGCCACCCCCAAAGACTTATTGATGATCTTCCCCTTATAGCTCTGACATTCTAAATCAAAACACTACCCGAGTACTTTGGGGTCCAGTAATGGTGGCTTTGATTACTGTCATTTTAAACACACATTAAGCCTTCAAAACTGTGAAAATAAACTCAACATTGAATTGGTGGGTTGATTTTTCTTTCATTAAAATTCTACTTTTCTATTAAAAAAATGGCAAGCACCCAGCTTTTTGTTTCTCAGGGAGGGCTCATTTTTAGACTTTCAAAGTATAGTAAACAACTTCTAAATTCAGGATAATTGAAGGTCTGCCAGTTGGTGAACAAAACAACAATGGCTTTCATATCAACCAAAAAAGGGAACGTGGCTCAATCAGGATTTTTTTCTAACTGAATATCATTTTGCCAACTGTACTTTCTACAAAATAACGAAAGCTGCTGCCTACAGACTAATAGACTACTACATGAATAAATATAATTACGATCATTACTTCTTTACATTAAAATTATTAGCTAAGACTAATTTCCCCAGGGATTCTTTTATGTTAAGGAAAGACAACAACACAACCATTGGCACAACAAACTCTCGGATCAATTTTGCACTTCCACAGACCAAACAGAAGAAATAAATTATTTATATGCCTCCAAAATGAGTACTTTCCTCTACTTGAAGATATATTTGTACAGCTCTTGCTCGATTTACAATGGGGTTATGTCCTGACAAATGTATCTTAAGTTGAAAATACCCTAAGTTGAGGAGTGCCTGGGTAGCTCAGTGGGTTAAGCCTCTGCCTTCAGCTCAGGTCATGATCTCAGGGTCTTGGGATCAAGCCCACATTGGGCTCTCTGCACGGCATGGAGCCTGCTTCCCCCTCTCTCTCTGCCTGCCTCTCTGCCTACTTGTGATCTCTCTCTCTCTCTCTCTGTCAAATAAATAAGATCGTTAAAAAAAAAAAAAAAGAAAAGAAAAGAAAAAGAAAATACCCTAAGTTTGAAAATGCATTTAAAACACCTAGCCTACCAAACATCATAGCTTACCTAGCCCACCGTGAATGTCCTCATAATGCTTACATCAGCCTAGAGTTGGGCAAAATCACCTACACAAAACCTATTTTATAACAATGTTGAATATCTCATATAACTTACTGAATACTGTACTGAACATGAGAAACATCATAGCTATCTGGGTAGGAACAGTTGTAAATGTGTCAGTTGCTTACCCTGGTGATCATGGGGCTGACTGGCAGCTGCAGCCTGCAGTAATTTTTCGTTGTTCAATAGTGTATTATTATATTCTCTTTATAACTATCCATCAAAAAACCGGGTGTTTGGTTTATGCTTACCATGGGATTGCTACGTTAGTACACTAGAAGAAAGTAATTACCCAAGTTATCCAATTAAATGATTAACCAAGTTATCACATTAAATTTAAGCCATACCAGAAACAAATAATAAGTTATCAGTTTGTAAGTTCTGATATAACACTTTGCAGTATGATTCACAGTAAGTTAAACTTACTTAAGTTAAATGCTCACAGACATTTATTTATCAATATGTGGTTCTTACACCCTTGGAAACATCTCAAAACCAGTCATAATCAATCAGGGACTACCTCATTCATCTGAATGCCCTAGCCTTGTGACTGATACTTAGTAGAGGCTAAAAAAAATGCCTGCATAATATTATTGAAACATGATTATGTTCTAAGAACTATGAATCCAATAACGATTGCAAATTTCCTCCCCAACCACATCTATGTGACATATAGCTTTAGCATTTAATTTGTATTTTGTCAATGAATAACTTGATGACACAAAATATTGGATTGGGGTGGTGCATGGAATAATGCTTATAATAAACCATATTAAGACTCCTAAAAACAAATCTTTCATTCATCTGTAAAGCACTCCATGTGAAGCAAATCCATATAAACAAGTTATTATGATACTGACTTTGGGGTACAGTGACTTCTTTCGCTGGCCTAGTCACGATGATGTAGACTAAGTCCAACTGTTTCATACATTTCTTGCCCCTCTACTGGCAAGAAATAATTTGGGTTACAAATTGACTTCACTTGAGTTATTATCCATGTTAAATATACAGCAATTTTCAATATGGGCTTGATTTAGACAATTGACAAACATAACTCTGTTTTCAATAACTCTTTATGCACCCAAACCTGGAGATAAAGCCCCAATTTTGTCTTCTTGAATTTCCAGCTCCTGCTTTGTTCATACGAACCTTTTATTCTTTTCCCACAAAATGCAGTCATTAGTATCAAAATATTTTCTCAAGATCGGCTCTAATAGAGTCATAAGAGATGCTTGAGATTTCCATATTTGCTGTCTCTATTATCTTTTTGGAAGACAATTACGGTTTCACCCCAGGGCATTCAAAATAACTGTTGCAATAATCCAAAAATTCAATTGCCCAGAGTGAATATCCTTATACAAACATTCATTCTGGACAATTTAAGGTATTTGCCTTTGTAAATGTAAGGCCTACAGATGTTTTACAAAAGGCGACAATAACATTTTACATCTGGAATGCAAAGGAAAATGACCTTTTAAAGTCACCACAGCACAAAGAGAAGTCACTCCCAGTCTCACCAGTCTCAGGAAAGCCCAAAGTCCTCAGGGAGAAGCAGCCCAGTGAAAGCGGAGAAAATCCTAAATGCCCAGGCTAGTTTGCCTGATCTACACTGAGACACTGCCCAAATGTAACCTGACCTGTGGTTGTTAGTGAGACTATCACCTCTACTGCTAACTTACTCCCAGCACATACATTTCTGTTTTAATGGAAAAGAAGATCTGGGTTCACACTAATCAGACCCAACGGAAGGCCATATTAGCAATTTGGCAGGTGCCTGAGGGCCATACCTAATCTGCATAAAATGAAGCAGATTGCAACCGCCCTCATCTTTTTTATTTTTAAACTGGTTTTTGAAGCCGAGCATACATAAAATCTCAGAGGGAGAGACAAGGAGATGGTAGTGCATACATTTTCCTTCATGCCTTGATATTCATTCTTTTGTACAAACCATCTTCTTGAATGGCTATTTACTGAAACCAAGATAACAAAAGGTACTAGGAAAAGGAGTAGGCAGGGATCACAAATGCTAAAAAAAAAAAAAAGAAAAAGAAAGAAAGATAAGTCTTATATCTTATAATAGATCATAGATCTTCACAACCCTCCATAGTATAATTTTAAATCAGTTTGAATTTGAATTTGGTGTTCTTATATTTGGTGAAGACATGCTAAATGGAAATATGCTCTGAATTTGGGAAACAGGCTACAGCTAACAGAAATTCTAAGACTAATAATTATTTGTAAACCTCTGATCTGTCTAATAGAGAAAAACATTATATTAAGTATCACCATTATCATCTCAACACTGGTTTCTGCCGCTCATAGAATAATTTAAACTGACAGTGCTCTTTATAGCCTAGGAATTTATCATCAAAATCATTCCGTTCAAGACTGCGTGAATCTGAAAAATAACTTAGCAATAATGAATGGTAGATAATGCAAACCACACAAAATCTGGAAAAGAATAAACACACAAAGGTAAGTGTATCAGACAATTTTTTTTTAAATGGAGTGAATGTAGACATGGAAGTCTCAAAAGAGGGCCATGATGGAATCTGGTTTCTGTTTCTTTAGAAAGACATAGAAAAGTGCTTAGCAGGACGCTCGGGAGCACAGGGAGTTACAAGAAAATGGTTCTACCTCAGAGAAGCCGTATCTTTATCTTAGGTATTAAGGTCACTAAGGTCAAAAAATGGGAATGCCAGGTGGTTTTGAGGGAAAAGATAAGAGGATCTTGAAGTTGCTTCACAGGGAAATAAGGAGCCATTGTAGAACATTAAGAAATGATTGAGAGTTATCAATCTGTCAGTATCAGCAAAAGGCCAGCACCAGCTTTCCCCAAGCTACAGAATCTAGGTCATGGGAGCCTGCTGCATAACCTAGACCACAGGGGAAGCAGACAACTGTTACATTAGAAAGCAGAGAGACTGTCTGCTGGCCACCGTGGAAGGAACGACACAATCTGAAGGCAGGCAAGACAGAAAGGAAGGGATGCTATCGAGTGGAAATACCAGGTCAGAATCAGAAGACCAAGTCACCTATCTCTCAGTGGTGCCTCTCGGTCTCCTGGCTGTCAATAAGTTCACAATGGCCTCCATCTTAAGGACTGTTGAAGGCATTAAATGAGGTAATAGGAATTCAGGTTCTCTGAAATTCTAAACTGCTAGCCAAAAGTAAGTTGCCATTGTTGTTGACCATTATAAAGAATAAACACAATGACAAAGAGTTTCAAAGGACTGATTTTTTTGTTTAGAATCTTAGAGTCAGAAGGATTTTATTTTCTTTCTGACAGTAAGAGTGAATTTCCTAAAGAGCTAAGTAAATGTTCTAACACAGTTCGAGTGGTGATGAATAACCAATCTCTGAACTTTTAAAGACAAGGATGTAGATAAGACTTAACCTAGTTAAAAAAAAATCCTGTTTGACCAGGAAAGGACATATAATTATGGACTCTTAAGAATGGAGGTTATTTTGTAATTTCCTATATAGAGAAAAAAAGAACAAAATTCTGGGCGCCTGGGTGGCTCAGTCAGTTGAGTGACTGCCTTCAGCTCAGGTCATGATCCCGGGGTCCTAGGATCGAGTCCTGCATTGGAGAAGTCCTATTTAGCATCTGAGATCCAACTCAAACAATACCTCCAGCAAGAACAGCATTCTTCCTATCCACACCCCCACCCAACTACCACGAAGAATTAATCTCACCACAGATGTATTTGTCCATGAAGTAAATAACTACAGTTCATGTGAAATCTCCTTTCCCCATTAAACTGCAGGCTACTCAATGGAGCTTCCTTTCAGTCATCCTTACAGCTGTAGCACTAAACTGAGCACCTGGCATAAAACAGGCATCCAATAAATACGTAGGGAATGAATCAACAGAATTTAAAGACTCCAAATTGCCACTAACTTGATACCAACTCTTTCATGCTATTATTTTTATTGATTGCCCTTATTCATTTATTGAGGGTCAGCTATGAGTCATATAGAGTTGCTCTAGGAGTCTTACACCAATACACTTATTTAATCCTCAAATTATTTATATAAAGTAGGAATTATCCCTATTTTAAAAATTAAGATATAGTAGCAGAAAAAGATTAAGCAACTTACTGTAGGTGCATAGCTTATAATAATGATAATAAATCCAGGAATTAAGTGCCTATTTTGTGCTAAGCACAATGCTAGGATTTAACATATATTATCTCCTTTGATCTTCACAACAAACTAACAAGGTAGATGTTATCATCACATTTTGCAGATGAGAATACCAGGGGACAAAAAGGTTAAGTAGTTTCTCAAGTTACACAGTTAACAAACAGTGCAACTACTATTTAAACTCAGGTTTTTNTATGACTCCCAAGCCCACATTCTTTTTACTATATCAAGGTACTTTCTACTTTGTTATGTTGCCTAAATCTTTCTATTTTAAATATATGAGATAAGCACTTGAGATAAAAATAAATCTCTAATAGATTATCTAAATNCTACTTGTAATCTCTCTCTCTCTGTGTCAAATAAATAAATAAATAAAATCTTTTAAAAAAAAAAAATAATAAAAAATAAAAAATAAACTCAGGTTTTTATGACTCCAAAGCCCACATTCTTTTTACTATATCAAGGTACTTTCTACTTTGTTATGTTGCCTAAATCTTTCTATTTTAAATATATGAGATAAGCACTTGAGATAAAAATAAATCTCTAATAGATTATCTAAATCGAAATTGGTTACATTTAATAAATAGGACCATCAGAATTAAAAATAACATGTATGTAGGCAAAAGGAGGTCCAGGAGGGTATGCCTGATTCAATGAACTGAATCAGTTGTATTTTGTTGGACCCAAAATACCATACATTGCTTTTGAACGTAAAGAGCTATATAATACTAATATTACCTTTCAAATGTATCGTTACGTTTTTTCACTCATTTATTTGTTTTAACATTTATGGAATGTTTACCCAGACACTACAAGTTCAGGGTGGTGAACGAGATCGGCCTGGTGCCTACACTCATGAAACTTAAGAGTCTACTAGGTCTAACCAACAAGCAAAGACATCATTAAAAATTTAACAAGTGCTAGGCATGAAAATAATAGGATGCTATGAGAAAGAATAATCAGTCAGTCAGGGAAAATGGCCCAAGGGGTGAAAATGAACCTGCCTTGTAATGAGTGGTAAAAAGAGGGTGCTGCGCCCAAGTGGGGAAAAGAATGTAGGATGGTCATGAAGAAGGGAAGCTGGCCTCTGCTGGGTTGAAGAAGGCCAGTGGGGCTGCAAGCAGGAATGGGGGGACAAAGTGCTGAAGGACGGAGGCCAGAACAGATGAGAAAAGCCTTTGCAGGTCACAGCAAGTATTTAGATTTCACTCTGAATTACAAAGAAAACCAGGGAAGGGCTTTAGAAAGGTAATTGGCATTGTTCCATCTGTACTGAAGCCACCACTCAGGCTACAGAGGGGGTGGTAGTGAATTTGAACAGGGGTGGACTGAGTTTAGAGGCTGTTGCTGCAGATTAGGTGAGAAGGCATGCCGGACGACCAGGGGAAGCAGTGGACATGGAACAAGTTAGACACTTCCAGATCTTCCCCAATCCAAAATCACTGAGCTCCGTGCCATGAAAAAATAAAAAAATTTTAAAAATTAAAAAAAAAAAAAATAGAGAGAGATTGAGAGAGGGGACCATGAAGTAGTTTTCAAAGGTTCTGGGGATGTTCTTCCTATTTCCTAAGCAGGGTAGTGAGTATAAGGGTGCTTGTTTTATGGTTTATTTTTCAACGTTAAACATGTATGTTACTCATGTAAACATGGCATATTTAATAATGAAATATTCAGAGATTATTAATGCTATGAGTTTTAAATGACTACTATATCCTAGAATACTCAGACATAGCAATCTTGTCATTTTAGGCATCCTTTATAAATTCTTTGGTTTGACCCTTAAAGCTCTGTATCTGCCCAAATTCTAATGAAACAGGTATTATCTAACCCCAGGTTAGCTGTATTAACAAGAAAACCGTAAGTTAAATTTAAAGTTTTGAAAATTCAACCTCTTAAATATTGGTGAAAATTGTGAATGTCTCAATTGGGAATATAATCTAGAATTTTAAAAAATATATTGTCTATTACCAATTAGTCATAAACAAAGAATGACATACAAATGCAAAGGTATTTATTAAAGAGTTAGTGGGTGTCTCGCTGGTTCAGTCCATAGAGCATGTGACTCCTGATCTCGGGGTTATAAGTTCAAGCCCCACATTGGGTGTAGAGATTACTTAAAAATAAAATCTTAAAAAAAGTGATTATTATCAATTTTAAAAAAGAATTATCAGTAAAAATTAAAAAAGCTTTAAAAAACCTAAATGCCTACAACAAATGGGATGGTTAAACAAATTATGGTATACCCACACCATCAACCATTAGGAAGTCATTAAAAATTAATGCCATGAGAAACGTTTGCTTTATTGAGTGAAAAAATGTTATATAAAGATATAGTTCTGTGCCTATGAGGAAGGAAGAAAAAGAGACTCTGAGGGGGATGCCTGGGTGGCTCAGTCGGTTAGCTGTCTGCCTTTTTCTCAGGTCGTGATCCCAGGGTTCTGGGATCGAGTTCTGCATGAGGCTCCTTGCTCAGTGGGGAGCCTGCTTCTCCCTCTGCCTGATGCTCCCCCTGCTTGTGGACGCTTGCTTTCTCTCTCTCCCCAACCCCCCTCTCTGACAAAAACAAAAACAAAAACACTCTGAGGGAGGGGGAAAAGACTTTGTTAGGATAAGAAATATCTTGGACCAGGGCACCTGGGTGGCGCAGTCAGTTGGGCGTCTGCCTTCAATTCAAGTCATGATCCCAGGGTCCTGAGATTGAGCCCCATGTTGGCCTCCCTGTTCAGTGGGGAGCCTGCTTCTTGCTCTCTCTCTCTCTGCCTCTTCCCTTGCTCATGCTCTCTCTCTCTCAAATAAATAAAATTTTAAAAACAAACAAAAAACTTTGACCATAGATGACATGAAATGAGTATCTTACTATATCCTTCATACTGTTTTGTATTTTTCAAATTTTCTACAATGGGTGCATTTATTCCTGTTAAATCACTGCACTTTCCCTGCAAATTATTAAGCAGAGCAACCTACAACAAAAAAAGAAGTCATCTGCATTCAGAAATCTCCGTTCTCTTATAAATTCTTGGCTATTTTCAGATAAGAAACCCTCCAATTTAGAAGCCCTTACATAGAAATATGAACAACTCTGATGTTGTCTAAAAGGACATTAAGCAAAAAAGCCCTGATTTTCAAAGTGGATAGGAACACCAACAAATTAAATCAATCTGGTCAGTTAGCAGAAATTAAGTCCTCTCCTACTCTTTACCACCTATTCAGCTAACATCCACGTAGGGCCTTCCGAGAAGACAAGATACCACTGCACAGGGGGTTAGAGGAAAACTGAAGGCATTCCCTATCGACAGGGGCTTCTCATCACCTGGTTAGAGAAAGAGCAGGTAATGCAAGACATCAGGGACAAGTCAGCAAGTAAATGATCCCCATGCAGGCGCCCAGGGAAGGCAAAAAAAGGGAAAGAACCACCTCTGACTGCTGCAGAGAAGTTGTGCTGGATGAGTAATACTTCCCCTTCTGAAATACTAAAGAGGATTGCCAAAAGGGACAAGTAGCCGATGCCTAGCAATGTCAATACCAAGACAGACGAGGAAGGAGATAAGAACTTTCACACAAAACAACCATCTGAGAGTCTAGCACTCCTGACTCCTGATCTGGACCTGCTTGCTCTGATTTAGCTCACTTCCCCCTTGGTGGGCTGTCTAAGGAATAATTATTACATTAACAGATAGAAGACAAAATATAAGTGGCAGCTCTAATTGACATAACCAATAACTCTCAGTTAATGGTTACTTACCTTAATTAAAATAGCGCACATTATTTAGAAGAAAGTTTTAAAATACCATGATAAAGAGGAATACAGGATATAAAAGAGCTTCATATAATTTGGGGTACAACCACAAAAGAAAAATATGTCCTTTAGGCCGGAGATTATTAATTTACCATGTATATTTAGCATAAAGAAAGTATATTCACTTAAAAAATAAGAACACTGTATTGCTTTAATGTTATGTGAGTCTTTTCAGGCCCCCCAAATAAATAACATTTATAAAAACACTGCTTTAAATTAAATGACATTTGAAATAAAATCACACAAATCTCAAACAAGTAAATTTTTTTAAGTAATTTGGCATTCTTTATTTTTGCTTCCAGCATCTTATATTACATCAATTAGAATACTGGACTACCCATCCTTTTTCCTTTTTGGTTATGCCCTTAAAATAACTGCGATGCTCCCATAGCTAAGAGCTTTATACTTGTAAATAGTCCCTCCCAGAAACCCAAATCTCCATATCTTAATACCATGAAAGCTGGAACTGTAAAATAAAATCTGTTAGCAGCTGAAATCTTAATGAGGTTCTACAAAGAAGTGGCTTTTCTGCAATGACTCAATGCATGGAAACAGTTGAGTAATTATAAATGCATGGGCTGAATGTGAGTTGGCAAATATAATACCACAGAATGTACCCAGAACTAGGGTTGTCCCAGTTCAAATGAGACTATATTCCTTTACCAGTGCAAGCACACAACTAACCTGAAATGTCTTTGGCTGAGAGATAGGTGTGAGCCTATAAAATTATGTCCCTTGACTCCCCATTTACATGGTGACAATCTGTTCTGGCCCACCAGCAGCCTGTTCTTAAACAACAAAGCACTTCAGAAGGAACACTGCATAACATTGGTTTCATCTGACATAAGAGAAGCCAATGAAAATTGCCTGGAGAGGTCGTTCTCAAAATTTGGGGACACGAGACCCTCCCCGCATAAAGAACTTATGAAAATGGAGATTCTGGGATCTGCCAGTGAGGGACCAGATGCACTAGGCTCGGATGGGCTCAGGAAAACCGCACTTACATAAGCACCCCAAAGCCAAGCAGGCCTCTCAGGGATATGCTAGAATAAGGTATGTCCCCCTAAGAAGGCGAGGGGGAAAATGCAAATGATGCGTGCAGAGGGGGGAGCCACGTTTTTGTTTTTGGTTTTTTGGTTTTTTTTTACTCTACCACTATCGATTTTTCAGGAAAAAGGAAAGTCATTTCCTCAAAAGTATTCCCCACACCTTCACACATATAACTGCAAACTTAAAACATGTCCTAGAAATATTTTAGTATACTCTTTCATGGTGAAGAAGTCAAACTCCACATGCTTATTTCTAGTTTTACATATGTGTGTGTGTGTGTGTGTGTGTACATATTCACATGTGTATATATGTATATATTCTTAAAAAGGAAAAGAAAAGGGGCGCCTGAGTGGCTCAGTCAGTTAAGCGGCTGCCTTTGGTTCAGGTCACGATCCCAGGGTCCTGGGATCGAGCCCCGCATTCGGCTCCCTGCTCAGCAGAGAGCCTGCTTCTCCCTCTCCCACTGTCTGCCACTCTGCCAACTTGTGCACGCTCTCTCTCTCTCTCTGTGTCGAATAAATAAATAAAATCTTAGAAAAAAAAAAAAAGGAAAAGAAAGCTCTCAGCGTCAAACTCCCCCAAATCCATTCTCACTTAGGAATTCCAAAAATTTAGGAATGTTTCATTACATGACTATTGCATAGTCTACAGCAACAACTATTATTTATTCTCTGCATACTGCAGATAAAAAAAAACATGCAGAGTCTCTACAATGAATATACCTAACAAGGTAGGAAGTTAAAATGTAAACACGGTGAAACCCTTTATTTTCATGATTATGTCTCCACAATTCTCACTTTTTCCCTAAGCCTATTAAATTCCAAGCCCTACATGCTAATAATATGTTTGGTTATCACAACATGCAGTCCTTTGTGAAAAAAACCTCAGGAAATACCAAAATCTTCCGCTGACAATCTACCCCCTCCCCAAGAAGAGAACTTTCCAGAGCCTTCGGAGAGCTTTTAGTATCTTGAGAGCTGTAGGCTGCTTACCCAAGTCTTCTGACTTGTGGGACTTGCAATGTACAACACAATGAACAGCTCTACGAAGGTGGCACTATGCTGGGCTTCGATCGGGGCAGACCTAAGAGATATGAAGCCATAGCAGGCTCAGAGCTACAAAAGCTGGCTTCTCTTGATGCTGACAGTATAGTTTAAGCAATGGTGTTCTTAGAAGAGATATATATTCTACAGTCTGGAAAAGCAGAGATTGAAAAGCTGAAAGAAAATAATGGGTGCATTTCTATGGATAGAGTGACTTGAGAGGAGATGGTTTAAAAGAGCCATGAGGTTGGGGTGCCTGGCTGGCTCAGTTCATAGAACATGTGATATTTGATCATGATATTTGATTCATTTGGTCATGAATCTGAGCCCCACATTGGGTGCAGAGATTACTTAAATAAAATTTAAAAGCAAGAGTTGTGAGGCTGTGAAAACACTTGTATAATCACAAAAGTGTGAACGAATGTGAGTAGGCATCAACATGAGAAGTAACAGTAATAACAGTAACATTCACTGATTACAATGTCACTTTTTGGCCATTAAAATAGTATCTCACTTAATCCTTAAAACAGTACTAAAGTAAGGAGGGCTCTTAACCCATTTTACAGATGAAGCACAGAAAAATTAAGTAACTCTCTCAAGGTCAAATGCCTTAGTAAGGAATGAGGCCAGGATCTCAACACTACCCTAAAAATCCTTCTGTGTGACTGCTTAATTTTTTAAGACTCCATAAAAATTATGGAAAGTGGAGCAGAGAAATAAGCGGGAATTTCTAAGAATTTTATCAAAGAGGTCACAGCTCAGAAAGACCTAAGAGACAGGAAACTTGCTAACTTTCACATAAAAGTTTTTAAATGAATTCAGGGACCAAATGATGATCTAAGAAAAGACAGGTTGACTGTTTAAGGGAGATGATATCCTGTTAAAAAGATGAAAAGACTGGAAGCAAACTACACAATTATTGCCCTATCTCCATTTTATTTGCTAAAGCAAAAGAAGCTTCAAACTAAAAATGCTAGAAAATTGGCTAGGAAAGCCCTGAAATCTAATATAGGAAACAAAGCCATAAGAGAACATCAGTCTTTGGGCGCCTGGGTGGCTCAGTGGATTAAAGNGATGCCCTAGTAAGGAATGAGGCCAGGATCTCAACACTACCCTAAAAATCCTTCTGTGTGACTACTTAATTTTTTAAGACTCCATAAAAATTATGGAAAGTGGAGCAGAGAAATAAGCGGGAATTTCTAAGAATTTTATCAAAGAGGTCACAGCTCAGAAAGACCTAAGAGACAGGAAACTTGCTAACTTTCACATAAAAGTTTTTAAATGAATTCAGGGACCAAATGATCTAAGAAAAGACAGGTTGACTGTTTAAGGGAGATGATATCCTGTTAAAAAGATGAAAAGACTGGAAGCAAACTACACAATTATTGCCCTATCTCCATTTTATTTGCTAAAGCAAAAGAAGCTTCAAACTAAAAATGCTAGAAAATTGGCTAGGAAAGCCCTGAAATCTAATATAGGAAACAAAGCCATAAGAGAACATCAGTCTTTGGGCGCCTGGGTGGCTCAGTGGATTAAAGCCTCTGCCTTCGGCTCAGGTCATGATCTCAGGGTCCTGGGATCGAGGCCCGCGTCGGGCTCCCTGCTCAGTGGGGAGCCTGCTTCCTCCTCTCTCTCTGCCTTTCTGCCTACTTGTAATCTCTCTCTCTGTCAAATAAATAAATAAATAAAAATCTTTGTAATCTCTCTCTCTCTGTCAAATAAATAAATAAATAAAAATCTTTAAAAAAAAAAAAGAGAGAATATCAGTCTTCTATAAAGAAGAGTTAAGTCTTCTAGCCCAAAGAATTCATGTCCCAGGGTATTAGAATTTGTAGAAGTGATACCTGATGGTAAAAAATAAATAAGTAAATAAGTAAAATCATGAAGAAACGGAAGAATGACAAAACAAGTCAAATTTTAATTTGAAGTTCTAAATTTAAAACGTGAAAAAGTTCAGCCCACAAAGAGAATGTAATGTCAAACTAAAATCATGTTTTTAAAGGTCTTCTGGCCAAGGTACAGGAATGGCAGAAATATTTGAGAATATCTTTCATCATACCTTATAGACATGATAGACGGTGGAGTTAAGTAGTTTGTGCTTTACTGAAATAACTAGTCTCAAAGTAAACAATCAGCCTTAATGGTGCTTTTCAGGGTTATGACCCAGTGTTCTGTCTTTGGCCTTGCCGATTCAACACTGTGCCAATGACCTGGACAAAGATGCTTCTAAAATGTGTAGAGTTCATGAAGCCAATATAGTTCATTCAATGGGCTACTAACACTTGACTTGATGAAACAAAAGGAAATTTAAACAAGAATGAATACATTAATACGTGTGTGTGTATAATTTTTTTGTCCTACCTAAATTCATGTGAAAAACAAGAACCAACCTCGATCACGTTAAGGTTACTAATATGAACCACTGTTGGGAATATCTGCAAAACATAATTAATGCACTGATAGAATCAAGATCTCACGCGAAGTAATGAGATGAGTTAGCCTCAGAGGGCCATGGATAACCAGAGAGCAGCCAAATAGTAGGGTGACACAGAGAGTGGAAGGACAGACACAGAACCAAATGTACACACAGATGTCTGTGGTTGCGTAGCCTGCAAAAAAAGGAAGTCCTCAAGAGGGCATTTTTATTGTTATTTTCCAATCATCTGAGTTGTCTTACAAACAAGCAAAGGAAGTAGCATTAGTATACTTTGGACACTATTTCTTTTACAGTGTTCTGAAATGATAAAAGTAGAGCTACTGGTAACAGATGCCTAGCGCCCACAAAAAAGTGATCTCCCTGTCCCAAGTGCAGGCTAGATAATACCTTGCTGGAGAAGTCATACGAGAGATTCCTGACCATGGTGGGGGACAGGAAGACAGGATGGTGTCTGACTCAACTATAATCCCAGTAGTCCATTCCAGGTTTTCTCTTTTCACAGTCAATCCTATATACACACTACTCAGCTATGTTATTTTAATGGTGATCTACGCTGCATTGGAAAGGAGGGAATTTACAGTAGATTTATTGATGTACAAAAGGCACTGAATAAAATAATAGTTAGAAAGCTGAATTTATTTTTTTGAAAGCTGAATTTAGATCATATGTAAACTTCTCACATTTTACAGAGAGCTATAGACATTGCATGTTAATACCGTCTCCCAGAAGAAAAGCTTTTTGTACGGACAAGATGGTGAATTAACACATTTATCATGGCTAAATTAGTCTGTGCCCTACAACTGTGCCTACTTTATATTTTCAATACCTTACTTTAAAAATCAAGACTAGAGTTTTCTACGCCATCGTGTCATAACACCACCTGCAACAAATGTCAACTTTTCATGCAGGAGGAATCTTTGCTTGGAATAAGCATGCTGTTTAGCATTGTTTTGTTTTTAAAGATTGGTCACAGTGCAGATGCCCTTACTACTGCAGGGGGCAATGTTAAGAAATCCAACTTCAAAAGAGTCACTAGCTCATCTTTACAAAGTAATGATACTGCTGCTAAGTCTGGATTTAATTACAAGTGTGCAAAGGATGAGGGAGGGAGGAAGTCTGTCAGCATGGCTCCCTCTCCCTCCATCACCGCCACCCTTCTCCCTTTACTGACTTTTTTTTGGTTCGTACACACTCCATAGCCCAGAGTCATTCATGAGACTATTACAGAGATTATGAACTGCTCCTTCTTTGTGTGTGTGTGTTAGTTTAGCAGTTAAGGCTATTTGAGGGTTTTAAAAGCACTATAAGAACAAAAACCTTTGTTTAAAAAAAATCAAGAGCAGGTTGTTTTACTTGCTCCCTGAAACTCAACTAGGACGCCTTGAACTCTGCCCTCAGAGGACACTTGCTCAGCCAAACCTAATCACAGGATCTAAGATTAGTTTAATGATATTTGAGGCAGCTGGGACAGACCTTGCTGCATTTCATGGTCCTGCTGTAAACTGAGTCATTGTTCCAAGGGCGGAGCATGCTCATCTCAATCAGCATTTGAGTTAAACTGCTATTATCGATCACTCATTCCTCAATGCAGATAACTCAACAATCAGGATAAGACCATATTAATGTCTCAGTATTTCAGAACTCAGTATTTTCCCATATCATCTGTAGACTTTGCTTCTTCCCGAAGAATTGGACAAAGAATGCTGAGAATTACCATCTTTACCAATCTCCAATCTTGAAGTAAGATTACAACTGAGAAATTGACCTCCCGGAGCATGTTGCTGTAACTTTAACTGCAGACTATTTTAGGCTGCAGTTCAAGAAAAATGAATGCTCCATTATTTTAACCAACTGCTCAGGGTGGTCACTCTACTTTTTAATGCAATGTGCTACACAGGAATGACATCATAAGGCTATCATAAAAGCAAGTGTTAAAACCTATGATGAATTTTCCTACTATAACTAAGCAGTTAATTAGTGTAAAAGTAGATCAAAACATAAACTTGTGGTCTGGTAAAACATTTACATTCACCTTTGTAAATATAAAAATAAAACGTTTTTTTTAAAAAGCTATAAAAGCCCTTTTTGCCTCTTACTTCTAAAGATCCATTAGTGATCTTAGATGCCTGGAGACGGTTGTTCCAATTAAAGAAGCCCAATAGTAATTGCTAATAAATGGCATTTCTTAATCTTGGGTAATTTCTTTCTTCTTCTGATAGAGACCTCATCGGGGCCAGCTTACTATGTATCAAATTCAAATCACACTGAATCACCTACTCTCCTCCACCACGTACATTCCCTTTTCATTCTCTAACAAAGCTTCCTTTGCCATGGCTCACAAGGCTTCCTTCCAAGTAATTCTTTATGTCTAGGAACCAATTTTTTCCCTTCCCATTTATGTCATTTCACTCTCACTTAAAACTTGCCTGTATCCTTATGACTAGAGTTTGTCAGCCAGCAGCTCACCAAGCATGTAATTGCATGATGACTCCCTTTATTTTTTCCTCGCTTATACTTACATCAGACAAGATGGGAAAGAAAAGGGACACGGCATCACCACCAAATGAATACTGGTCTATTTATTAATATATTTTTTAAATGTTCATTTAATGTGACTACTACCATGTTGCAGACAATTTTATCTTCACAACACTATGAGGGTAGGTACTATTTTTTACTTACAGACAAATAAACTGAGGTTCGTGGAGGTTTACACACTTATCCAATGTCACAAAGCAAGCAAGTGGTCCTGTAAATTCATGAACTCCTGCAGTGTGACTCCAAAACCAGGACTTTGGCCCCAAGAGTAGTTACAGTGTAGTATGAACAATATGGTAAGCAGCAGGTATGGACAGGACATGGTCCCTAGACTCGAGTAACTCACAGATGAGAGGAGAAAAGATAAGTAAACATAAACTATAATCAACTGTGCTAAGTTCTGTCGCAAAGAAGGAAGCAACTATCGTGATTCCGTGGACAGGTGTGGAATGACGGGAGGAGGTTCCTCCTAGGGTAATTATAATTGGGTCCTATGTGTTCCAGGTGAACTGGAAAGGGAGCAAGCATTTCAGAAAGTGAGTAAGGACAGAGATTCATGAAAGACTATGGTGCATCTGAAGAACAACGAGAAACCCAGTTCTGGATGAGGAGGGTGAGGAAAGCAGCAACATGGCTGGAAGCGGACGGGAAGGAAGACAAGGCAGATTGTGTGGTCCCTAATTGTGGAGAATAAGAAAGCACTGCTGATCTGAGAGTGAAAAAGCAATTTGAGACAGATGAGAGCTAGACTGTAAGGATGGAGTGTGAGGCAAACTCTGAAAATGTTTAACGAGGAAAAAATAAAACATGGCAGTGGCCTGAGTCAGGGAATAAGATACTGAGAATTTCTGTTTCAGTTTGGGGTGGTCTTAATTGAGCATTTTTGTACAGCAAACACAAAGAGCCAATGAAGATGGAGAAGTCAAAGACTAAGAACTCTAGAAACAAATCATGAAGCAAGGTCCTGAAAAGGTGAGAGTCCAAGGCTGAGCGAGCAAGGAGGGGGCACAGTGCAAGGCAGGGAGAGGACCCCTCACAGAGCTGCTCTCCCCCATTCACCTGGGCAACACACAAAGAGAGCCTCTACTTTAGACTTCTTTATTTTGGCTTTTGTGCCGTTCTCTATTTGCTCTGGGGGTCTTTGTATTCTCTTCCCGGAGCTACAGAAAATCCCCCGAGTGTCAGGATCAAATTTTATATTGTTTTGTATCTCCCTCCATACTTAAAACAATGTGGACACATCTGAGCTGGTCATGTGTGCCTTATCACGATGTGTTGAGGAAGAAATCAGGGACAGACCAAGAGACAACACCTCTTCTAATGGGGACAAGTCACAGATGAAAAATAGAAACTGTATCTTCGCTTTATATGGTAAGAGCTGCCCCAGATGGAACTGTAAAATACATGGGGAATGTAATTGAGCTATTTATCAGGAAAAGACCGTGTAATAAATTGTCACATTATAAATAATCCTGTTAGAGCAGGGGCTCAAGAGTGAATCTGTTACCTAGTACTTCCCCTGCAGTAACTAAACACAAATCTAGTTGATAGCAGAAAACACCAGGGCCATGGAATATTACAGTGTTGTTGTAAAAAATACTTAAAAAATTAATACATGGAACACGTTGGTTAGCTCTTTGGTTCCTCAAAGTAGGAGAAAACATTTAAAAAAAATTTTGTAGGGGCACCTGAGTGGCTCAGTGGGTTAAGCTTCTACCTTTGGCTCAGGTCATGATCTCAGGGTCCTGGGATTGAGCCCCGCATCAGGCTCTCTGCTCAGCAGGGAGCCTGCTTCCTCCTCTCTCTCTGCCTGCCTCTCTGCCTACTTGTGATCTCTCTCTCTGTCAAATAAATAAATAAAATCTTTTTAAAAATTTTTGGTTTTTTTCATAAGTGGTATGTTTACCTTTATAACTTACTCAGTGTTGAATCTGAAAACAGTATTCAAAAGCACATATGCAATCATTTCTTAGCTTCCTAGATCTAGCCTCACAGGTTTGAAGTCAATTTTACAGGTAAGAACACTCAGGTTCAGAGAAATGACTTCTTCAAACACATGCATGCTTAACAGTGATGCCAGATTTAAAGCCTACTTTCCCTAACTCATTGTCCCATAGTCTTCCATTAAATAAACCTAAAACTGAAACCGAACTCTGAAGTTATTCTCTCCGAATCTAATCAAAGTCCTTGCTGGCACGGTTAGCTTTCTGCCCCTCTGCTGTCTTCCCTGATTTCCCATGATAGATTCACAAACAAGCTGTGGCCAACACTGCTACTTACTACCCAATACCCACTCTCCCCTCCTTTCTTCCTAAAGAATCCCAATTTTTTTTTCCTGAGCAGCATTGTGTCAAATAAAAAACATGATTTCCCAGGCTCTCTAGACCCAAAACTGAGATAAATGACAAGGTCCTGGGGGAAGATGTTCCTTCTGGAGCAGCAAGGACAGAGCTTCGACAGAGCTTCATGAGGAGAAGCATTTCATCTTTTGCCCTCCGCCCCACCCCCCAGCCCTCTTCCTGCCTGGAATCCTAACTGGATGCCTGGAGGTACAGCAACCGTTTTTGAACTGTAGGAACAGAGCCAGAGTCCATGTCCCTGGCCACGCTGGGAAATACTGTATTAGCCTGGATTTGTCACTTACGTGAAACAAATAAAACCTCTCTTTGGTTAAGCTCCTGTTGTAGAGTTTCTGCTACGTGTAGTCACTTGCAATATTAACTGATTAGTATCTAAACGAACATCTGAGCTGTGTACTGACATCTTCCTAACCTGACCTAAGGGGAAGTCTCAAGCAGGAGACCACTAACTAAAACATGAACTCTTTAGCCTAGCATCCAAGGTTCTTTACAATAGATTCTTGAGTCCTGATACCTCAACATGTCCTGCATATCAACCAAACAGACCTCCCTGCCAACTGTCTCTCTCACCTCATCTCTGTCCATCAAAATCCTACAGCCTTGTCAAGGCCCCTCTCACACATCATCTCCCTCATCGGGCTAAATAGACCCCTCCAACCTGGTGAGGTTTCTCCCTCTTTTGAACTCTCAAAGCAATTTTGTCTGTCCCTCTCCTAGGTTAGTTACTCTTCATGACAGCCACTGCACTTATGTTCTCTCCCCGGCAAGAGGTACCCTGAGGGCAGGACCTTGTCACGCTAGCATGGAAACCCACCCCCCACCCCGGCACAGTGCCTGACACATAGCAGATGATTAATAATTGCTTCTTAAATTGAATTAATAAACACTTCCCCCTCTCCTAATGCATCTCTGACTGATCCCGGAAAGAGTCCACGCCAACACTCTAATGACTTATGAGGGAGCATTTGTGACAGCAGGAGTAAGCTGAGCTGCAGTTCAAACTGCTGTATTGTTTTGACACCAGTGCAAGTGATAATGGGCTGTTACTCGGTGTGTCAAAGCGCTCACTCAAGACTCCTGCGCCAGTTTCTCCTGCCTGTCACAAACCCCATCCGCCACCGCCCCCCCTCCCCTGCAGAAAGCCTTTCCATGTGAAACACCATGTGGCTTCTGCTTAAGAAAAGCCTCTAGCTGGTCACTCCTCTCCCCATGGATCACAAATAAAGTCGAATAATTCCAGCAGGTGCAGGGCCTCAGTGGCCTCTATCAACACACACCTGTCCCTTCAGAAATGATCACTGGCAAGTGTGCGAGAGAGGGTTCAAGGAGCAGGACACTGTGGCAGGGGACCCAGTCCCAAGGACAGAACAGCAGTCTTGTTAAGTAAAGGCTACCCCATAGCGCCACTGAGGAAGCATTCAGTTCAGACTGCAAAAAGCTGGGAATAAGCAAAGAAGGAAAAATGTACAGGATGAGAGTCTGTGCAATTTGAATACAATCTAAAAAACAAAATAACTCAAATAAGAATGAGAGCCATAAAATTTACATATTCAAATACAGGGCCTGAAGTGAGAAACATGCTGTCCTTCACAGTAGAGTGAAACTGAACTAGCTCCATACCTGAAAGTCCCAAAAGAAAATGTTATCTTCAGGGACAGAATAGTTCTAAGTTTGTCATCTGCCCACCCACCAAGGTCTCAAGGAAACAGTTGTTCAAAATAAGCGAAAGAAGTCAATCAGAGAAAGACAATTATCATATGATCTCTCTGATATGAGGAACTTGAGGGGCAGGGTGGGGGGTCGAGGGGGGTAGGGAGGGAAAAATAATGAAACAAGATGGGATGGGGAAGGACACAAACCATAAGAGACTCCAAATCTCACAAAACAAACTGAGGGTTACTAGGGGGGGTGGGAGGGTAGGGATAGGGCGAACGGGTTATGGACATTGGGGAGGGTTTGTGCTTTGGTGAATGCTGTGAAAGATGTAAGCCTGATGATTCACAGACCTGTACCCCTTGGGCAAAGAATAAAAATAAAATAAAATAAAAAAGTACATTGTTGTGATGACCATCAGGTGATACATGGAAGTGTTGAATCACTATATTGTATACCTCAAAGTACTATAACACTGTATGTTAACTCTATTGGAATTAAAATCAAAACTTTAAAAAAAATAAGCAAAAGCAAAGTAACTGCTATATACACAACGAATTGGAATGGAAACACAGTCATTAGTATTATAAATCTCTGAGAAAAGTCGCTAATAATTGCTCCTATGAATCACTGAAAGGGCTAAATTTATTAGCTACTATATATACTACACTTAAGAATGATACTCCTTTAACAAGTATTTAATACTAACGATACACTCTGGTTAAACTGAGTAAGCATTAGTAAGATAATGTATATGGATACGGAAGTTGACTTAAAATGCTATAAATGAGTTATTTAATTTGATGTGAAGGTGACTACTTCATTCCTGAGAAATGAGATTAAATGAATTAATCCCTCACTCTCCCCAATGAGACTGTGCTTGCTGGGGGCCCAGTGGCCCATAGCTCTCTAATGCCTCCTGAGAAGGATGGGCTGTAGTCACATAACCTTTATAATTAGAAGCTAGACCCGTGGTGCCTGCACTGTGCCCTTCCTGGTCCAGCCCTTCTCCTTCCTGACATGATGCTCCACCCTACTCTCCAAGGTTTCTGAGGGCAGCCTCCTGGCCCACCACCCCTCCCTGTGAGCTGTCCTCTCTGTGGGGCCGCAGTGGCCCCGCCAAGCCCCTCTGCCAACATGTAGCACCACCATTGCCCCTACCGCCACTGCAAACGGCCGCAGGGTAAAGAGAGAGCTGTCGTATGCACAGGCTGGGGCAGGAGTGAGGACCGGGGAAAGTTAAAAATAGAAACAACTGGATCCAGAAGGAGTGGGCACAAGGACTTGGCAACAGTTACATTATAATATTTGGCAGGAGGAACATTATATTTCTAATTTTAGTGTGTTTCAGTTATTTCCATATAGGTGTGGTTCTATTATACCAAAGTGGGTTATTTTGCCTAAGATCTAGTGGATTATACTTTGTGGGAAATAGAATGAATTTTTAAAATGCACAATTTTAAAAACACTCCTTTATATACAAATCTATGAATGGATAATTATCAAATAGGAGACTATCCACTAATAATTATATTTGACTTTAAGGTACACCATGCAATTTTTGATACAGATTTACCTTCGTAATTATACTTTTCTTAGAGTATTATTAGCTTTCAGTTGGTAATTCTAATATTAAAATAAACACACACCAAAACACAGTGGGACCACACATATACTAGCTGGCAGGACAGAGGTCTTTAAGTGCTGTTTTCCCACAGGTAATTCATACCAATTTTTTTTTTCCTTTTTCAGAATAGAATTGCTCAAAACAGGGCAGGGAAGTTGGGGGAGACAGGAATGCGTTAAATACTAAGAAAAGGGAGAGAAGCCGTGCAAATGGGCGAAGACTACAGAGGTGAGGGGAAGGAAGTCAATACATCAGAATACATGAAAATTGCTACTTTGGAGCTCACCGTCCTATAGTTCTTGCTGCCCTGTTTACTAGCTAATTGCATTATGTTGGAGCAAACTGAATATAACACAACCTCATGTCTTTACCTAGTTGGGCTTTTCAGTCACACAACTATGACTCTTCACTTTTTATTGACTGATAGATTTCTTAAGC
The DNA here is from genome assembly GCA_002007465.1 of Ailurus styani. Classification (NCBI taxonomy): domain Eukaryota; kingdom Metazoa; phylum Chordata; class Mammalia; order Carnivora; family Ailuridae; genus Ailurus; species Ailurus styani. Next base: position 985,037 of record LNAC01000114.1, read on the forward strand.
CATGGTCATTTAGTCCACGTGAAAGAGCTCCAATAACGGGATTCAGCCATGAAGCTATCTCCTGTGAGAGGCTCCGGGAAGGGGGATGAAAAGAAGGAGCCCTGATGCAAAGGTGACATTACATTCAAATTTCCCAGGAGACAAATACCTACTGACAACGAGTCCCCAGGGGAAGGCATTTACATTCCTTCCTCTCCACACAGTCCCAGATTTGCTCTGAGGCAGCTCCACAAGTGGAACGACGACATCAGAAGAGAAAAGATATGAGCAACTGTTTCGGAGGAGGTATGGACGGGAAAATAGTCTGGTTTTCGACACAACTGCGGAAAAACGTTGTGCTAAATAAGATGGCTTCATGGTACTTAAGTTGCATTTGTACTTAGGTAACTCGATATTTAGAGCTCCGTAGAAGGAGAAGAAGTCCAACACATGCAAAATATTTGTCACCTGACTAAGAAACTAGCTCCTTTGATTGCAAAGCCATCAGTGAACATCTAAATTTCCATTTGTCAATTTCCATTTGTCATTAATAAAGGCAATTTCATTTTTAAAAAGACACGATTTCAACCAGATGACTTAGCGGAGGTTTTGTTCATTATCAGCATGTATAGAATATGTATTAAATACTTTGAAAAAAACTGGAAAGAAACAATGTAGTACAGAATGCTTTGTCCACAAAAAAGAAATCAACTCCCTCCCAAGTTGGTGAAGAGCCATGGAATAGGATTTTGTTGATCCAAACACATGAATACCAGAGGATCTGTTCTTCCTATACTCTATGAAAATCAAAAGGATAACGGAAATAATATCAGTAATTCACATCCAGTTATCTCTGAATGACAGGCTTTATGAATGGAAGCTACAGAAAACAAAGGAAATTAACATATCATATCTGGCTTAACATATCTTCTCTGACTTCTGCATTGCAAAGCGATTGCAATGATAATAATTATAATAGCAAGTAACATGTACACAGCCCTCACCATATGTAAAGCACTTTATATGGATTATTTCGTTCAATCTTGCTACAAGACGACGAGAGAGGTGTCGTTATTACCCCATCTTATAGAAGAAGGAACAAGGCAGAGCCGCAGAATTGGGAAGTGACAGCACCAAGTCTAAAAGCCCAGTAGTCCGACTCCGTAACACCCAGCTGTCACACTCTACTACCCTGTCCTCAATGAGAACAAGATTGTAGAAGACAGAGAATCAGAGGCCCAAGCCTCTGTTAACACCACGCTAGACAGCTCTCTGCTGACAGTCAGATGAGCTAAGCCTCAGGATCCACTCTCCACCGTGACCAATTCCTAACTGCCTGGGAGAAAAGAAACTAGCTAGTTAATATGCTTTTAACCATTTACGTTCATTAGGCTGGGAATTAAATGCGTTTAAAAAAAACTAATGTACAATTGTGACATTTTATCAGTGACTTTTACTTTCAAATCTTGGTCTGGCTTACTTCTATGTTCTCCCAATGTTATACAATACTATCGGTTGTTCTATTTGGTTTAATATATTCTAACATTTAATTTGAATAACCACTTTCAACCAGCTTTTCGTTATACATAATAGAAAATACACCTAGGAAAAAAATTACATAAAGATTCTAATACAAGTCCCACTTACAGAGAATAACAAAACCAAAAACATTGTTTTCTGAACTCACTGGGCTGGAATCAGATAAAAAAATTTGACCATGATTTACCTTATGGGGTTCTGTTTTTATCTCTGGCCCAAAGATATGGTCTCCACTACAATTCCTACCCGCCCGTCATCACAGATCAGCTCACATGGATCACAAAGGGGACCAAGCTCAACAAAATCCAGTACCACCAGCAATCAGCATGTATCAATCTCTCCCACACAGAAGATGACACTCTTATTTTCCCAGAATCCCTAGTACTACAAACAGAACTATTTTGGTTATACATATTTCAAGGCCTTTTTTTAAATTCAGGACAAACAAATGACTGTGGCAGCTTGGGGACACAGGTTCTTTGAGAAGTGCTTAAACTCACAACATCCAAATTTTGAGTTTTAGCCTTCTACCACCACAGAGACCTACAACAACACACTCTGTTTTTAGTCCAGTGGAAGAAAAAAAAAATTCTTACTCAATCTTACTATGAATAAATTACCCTCCAGAAGAAGTCAACACATACCTTCCAGGAAACTATTAAATGCACTTAAGAAAGAATTTTCTAAATGCCACCCCCAGCGCCCTGAAAGTGGTCCATTCTCTCTACAGGATTAAAAAAACTTACTCCTGAAGAGTAGGTTAATGCTAAAGAAGGTCAATTAAAAAAGACATATCTACATTCCATGACTTCAGAAGTTCAACTTGGGCTTTGCACGACATCATGTTTAAAAAAAAACAAAAAAACTTCAGTGTGTGTTGTAAATCAGCTTGGGATGCCCACGTGAAGGCAGTGCTGCCTGGGAACAGTTTGTGTCATATTGTGGCACACTCAGCTGCTCCAGCCCCACAAACGGCACTTGGAATGAAAACGCTGCCATATATCTTGATTTGTCAGAGAACAAATCAGTTTTATCTGTTCATTTTGTGGTTTAGTGTCGTAGGTATTTTAGAAAACATAATTTATAATTCCTCATGCAATTATATATGAAATTAAATCATCTCACTTTTGCAGAAGCATCAAAATATTTCAGATTAAGTAGAATGCACTTGTAATGTCTTTAAAGTTCTTATCTCCCAATCTAATATAAGAAGAAAAAAATAAATAAAGGAAAAGGGGGGGAATATGTAAGCATTTTAATGAGTTTGCCTCATCTTATTAGGTCAGGCCTGTAGAAGATGTCATTTACACTCACTACCACGACGATGCCTAATAGGGAGGCAGGCCTGTGGTGGCTAAGCCACTGCCTCAAGAAGCAGAATGCCTGGGTTCGAACACATTTGAATGCTGGCTCCCTCACTTGCTGTGTGCCCTGGGGTAACTCAGCTAAGCTCTCTGTGCATAAGGCTCCTCAGCTGTGAGATGTAGATAAGTGTACCTAGGTCACAGACAGTTTGGGAGCATTAAGTGAGTTTATGCATGTAACGTATTTAGAACAATGCCTGGCACATAGTAAGCTCTGCATTTGGTAGCACTATAATTAGCAACAATATGTGCTTCACTCTTTTTTTTTTTTTAAGGACTAAACATCCCTGAAAACATAACAAGATTGTGTCTTATTGACTAATGCTGAGGCATTCCAATGAGAGACAAGAGAAATATGTCCTACTGGTGGGTCCTTGTTTGGGTGATAAATTAGTTATTTTAGTAAACTTCAAGACAGTGTAGCCAAGATCCCTTATTAAGTACTACAGACACCTCAGTCGCCTGGAAGAACACACCACCCCCACAAGTGTTTTAATCCCCCTGATTTACAACAGAGTTGGGCCTCTTCTTTTTTTAAGTAATCTCTACACTCGGGGCTCGAACTCATGATCAAGAGTGGCATGCTCTCCTGAGTAAGCCAGTCAGGCGCCCCCCCCCCACCTTTCTTTTTAATTTACCTGGCTAAATTACTATCTGCTGAGAGACTCAAACAAATTCATAATCTTATCATGAGTCAAAACAGGAAACTTCCCCTTAATAGTAAGATAGACAACAGCTGGGTGCCTGGGTGGCTCAGTGGGTTAAAGCCACTGCCTGCAGCTCAGGTCATGATCTCAGGGTCCTGGGATCCAGGCCCACATCGGGTTCCCTGCTTCCTCCTCTCTCTCTGCCTGCCTCTCTGCCTACTTGTGATCTCTCTCTCTCTCTCTGTCAAATAAATAAATAAATAAAATCTTAAAAAAAAAAAAGACAACAGTTGTTGATGTTAATTGCACTAGTTTCAACTACAAATGGGTGCATTTTAATATCCATTAGGGGTTACAAGTAAAAAAGAAATATAGCAGCAAATTATAACTTAATGTGTTACAGAAAATATTTTGACATACATATACACTTATTTTTACCATAACGAGACACTGGCTTCATAATTAAAACTCTTTCATGTAACTTGATATTTTGGTCACATGAGTACATTTCAACAGATAATCTGAGTTATGTCTTATTATTATCGTTGTTATGTCTTGTTATCAAAACCCACCAAAATATTTATTGGAAGCAAATAACTTCTCTTCATCCAAGGGCCACGTGGGATCATGAACCATGTAGGAAGAGAACGACTGATCCCTACCTCTGAGGACAGACCTCAGTGTGGGCTGAATGACTCCAGAAAAGCACATAAAAAGGAGCCGATCAGAATGGGGCCAATGATACTATTGGGAAGGGGTCCAGGGGAGGAGGCCAAATAGATCTGAATTCTAACTAGACCATTTCACACCTGCTAAGCTACAGGGAAGACTACGAAAAGAAACTGGGTCAATTTTAGAACTATAAAATACAGAAGGGAGCCAGAGAGTGGTTCATCTCTTTTCCATGACCAGCAGGATCTGAGATCCTCTAGAAACCAACTACCAGAAGGTATCACAACCCACTGTTCCTACAAGTACAGGAGCTTTAATGATTTGTGTGACACATTCCCTACCTCCAATAGCGGCCTATGCTCAGTCAACTCAAGCACAGGAAAAAATCTTCCCTAAGAGTTTCCCCCAATGATTCTTAAATAAAATCTCCATCCTACTGTACATGGAAAAATCCAGAGGCCAAAAAACAGACAAACTGTCATCAGTTATTAATTCCTGGGCCAAGGGACATCTTTAACACAGGACTGTCGTTGTAAAACCAGTAAGCACTCAGTAACTAACCCACACAATGCTGTATATGTGTTTTTTTAAAGAGGAGAAAGACCAAAATGTGGGTAAGAACAAGACTATTATAAAAACAAAACATGAAATCAATTAACTAAAGTTTCCTGAATGACACAATGATTTTTTATTCTTCTACCACATTAAAAAAGTTAACTCTTTACCACAAGGCAAAGGTAAAAAGAAAGCAGATCAATGCCAATTTCTTTCTTAATAACTGGCCTTTCACCTGCAATGAACGAAATAAGAAAAAAATTATTTTCAAAGGATAACTATATTCTCATGTAAATGCTGGAATAAGTCACTCTGTCTAGCATGGACTAGGCGCATTGTCTATACTTAGCATCTCCTAAGTTACTGACTGCTCCTAAATCCTTCTAGATAATCAAAAGAAAGCTAATATTTCACATTTTATTTGAAAACCAAAAGCTTTACTATTTTAGTACTAAAAATAACAAGATATATGTAAATTATACATTATAATATTCAGTAAAAAAAAAACCACAGGTGAAAGTATTGCAAATATACAACCTCAACTGTGTAAAAGAATGCCTTGAACCAAAACTAAAGGGAAATGCCTGAAAATGTTATCTACATTTATCTCTAGGAGGTTGGTGCTTGGGTAACTTTGTCCTCTTTCTAGTTTCTCTGTAATTTTTTAGTTTTCTATAACTAACAAGCATTAGTTTATTATTAGAAATTTTTTTTTAATTTGTAAGTTTATAAAGAGCTTAGATACACAAAAATGGGGTCTCATAAAATATAAGTTCTCATAAAATGCCATCTCAAGACAGCAAGTTCAGTTTTGTTATTTAAACTCAAAACAAGCTCCCCACTCAATTTAAAAATAGATATGTTCAGTTACCAATTCCAAAATGTCAATCTTTGGTTCATGCCTATAAAATATAATTACTATCAGTTTGAACTGTAGACTAAATTCACAGAGTGGAAATATAATGCCACTAAATGGGATACTGGTTAAGTACCAAGTGCTTCTAAGCACCAGTCTTCTAAAACATTTTAAGTACTTCTCTGGAGCCAATTTTTGCTGTCAGCCAAGCTTTTTCCCTCTCTGAGGTAAATTTACTTCATTACCTCAGACTGTCTCCGTTTCCTCATTGGTAAAATGTGGACAATAAGATTATGCACTTGGGCCACCTGGGTGGCTCAGTCGGCAAAGGATCTGCCTTCGGCTCAGGTCATGACATCAGGGTCCTGGGATCAAGACCTGCATGGGGATCCCTGCTCACCATGGAGCCTGCTTCCTCCTCTGGCTCTGCCTCTGTTCCTCCCCTGCTTGTGTCTCTCTCTCTCAAATAAGTAAATAAAATGTTAAAAAATATATATTGTGTACTTTGTGGGGTTATTATAAGGATTGAATGAGTGAATACACATGTAGCACCTAGAACAGTATCTGGTACCTAAAAAGTACTAGATATTAGTGCTTAATATTAATTAACAGTATCAATTTTATTAAATATATACATAACATGTCTATCATATAAAAATGCCAGTTTCCCTTAAAAAAATTAAACCATGGCTTAATGTAAGCTAATTCTGACAATGTTACTTTTATCCTGTTCCAAAAATGAAGGCGTCCACACAGGTAAAATTTTCAGGAAACTGAGACTTAACCTTTTAAGTGCCTACACCATTTTATTTTTAATCCTCAAACCCCATTCAAGATCTTCAATGTTTGTTCTGGCTAAGGAGAAGCCTAATTTGCCAAACTCCCCTACGGACAAGATGGGAAACGAGGTCAACATAGTAAAATATAATGTCAGGTCCTTCCTAACATTTTATTACATATTTCTGGTTTCCTTTTTTTTTTTTTAAAGATTTTATTTATTTATTTGACACAGAGAGAGAGATTACAAGTAGGCAGAGAGGCAGGCAGAGAGACAGGGAGAGGAAGAAGCAGGCTCCCTGCTGAGCAGAGAGCCCGATGTGGGCCTCGATCCCAGGACCCTGAGATCATGACCTGAGCAGAAAGCAGAGGCTTTAACCCACTGAGCCACCCAGGCGCCCTCTGTTTTCTTTTTTTATGTCCCCTATTGGAATGTACCTTGGGGACAGGGGCATTATGTTTGGCTCTTTGTTGTGTCCCCAACACTTAGAACAATGTCTGGCACAAAATATTTGCTAAATGAATGAATAACATGATAGTGCGGCAAGAGAACCAGAGAATTAAGAGAGACTAAAGATCTTAATAAAGAGCTTTTTTTTCCAAATAATTCTGACATATTTTCCATTGCAGGGTGTCTAAAAAGCAGGCCCCCTTTCAAATAAGTCTTTTCCTCACCTGACACGGAGTCACTGTATTCATAATAATAAAACAAGACATTTACAATTGATCTTTACTGCTGTGGGTCCGCAGCATCTATCCTCAAGAAGAACCACCATCTGAAGTTGATAAACTGCTCCAGGCTTTTGATCAAGAACAGACTGTCCCCTCTTAATCTGCTCCTGGGAGGGGAGGCCCAACCTTTACCTGGGAGATTATTCGACTTCATAGGGCCAAATCATGGAGGGCAGAGGTTTGTCTGTGCTATGAGCTTTCCAGCATCGCATTCTCTGATTTACAAAACCGACAGAAAGAATATGTCGGATGTATTTATTTCTCTGCCGAATGTGCGGGGAGAAGCTGAGAGGAACCTCGGGCACTGTCTATTTGCATATAGCCTGCAGCGATCTTTTCAAACCCTAGTAACGAGCTTGTAAAACAGTAGTGCAGATTTGCTATTCTGTCCTGGGTGATATTTCCTCAAACCAAAGAAAAGGAAGACAGAGGAAAACCTCTGTGCTTTTTCTCACTGACACACAAATAATTTTGCCAATTACCATTTTTGAGTGAGCAAATGGCACTCACTCCAGAGCTTTCCAAGTAACCATAAAGAAAAAAACAAAACAAACACAACCCACTGAGTTACAAAGTGATGGGTTTTAAATGCTCGTCACAATCCTGTGAAATCTAGCACCTCGGAAACCAAACCAAGGTGCCCACAAGTGACCAAAGGACCAGGAGAATGCGTTTCATCTCTTCCTCCGAATACCGCCACTGAGCTTGTCCTCTAGTCACGATGCAGATAAGAGAGGTCCCTGCCGTCTCAGGACACCACTTTGTGTGCCAAGCTACCTAAATAAACAACAAATAAACTGCCCACTAACTGATGCTATGCAAGTGGATGAATTATTCAGTGGAAATGCCATAATCATTTTAAAATACAATAAGATTGTATCTGAGAAAATTTGGCCATCCAAAGTACAGATGTAAAATGTACACTAAGAAGTGAAAGACCTATGATTCTGAAATTTTAGTTTTCCAAAGAATTAACTGAAATTATAAGATTTAGATGACAGAACTCTTATCCATTTAAAGTAAGAAAAAAGGAAGCAAGGAATTTTTAAAAAGCATTTTAATATTACAAAATGCTCTACAGCCAAGAATTTTTTTGTTGTTTATCACAAATAATCAAAATAGACTCTTCTTAGAGTTGAAATATGATAGTATAGAATCAAGACTGAGAGTTGTATCATTGGAGAACTTTAAATATAAAAGATCTACCCAAAAGGTAATAGCACTATCTATTATAGCACTTTTAAGTGTTTCAATAAATATGCTTTTGATTAAATGAATTTCTTGAATGGAATCTGTACTACATCTTCTTAAAGCACAGAAAGACCTGGGATTTCAGTAAATGACCACCTTACATTTAAAATCTATATATATGGGCGCCTGGGTGGCTCAGTGGGTTAAAGCCTCTGCTTTCGGCTCAGGTCATGATCTCAGGGTCCTGGGATCGAGGCCCGCATCGGGCTCTCTGCTCCGCAGGGAGCCTGCTTCCCCCTCTCTCTCTCTGCCTGCCTCTCTGCCTCCTTGTGATCTCTCTCCCGCTGTGAAATAAATAAATAAAATCTTTAAAAAAAAAAATCTATATATATGTAAAAGACAGTTATGCTTTAGAAGGATAGAATAAAAAATTAATCACAATATAAATTGTATCACAGTGTCACCAATTTTAGGTTGTAGGTTTCCTACTCATAACTCCTCAAAGCTATATATTTTTAATGAGATATACTTTAATTATTAAATAAAAGCTATATATCACTGTGGGTCAATCTATTTAACCTAGATCATTTTACATGATGCCAAAACATAGAACTCAGATTTAGTCCCCTCCAGCTCATGGACATTCACACCTAAATCCCAAAAAGAGAGATCAGTCATTAAGCATCTGCCTTCAGCTCAGGTCATGACCCTGGGGTCCTAGGATCCAGCCCTGCACGGTGCTCCCTGCGTGAGAGGAAGCCTGCTTCTCCCTCTCACACTCCTCCTGCTTGTGTTCCCTCTCTCGCTGTGTCTCTCTCTGTCAAATAAGTAAATAAAATCTTTAAAAAAAAAAAAAATTAAGGGCGCCTGGGTGGCTCAGTGGGTTAAAGCCTCTGCTTTCGGCCCAGGTCATGATCTCAGGGTCCTGGGATCGAGGCCCGCCT
>LNAC01000114.1:996007-1030735 GCA_002007465.1 Ailurus styani
GAGAGATTACAAGTAGGCAGAGAGGCAGGCAGAGAGACAGGGAGAGGAGGAAGCAGGCTCCCTGCTGAGCAGAGAGCCCGATGCGGGCCTCGATCCCAGGACGCTGAGATCATGACCTGAGCCGAAAGCAGAGGCTTTAACCCACTGAGCCACCCAGGCGCCCAAGAGTCACAGAATTTTTTAAAAAGCAGTTTGTTTGTTAAAAGATTGCTCCAAGGCCTAAAATTTCTAAATATGCACCTTTTTTCAACATTGCCCTTCAAAAGAAAAAACTGCTGAGAGAGTCTCCCAAACATGAGAGTTTAATTAAAGAAGGAAAAGTGCAGGGAAAAAAGAAAGAACCAAAGAAAGAAACCAAGAAAGCAATACAAAGCAAGAGATCATTTTAAACATTTTCAGTAGGGAGACTATCAAACTTTCATTAAAAAAAAAAAACCTTTGGGCTCCAGGAAACATATGCCTTTTTTTTTTTTTAAGATTTTATTTATTTATTTCACAGATAGAGAGAGATCACAAGGAGGCAGAGAGGCAGGCAGAGAGAGAAGGGGAAGCAGGCTCCCTGCCGAGCAGAGAGCCCGATGTGGGCCTCGATCCCAGGACCCTGAGATCATGACCTGAGTCAAAAGCAGAGGCTTTAACCCACTGAGCCACCCAGGCGCCCAAACATATGCCTTTTAAGCATCTTCCCTCTCCCCTCCAAAAAAGTGTGATTTTTCTGAATTCCATTACAAGGTTATGACTGAGCTTACTAATTATTTATTTAAAATCATCATATTTGCACCCATTTATAGGGTTAAGATTTTCATTAAGTTAAGCAAAACAAAAATAATTCTGTATTAAAATGGCAAACCTTAGTTTTAGGAAAGAAACTTTTTTTTTTTTTTTTTAAAGTAGGCTCCACGCCAAGCATGGAGCCCATCGCAGGGCTTGAATTTAGCTGAGATTAAAAGTTAGATGCTTAACTGACTGAGGCACCCAGGTGCCCCTAGAAAAGAATTTTTAAGAATGTAAGAGAATGAGAGAGGCACATCAACCAAGTGCAATATATATGTAGATCAGTATGGTTCCTAATTTGAGTAAGAAAAAAAAGAAAATTATAAAATGGAAAATTTTTGAACACTGGATATTTCAGGACATCAAGGAATTATCTGCTTTTAAAGAATCATGCTGGTATTGTGGTTATATTTTCAAGGTAGTCTTTACCTTTAAGAGATACTTAGTAAAATATTTATGGATAAAATATGAGGTTAGGATGTACTTTAAAATAATCCAGTGGGAGAGAAGTAAGGTGTGGGTAAGGGCAGAGATGAAACAAGACTGATCATGAATTGCTCATTGATGTTACATGATAAATTTATGAGTATTTACCACACTAATCTCTCTATTTTGTATATGTTGCATGTTCCCAGAATAAACATTTTATTATTATTTTTTAAGACTTTATTTATTTATTTGACAGAGCGATTACAAGCAGGCAGAGAGGCAGGCAGAGAGAGAGGAGGAAGCAGGCTCCCTGCTGAGCAGAGAGCCCAATGCGGGGCTAGATCCCAGGACCCTGAGATCATGATCTGAGCCAAAGGCAGAGGCTTTAACCCACTGAGCCACCCAGGTGTCCCAGAATAAACATTTTAGAGAAATGAAGAACAGAGCATTTCAAGCACTGAATAATCTAAAATGGAGGTATATCCATTTCCAATGATATAATTTACCCTCAAAGTAGCTTCTTTGTAAAGTTCTTCCCAATAGTATGCTGTAAAAAGCTAGTTCCCTGAGAAGTATATAATGAATGAATATATAAAACAATAATAAATAAGTAATAAATAAATTAAGCCATTCCTTTAAAAAAATATCCTTTACTACTTTGGTTTTAAGTCTTATTCTATTTATTCTCACCACTATTTCTAGTTCCAGACTGAAATTATTCTCCCTGTATAGAATGCCTTCAAAAAGATGAGGTCCAGATAAACACTGACAAAATACATCTAAGTTTTGATCAGAAGAATTTGGATCCCAGCAATCCTGTAAGTATGTTTTGAATAAGTAGCTCTTTGAGTCTAAAAGCTATTATTTAAAGTGTTTTGCCACCATGAGTGGAGTCAAAACATCACTGCCCATGGGACGATGACATGGAATAATCTGGAAATGGTGAAGCTGATCACTTAGGAGTCAAATTACATTTTACTTCTGATAAAAATAGCTAGTTCATGAATGGGAGACAACTTCACAGTGATACACAAGGAAAAAAACTTTCATGGATAATAGTTTAGTAAAAATGAACTGTAAATATACCCATTTTTACTGTCAACAAACATTTATTGAATTCCTGTAGACTTCACACTGTGCTATGCATCACTCTGTTTTAAGGAAACAAAATAGTTTCTAGTTTATGAGTCCAAATATAATTACTGAAGAGAGTAAACTGGCACTTTTTAGAACTGCATATATTTCTCCAGGGTAATAAATAATACCTTCAATCCATTTCTTCAATCTTCCAACGTTGACTAAATGCCTACCACAAGTACCACCCTTGTGTTCTAAAAAAATGGGCCACTGAGAACACAAGAGTTTAACCAATAAAAACACCAACAACAGGCCTATTTTGAAAATGGAGACAACAGTAGACAGAAGTGTCAAATAAATAGCTTTCTTTTAATGAGGCAAAGCAAGAATTTTCTGGAAATTTTAACCCGTATTTTCCATCTGGTCACCTACTTTCAAAAACTAAGAAGAGTAATTCTTATTTTTTAAGAATAAAATGAACATTTAGTTATAAATTAGCGCTGAACTTGTAAACAGATTTTATATGCACTTTTATCCTCTGAACCTCAGTATGTGATATTTCTGAGCTCAGAGGATCAAAAATCAACTAATAATCTATGTACTAAACTTTTCTTGTGTTATTGAACTACCAAATGTAAGCTCTATGAAAGCAAGATTTTTTTCAGTTCCTTATCCCTAGAGCCTAGAATAATGACAGGAACATGGTAGGCATTTAATACTATTTAATTAATTAATTTGAAAATAAGAATTGCTGAGGAATATGCTTTATTTTCACATCAAGAATCATTTAGGCTTCATAAGTAGGAACAGTATATTTGAATTACTCAACCTACTATAAGCCTTCTATTTAATTTTAGGAATTGGCTTCAATAGACAACAATTCCATGAGATTTGGTTTTTTTTGTTTGTTTTTAATGAAGGCTGTCTCAGTTGCCTTGAAAAAATATCTCTATGTATAATTTATCATTATTGAATATATATAATCATTATCAAATAAATATAATCCTGGGGCACCTGGATGGCTCAGTTGGTTGAGCATCTGACTGATTTCAGCTCAGGTCTTGATCTCAGGGTGGTGAGACTGAGACCTGCATAGACTGGGATTGGGATTCTTTCTCCCTCTCCCTCTGAGCAGCCCCCCCCCCACTCTTTCATAGATAGATAGATAGATGATAGATAGATAGATAGATAGATAGATAGATAGATAGATAGATAGATAGAAAGAAAGAATCCTTATGTATTCAGTAAGCACCCAATCTAAAAGTCTTGCCTTTTAGGGCTTATGTCAAAGAGTAAGGAGCAAGCATTAAATAAGAATTGACTCCTACCCAAGTCTAAACTCTCACTGATCATGGCATGGCTTTCACAGAACAGCCCTGTAGTTAAGAACCCTGACTCTGGAGCTGGATCCTGAGCTTCAAATCTCAGCTCTTCCATCCATAGCCCTGTGTGCCCAGAAAAGTTACCTCCCTTCTTTGTTTGCCTCAGTTTCCTCACCTATGAAATGGGGGAATAGATGACTTACTTCAAAAAGCTGTTGTGATATTTAAATGAGTCAGTACATGCAAATCTTTTAGAATAGTGTCTGGCATACTGTAACTGCTCAATTAATATTACCTAGCACTATTAAAACTCTAAGAAATCCCTTGGTTTATTTATACCTCACAGGGACTCATTAAAGACATTCTATTTTTCATATTAAACCGAAAAAACAACAGAAATACATCTGTGTCGTGGACAAGTTTTCACACTTACGGATATATAAGGGACAAAGTGAACTGCTTATCAAAATTGGGTAACAAGGTAAAAATAACAAATTCCTACTTATTAAGAGAATTCATGGAGAAAGCAGAATTTCACACTTCTATATTATTACTGATTAGAAAAAGAAGACAATCCCACTACCCACACTGATGACATCTGAATAGATTTCCTTTGGTTTTTTTCTATGCATATATGTATAATTTTACATAACTGAGACTGAATCTGGCACTCCTTAATTCACATAACATGGTATTAAATGCATTTTTGCGTCACTTTTTTAAAATAACATTTTAGGGCGCCTGGGTGGCTCAGTGGGTTAAAGCCACTGCCTTCGGCTCAGGTTATAATCTCAGGGTCCTGGGATGGAGGCCACATTGGGCTCCCTGCTCAGTGGGGAGCCTGCTTCCTGCTCTCTCTCTGCCTGCCTCTCTGCCTACTTGTGATCTCTCTCTCTCTCTGTGTCAAATAAATAAAATAAAATCTTTAAAAACTAAAAAAATAAAAAAAATAAAACAACATTTTAAATGATCGTATAAATTTAATTATTCCAACATAAACAAGAAAAAATGATAATTAATATACCTTCTCTGCCATAATTTTTATATGTTCATGAACCCAAAAATAACCAGCCAAAAAGAATTTTTGCTTATTTATTGCTCAGCGTATTTGTTATTAAATACAATTTTCTGGTTAAAACTAAATTTTACAATCCTAAGAAACAAGAGCAAAGCTGGAGACAACACATTCCTGATCTCAAACTATAGTACAAGGGTATAGTAAACAGTATGGTATTGGCATAAAAACATATAGATCAATGGAACAGAATAGAGAGACCAGAAATAAACCAATGCATATGCAGTTAATTAATTTGCAATATAGAAGCCAAAAATATACATTGGAAAAAGCACAGTCTCTTCAATAAATGGTGTTAGGAAAACTGGACAGCTATATGCAAAAGAATGAGACTGGACCACTACCTTACACCATACACAAAAATTAACTCAAAACAGATTAAAGACTTGAATGTAAAACTTGAAACCACAAAACTCCTAGAAGAAAATACATGCAGTAAGCTCTCTGACATAGGTCTTGGAAATTATTTTTGGGATCTGACACCAAAAGCAAAGGCAACAAAAGCAAAAATAAACAAGTAGGGCCACATCAAACTAAAAATGTTCTGCAGAGCAAAGGAAACCAATAACAAAACAAAAAGGCAACCTACTGAATGAGAAACAATGTTTACAAATCATATATATGATAAGAGGCTAATATCCAAAATATATAAAGAACTCATGCAACTTCAAAGTAAAAAAACAAACAATCTGACTAAAAAATGGACAGAGAATGTGAACATGCATTTTTCCAGAGACATACAGATGGCCAACAGGTACATGAAAAAATGCTCAACACCACTGCTTATCAGGGAAATGCAAATCAAAACCACAATGAGATATCACCTGACACCTGTTAGAATGGATAGCATCAAACAGACAAGAAATAACAAGTATTGGCAAGGATGTGGAGTAAAGGGAACACTTGTGTACTGTTGGTGGGAATGTAAATTGGTACAGTCAACTGTGGAAAACAGTATGGAGGTTCCTCAAAAAATTAAAAATAGAGGTGCCTGAGTGGCTCAGTGGGTTTGAAGCCTCTGCCTTTGGCTCCGGTCATGAACTCAGGGTCCTGGGATAGAGCCCCACATTCACAGGGAGCTTGCTTCCTCCTCTCTCTCTGCCTGCCTCTCTGCCTACTTGTGATCTCTCTCTCTGTCAAATAAATAAATAAAAATCTTTTTTAAAAAATTGAAAATAGAACTACCACATGATCCAGAAATTCCACTTCTGGGTATTTACCCAAATAAAGAAAACACTAATAGAAAGAAGTAAACAAAAGAAACAGAAAGAAAGAAAGAAAGAAAGAAAGAAAGAAAGAAAGAAAGAAAGAAAGAAAGAAAGGAAGGAAGGAAGGAAGGAAGGAAGGAAGGAAGGAAGGAAGGAAGGACTTGAAAAGANGAAGGAGAGAGAAAGAGGGAGGGAGGGAGGGAAATAAAGAAAGAGAAAGAGACAGAGGGAGGGAAGGAAGGAAAGAGAAAGAAAGAAAGAGAGAGAGAGAGAGAGAGAGGGAGGGAGGAGGGAGGAAGGAAGGAAGAAAGAAAAAAGAAAGAAAGAAAGAAAAAGAGAGAGAGAGAGAGAGAGAAAGAAAGTAAGTAAGTAAGCGAGTGCCTGGGTGGCTCAGCAGGTTAAAGCCTCTGCCTTTGGCTCAGGTCCTGATCTCAGGGTCCTGGGATCTAGCCCCGCATTGGGCTCCCTGCTCAGCAAGGAGTCTGCTTCCTCTTCTCTCTCTGCCTGCCTCTCTGCCTACTTGTAATCTCTCAAGTAAATAAATAAATAAAATCTTTATTTAATAAAGAAATAAAATCTTATTTATTTTGTCAAATAAATAAAGAAAATATTTTAAAAAAAGAAAGAGAGAGAGAGAAAGGAAGGAAGGAAGGAAGGAAGGAAGGACTTGAAAAGATATGAATGGTCATGTTCATTGCAGCATTATTTATAAAGCCGAGACATGGAAACAATCTATGTGTCCATCAGTGGATGAATGGATAAAGAAAATGAGGTATCCACATGCACACACACAAATACTATTGAGCCATAAGAAAGAAAGAAATCGGGCGCCTGGGTGGCTCAGTGGGTTAAAGCCTCTGCCTTCGGCTCAGGTCATGATCTCAGCGTCCTGGGATCAAGGCCCGCATCGGGCTCCTGCTCAGCAGGGAGCCTGCTTCCTCCTCTCTCTCTCTGCCTGCCTCTCTGCCTACTTGTGATCTGATCTCTCTCTGTGTCAAATAGATAAATAAAATCTTTAAAAAAAAAAAAAGAAAGAAAGAAATCTTGTCATCTGTGACAGCATGGATGGAACTTGAGGGCACAATGCTAAGTGACATAAGTCAAACAAAGACAAATACCATATGATTTCACTTCTGATTGGAATCTTAAAAAAATAATAATAATTAAAAAAAAACAAGCTTCATAGATACAGAGAACAGATGGCTGGTTGCCAGCGGTGCGGGTGAGGGTGGGCAGAATGGATGAGGGAGTCACAAGGTACAAGCTTCCAGTTATAAAATAAATAAGTCCTGGGGATATAATGTATAGTATGGTGACTACAGTTAATAACATTGTATTGTATGTTTGAAAGTTGCTAAGAGAGTAAATCTTAAAAGTTCTCATGATAAGGAAAAGAATTCTATAACTATGTGTGGTGATGGATGTTAACTAGACTTATTGGAGTGATTCTTTCATAATATATGCAAATATCAAATCATTCTGTTATACATTTATGTCAATTATGCCTCAATAAAAATATATATAAATAAAACTCCAAAACTTACTTTAAAATTTATAGGAAGCAGAGGAGAAATAAAATATCCACTTACAAATTTAATCAAATGTACACAGTGAGGTATCACATTGCTTTCACTGCCACCTCCCCAAATCCACCATCCACGTTAGCACCTACTTAATCAATAGGATAGAGAACTCTCTCAATGATGTGGAGAGATCCATAGCTATTACCCAAAGCCATGTGGGACAGAACTGAAAGGATGAAAAGAAGAAAGAAGAAAGAGAATGACCAAGTTTAATTTGGGGGACTGGGTAGGTTTACTATATAGTAGTTTCCTAGGTTAACACTCCTCTTCCAAAACTGGAAGACTTTTGATTCAGAGATACAGACTCATCATGGTCTACCATAAAATGTGCTTGCTATTCATTAGCTCTTAGGCTACCTACTCTAGGAAAAGCAAAAAGCCTCGCATCTTTTGACTTTTTGCATATGCAAAACAGCAGGTCAAATATATCCTGGATTTCTCTCACCCTTGAGAATCACGGAGAGTTAATGGTCCTGGGAAATGGAGGGTTTGGCTCAGTTAGGAGCACCATGCCCATCATTTATGACATTTCCCTTTGCTCTCATCTTCTCTTGAGTCCCAGTATGTGGCTGCAAATAAAGGTTACTATCCCTGACCTCCACTGAGGGGAATTTCTATCATCCTTTAGAAGCAAATATTCTTTCTTAATAAAGTCCCTCAAGTTCACCTAAAGGGAATGTCTCTCAAAAAAGAAAACTGACTATCCCACACTCACAAAGCATGGTTTACTATTTGTCACTAGGACCTGAGTATCACTCCAAAATAATGACACTGATAATGCATTTTCTCTTTTCTAGGCAAAATGGATACTACCCAACTCAATTATTGAAACTCTTTTTCTGGTCATGTCAAAATAAAAAAAAAAAATCTTTCATGAGCCTCAATTTTTAAAATAGGCTTGGGGTGCCAGGGCAGCTCAATCAGTTAAGTGCCTGACTCCTGATTTCAGCTCAGGTTATGATGATTTCAGGGTCGTGAGATCAAGCCCTGTATCAGGCTCCACTCTGAGCATGGAGCCTGCCTCAGATTCTTTCCTTCCCTTTCCCTCTGCCCCATCCCTCCCCCGACCCCATTCATGTGCTCTCCCTCTCTAGAATAAAGAAATAAATCATTTATTTATAAATAAACAAATAAATAAATAAATAAAATAGGCTCAAGCAACACACTCTCCTTGCAGTTTAGTTCTGCCCAAGTTTTCCAACATCGGAAGAAGTTCAGAAACGCTCAGTTTCTCTGCTGCAAATAGATTTGCTAGGTCATCCAATGACTGCCCCATCTTGGGGGAATTATCTAAACAATGAACAAACAAAATCAAAACAGAACAGGAAACTAGACCCATACAAACTCGAATTTTGAATATGCGGTCATATTTTGTTCTACCTCCTTTTCTAGCTTTCTCTCACTCTGCTGACTGTCCAGCAGAGAAATGACCAGTCTTATCATGTATTCTGTTTGGTCTATAATAAACATGCAGCGAATTGCCTATGTTTGAAGCTCTAAATGACAACAAAGATCTAATACATTCATTTCAAAATAAACAATTCCAAGTTTTTCCATTTACCCAAAACAGAGATCAGCAGCTAATTTAAACCTAAGCAAACTGCCATTTTTTCCTCTCTAAAATTATAGTACAGGACCTAGTGCTAAAACCTTGGTTTACCTACAAAATAAAGTATTAACTGTGATCTAGAGCACCTTCAGAATGTTGATTCAACTTTTTAAAAGTGTAATATTCAGTATTTTTTAACCATGGTTTTCAAAAACTTTGGGGAAGCAAATATTTGCTTTTGACTTTTCTCCTGTTTAATCCTCCACTGTAGACCATATCCCTTGCTAGTGTGTCTATCTCACCTTGGTGGGTAGAACTCTCAGTCCACATCAGTGAATGGAACAGTGTGGCTCCCTAGTGCAGATTTCCTGCAAGCCCCTTCCCTGAGCATGTGCCAAGAATCAAATCTTGGCCACTTAGTGCTCTGTGCTCCACATGTGAGCTCACGGCGCGTTGAGCAGCCGTGCTAACTGAGATGGATAGCCCTGTCAAACAGGAAGCTGGCACACCAGGATGCAAGCAGTGGGATACAATGACCTTTACATTCAGAAAAAAATATCCCTAAAATGGCATGAAAAGTTTATGGGGGGGGGAAGGGGGGATTCTTTTATTTCATTTAGGCACATAGCCTAAAATAAAAGCAATGGTGCCCAGTATGCAATTTGCTCAGGATCAAATCTTGAATTCCTTACACAAGAAAGAAAGTCGTCAGAGAAAGGAAATGAATCATCCTTTATCACACTGCTTTGAAAGCAGGGGACTCGACAGTTCAGCTGTTATTACTGCGCCCGACAGGCCAAGCACTCGGAATCAGACCGCGCTTGGACTCAGAATGATCCATGGAGTTACTACCTGCCCTGGGAAAACATTCTTGACCCCTGGTTTCAGGTGGTTTGCTTTCTTGGTAGAATTAAAATCTAATTTAAATACTTACAAACATTTTTTAGACAGTGGTGATCTGCTTATAGAATCAGAACCAAGGGCTTGGATATTAAATCCCATGTCCTTGGTCGCCATACTTGTAACTTTGTATATATTGCTTAATCTCTCGTTTTCTCCTCTGAATAAATGAAGGCTCTGACTGACAATTCCTAGGAATTATATGAAGAGGGACTCATAAAAAAGGGTTGCAAAAATCTGTGGCACATATACCAATGTTAAGTAGGAATAGGAATACAGGAAATTAATAAATAAAGCAAGACCTGAAGTTAACAAATTTATCTCCTTTGGTTATAACCATTATCATAAATTGTACAATTCAATCATTTCAGCTGAAATACAATAATAATCATTCCACTGGGTCATTTTTTTTTCCCATTTTTCAAGGTCTGGGGGATATTTTTATGTTACTTGTTTTGTCAATTCTTTGCCATGAAAGAACAATAGGCTATGTGCTTCAGAGTGAAGCAACACAAGCTCACAATGGGCTCGCCAGTGCTGTACAATACACGCAGAAATCATGATGCAACTTTAATGATTAATTAAATAGATAAAATGATCACAAAGCAACTGAGATTTTTGTTGTTGTTGTTGTTGTTGTTGTTTTGTTTCATTTTGGTTTTTTTGTTTTTGTTTTACTGAATGGACTACCCTAAAACTACAGAGTAATTTTCAAAGATACAAAAGTTTGATAAAATGCATCCATTTTTTGTACTTAATTAAAAGCTGATTGTAAAATGCAGAAGCTGCAGGCCCAAAGCAATAAATAAATTTAGAAAACCGAAGCTTATAAATCATGTATTAAAGTTTGGATGAGTTAGGATCAAACATCTTCGCACTCTGAGAACCCCACTGTAGGGACTTAGAGAAAATAACAGAACTATCAATGCCAACAAACCTACGATGATGACTTTAAAATAAAAGTTTATCTTGGTGGCTCTAGAGGTGCTGGTCAAATGCTTCCCAAAACACCCAGAAAACAATACACTGCAAGAAACGTTCCGCTGTTCGCTGTTTCGAAAAGATGTTAAACCTGACCATTCTCCTCCAACCCTTGTTTGGAGAATTATTTCAGGAATTACATTCTTCCTCAAATCATGACACACAGAGGCGCAGGGCAGGGAGGGGACACGCAATAATACCTTGTGCCTGAGCTGCCGAGCTGTGGGAGTAGCCCAGGGCCAGGAGCGCGGTCTCCACCAGCTGGCTAAAAAGCACATCTTTTCGAACCAGGACGAACTCTGCGTGTTCTTCTCTGTTGTCATATTCAAGAGAGCCATCCAACTGCTCCACCACACAAAAGACAGGAATCATCAAACCTGAAGAGACAAAATTCAAGAGCAAAACACAAACATTACAAAGCAAATCTCAGTCACCACGATGAGAAGGGAAGAGGCAGTTATAAAAGTTACTCATCTGTGATCGACAATGGTTTAGATTAAACAAGCCTCTTAGTTGGATGGGCCTCATGGGAAAGCTGTGGCTTTTTTCCCCCTTCCTTATTACTATCTGACTGCAGCAGAATTGCCCTGGGCAAAGGCAGACGCCCTCAGATTCCAGTCATTAAAATGTGGAGTGTGACCATCAGAGGTGTCCTGACTGAGACCCTAACTCCAGAGCTGGCACAAAGCTGAGGTCAAGGTGACCTTCCAGACCCTCATATCCTTCATGTCTATGGTTTTATCATTAACTATGAATCAGGACTAGTATTTCCAGATCAGATCTGCTTTTGCCTGGAAATGCTGAAGGATACCTAGTAGAGAGGAATAGTTTGATTTCAGGGCCGAAGTTAGCATGTGAATATGTCTAAGAAAGTCAATAGGAATTTTTTTAAAAGTCCCCCTTGTATTTTTATCTAAATCCTGACACATAGGTCATCAATGAGCCTGCAAATACCCTGCTCATGAAAATCTTAACTGACATTTAACTTATGTCAAAATATACATCCAAATGTAAAACTCTGTCCTTTTTTAAATTATTACTTTACATATTTACACCAGTTACCCCTATAAAGGGTATTATCTTGTCCTGTGTTTTCAGAGAAAAGAAGTAAACTACCCTAAAGAATAAAGCAAATTAGTCTAGTTGAAAATCTGTTGAAATCTGTTGTCACTGAAATATTTCTCTGCTTTGTATCAAAGTGTGAAAAGCTAAAAAATGTTTAATTCGCCAAAGATTTTTTATAAACTGTTTTTTATTTAAAAAAAAGTCATACAGGCATTTAAATCTAAACATAGCCAAGGCATGAGAAGATCAAAGTTTTACCAACATACAAGTAATAAACATGGACTCTGCTCCATGTAATTCACACAAATTAGTATGTTATGGAATAAGATCTGTTCTGGGTCTTCTCTCTCCTTGCAAGAAAACCAAAAGTTATGAAGGACAGGTGGGCAAGCCGAGAGATGGGGGGAGGTGGACAATTAGCTGGTTACTGCTGAAGGCACTTTACACTAAAAATAAGACCTCTGTGTAAATGACACATGGGAGTTCTGCCTGTGAGACACAGACGACACAGGAGTTTTTCTAAAAGCCCCTCCCCTCTGCCTAGACCCTAGAAGCCGCCTGACTCACTATGATCTGGAAAGCAGAGGGTGGGAGCAGACACTCAGCAAACTACTAGGTCACAGATGTAGATTTTTGTTCTAAAGATAATACAATGGTGCAACTCGTTCCCATGTGCTAATTATTATTATTAAAGATAATAAGTATAGGGTGTAATTATTAAATATAATCATTATTAACAATAATAATACTCATTAAGAATTGTTATCATTAAGGATCATGGTAATTATTATTAAGCCAGCACAACAGTCTAACAAGTCACACCATACCATTCCCCGGGACGACTGACTCCATGTTCACTCTTAAGAGCAATAAGGTAGCATTACTGTTTATAGCAAATACATTACCTATGGTATAGATTTATAGAAATAGGAAAAATGGGTGGAGCAGATTGATCATTTTAGACAAACAAGGGAATTTAGCCTGGCCACATGGTGCCTTATAAAATGTTTTTTTTAGAATTGTGACCAGTACTGGCCTATCAAATGCTTACTTGTTTATGCCCAATTTATTCCCAAATGTAGGTAAGACATAAAATGAATATATAAATTACATTGCCTCCAAATTATCTTTGCGTTCATTCATTCATCCAATTTTTATTCCCTGAACACCTATTGAGCACCAGGTATCCCCTGTGGCTTCAGAGATACAAGTAAGAACAAGTCTGATGTGGCTCCTGCCCTCAATGCTGTTGAAGGTGCTGTAAAATCTTCCCAAGCAAGCATAATGGCATTTTATAGGATCTATCCATCAGAGTCCTTACCAGCAAGGAACAGCCCCCATTTAGACCTTTTAACTCTTACATACTGGTATATGATCTTTGTCCAAGGAAGCAGGTTGATTTCTACTTTTAATGATTTCAGCGTATGCACACATAGGACCATGCAGTCAGTGGTGCCATAAGCTGCTTCACCACTAATACCTATGTGTACATAAGTTTCAATGCTGAAAATCATGTGCAGTTCCTAATGTCAACATCTGAGTGTCACACATCTGGGAATCACAGATAAGGCCTTTCAGTGAATCCAGTTGCCTCCATAAGCTATCATGTATCCATTACTTAGGAACCATAAATCTTTCTCAAGTCCATGGTCAACTTGAAAAAAACCTAAGACCCTATTAATTTTTTAAAATAATATTAAAAGTTCAATGAGTGAGATATGAAATACAACATTAAAGCACCATTCAGGAATTTAAGTTTTGAAAGTGTCAGTTACCAAAATATTTCCTCAACATTTTAGTTTAGTGATTAAAGAAAGCAATTGTTATCTGACATGAGAACAATAACTTCGTCCAGTCAAAAAGCAAGCACCCATCCTTCATACACATCACCTATTTTGAAAGAAAGAAAGGAAGGAAGGGAGGGAGGGAGGGAGGGAGGGAGGAGGGCGAGGAGAGAAAAGGCCTTTGAGGTCATTAATAAAATAAAACAATATTAACCATAAGTGTCTGACAACAGAATTTACTCTGAAAACATATATATATGAGCTACTAAAAAATAAAGAGGTTATATTAAAAAAGGTACCTTTTTACTAGAATTTCATAGATCTAAACAATTATGAAATTTGTACAATGAAACACAATTTTTACAAAAGAAGAGGAAAAATAGGTGTGATTACTGGTGACAACAGCAAGAGAAATGAAAAATGGTAAAACAGTACAGTTGGGGTAAAGTGTGAGAAAGAAGAAAATTAAGGCACAGGTTTTAAAAACTTAAAAACAGCAAATCCCTGAGAAAGAAAACTAAAAAAGGGTAAGTAGGAATATACAATAAAAAAAGACATTCCATTTGGTACCCCCTACTCTCTCCAGGCAAAAAGGGAGAAAAAAGAAAAAAAGGAAGGAAGGAAGGGAAAGAAAGGAAAGAAAGGGAAGAAAGAAAAAAGAAGGAAGGAAGGAAGGAAGGAAGGAAGGAAGGAAGGAAGGAAGGAAGGAAGGAAGGAAGGAAGGAGGGAGGGAGGGAGGGAGGGAGGAAGGAAGGAAGAGGGGGAGAAAGAGAGAGGGAGAGAGAGAGCGAGAAAAGAAGGGAGGGAGGGAGGAAGAAGTGACAATGGATGAAAAGATAAGGAGAGTATTTGAAAGCAATTCAAAAAATAAATTAAGAATGAGAAGAAGGTTCCAATAAAAGAATAACAATGTAAAACTTACATGTATTTATAACGAAATTTAGAAATGATCAAGGAAAAAAACCCACTTATTCTAGCCCTGTATCTGGAACTTATGGCATTATTTCTCTTTTATTATAGCACAGACCCATTTCCAGATGATCAAGTAGGGAACTTTGAACCTTTTGATTATAAGCCTCGCTAAGCTTTTTACAATTGTGGCATGTTAAGCAGATAGTTTCATCTAAAGGACAGGCACACAGTCCCGGTCATTGTCTGAGAATTAAGAGTTATTCTGACAATTGGAATGAATGGTGAATTCTGTTATCACAGAGGCAAAGTAACTAGGAGATTCCTTCCACTAGAAAAATGCATGCTCCCAACTGTCACTAGTTCCCATGCTCAAACTGTCATTTGCATTGTGACATTATTTCTGAAGAAGTGTGTATGATTATAAAGGCAACCTAATCTTCGCCACAGCGGCCATGGGAATAGAGACAGACGGGAAATGGTCAAACGTGGTGGTGACTAGCCCTGCCTCAGGAGGCAGGCAACTCTTGGTTCAAATCCAGGCACTGTCATTCTTTGCTTGTTGTAGTGACCTTGAGTAATTTATTTGACCTTTCTGAGGCTCAAATTCCTCCCGGGTAAGATGCAAATAATAATATCTACATCACAGAGATGTTGTGAGGGTTAAACACGGAAATAGTTGTCTGGCCACTCTCAAACAATGGAACCTATTTATTTTTCTTTTCTTCAAAATCAGTATTCATACCAGTAAGTAATACCATTAACACAGACGAAAATAAGAAACCAATAATTTTTTTCAGGGTCCATAATCAATGCTCATGAAACGCACTAAAAAGCTTTTCTTCAAAATAAAAATGATACTCATTATCACTGAACTTCTTAGGATATTCAATGTACCCCAAGCAAAAAGGTGAAAGTATTAAAAACATTCTATGCTCTAAAATTGCCTGCCCACTATGGTAGCTATTACCCACATGTGGCAACTAAACCCTTGAGTTGTGACTAGTCCTAAATGGAGTTGTGCTGTAAGTGTAAAATACACACTCAATTTCAATGATGTAATACCAAAATATATATAGCAAAAATAATTTTTAAAAATCAGCTGCAGGTAGAAATATTTTGGATCCACTGAGTTAAATAAATATATTAACAAAATTAATTTCACCTGTTTAACTTCTTTTAAATGAAGCTACCAGAAAATTTAAAACTGTCCATGTAGGCTCATATTATATTTCTAGGAGAGCTGCTCTAAGCAGTCTGCTGGCACCAACATATACAATGGTTTTTCTGACACAGGATAAAGTCACCACAAACTGATAACTAAGACAATTGTGCGATTGTCTTGAACATTTCTTGGATGCCCCTCAGTTATCTTTCCTCAGTGTTCCAGATCTTAGGAAACTTGAGGACAGATGTGCTATTGGTTAAACTCCAAAATCTAACGTGACATCTCTGCATCATCAAGCAAAGTGTAGGCCATTGTTTTATTCCTAAGTGTATTAATCCACGTTCTTTAATAAGGGAAAGGCTTCTTTCCCCTTCCCCTCACTTTAAAGAACAGTCTTCAGGAAATGCCCCAACACTGGCATGAAAGTGACCCAAGGAACAAGTATCCAGTAATGCTCTGCATAGCTCACCTCAACAATGAAAGATGGAAGAAGGTCCAGTGGCCGGGGTCTGGAGGACAGGATTACACAGCTTTCCACAAAAGTCACACAAAACAAACCTGTCACTGGC
Source organism: Ailurus styani (assembly GCA_002007465.1). Classification (NCBI taxonomy): domain Eukaryota; kingdom Metazoa; phylum Chordata; class Mammalia; order Carnivora; family Ailuridae; genus Ailurus; species Ailurus styani. Next base: position 1,012,401 of record LNAC01000114.1, read on the forward strand.
GTGGCATCTGCCAACTCACCAGACACTCTAGCATACACGCGGACCTTTACCTTTCTCCCCACCTTTAGCCTGTGAGAGCGTAGCATTATTCTCATCCAATGACTGAGGAAACCAACCACGGGAAAATAAGTAACATTCTCAAGAGAGGCACACAAGCAGAACCATTCAGGTTAGCCAACTCTAAACCCCAGGCACGCTGCTTTCTTGGGGATGGAAAACTACACTTGGAAACCCACACCCACAAAAAATCCAAAGGCATGGCCTTCTAGTAAAGGCCCCTTCACTGCTCGTGAAGTCCAATGGGTGACATGCACTGCTTCAAAGTAAATTCACCTTTTGACATGGGAGGCACTGCGCTAGGCACGCAGGAGCAATCCAACACATCTCCTGACCTTGAGTCACTCATAGACAAAGAAAGGCTCAAATAATGAGTCATACTCTAGTGGAGGTGAGAGTGGGCTCCAGCCTCCACCCCAATCCCTTTGGCTCCTGGGTCCACCCTCATTCTCGGACCTGCCCCCTGAATGACAGGAGCCAGTCTAAGATGATAGGAGGCCAGCCTTTCTCCTCCTCTCTTCCCAAGGGCTCTTGAAACAGTCTGTTTCCAGAAGGAAGGCAGCCACAGGGCCCACTCCCTTCCCTGAAGCTGACAGTATATCTGGTTCTATCACCTGAGAAGGTCCCAGGGCTAATTGAAGATTACAAAGGCTTTAGGGCAGAGCCTCTACTATCTGCTCTTTGTATAAAACTGAACCTGGAGTGAAGCACCACACTTAGCAACGACCATAGTCAATAAATCACAGAACCCTGAAACACTGAAACAAATTCAACCGTGTAAACCAAGAGTGCATGCAGGGTCTACCAGAGGACTGGGAGAGAAAAGAGGGGTGGCAACTATCATTTCTTATTGCAAATTTATTAGAAGAACAGAACAATTTACTTGCTCTGAAACCTCATTCTCCCTCCCCTTCCCCTCTCCATCTCCACCTATCTCTCTCTCTCTCTCTCTCTCTCTCTCTCTCTCTCTCACACACACACACACACACAAACACCGAGTCACATACAAGACGTAACTTCAACGTTAAACTTCACTATTAGCCTCTAGACTCTTCCTCCCACCCTAAAACAATAAAGGCAAGTCTGAGCACCAAGACTGCAGTGAGAAACAAAAAGAAAGAATAGGGTGCCCCTCACCTCCTTGTAGGGGTCCCAGGCTAAATTTCAAGATGGATCAAGTGCGTATTTCTCACTCTCCTCTTTTCTGCCCCTGCTGTCCTCTCCCAGGCACCCAAGCTCCTGAGCTAAGGTAACCAGAGGCTCCACATTCCACCATTCCAGTCCAGCCTCCCATTCCCCCAGGGGCTAAACTCAAAAATTCCAAAGAGATTAATAGATAAAAAGATGCTACACTTTACTGTTTGAATGGTTTAGCAGTCCTTTAATCTCCTTAGATATATTTTCATTGTAAAAGAAACTAGTTGTATCCTATATTAACTTCTAACGGAAAGAATTTCAGGTAATGCAATTGGGAAAAAAAAAAAGTTTTCACCCCGCATGGCACAGCAGGCGAGCAAAAATATCTGGGGGCAAGGGAGCCAACCACAGGTGGACTGGAGGTGCTCTAGGCTCCCCTAAACTGCTCCACTTTCCAAAGTTTCTCTCTGATCCTTGCTGGAGAACAAAGATTCTCTGAAGGATTAATTCATTTGTCTCTGCTGTTGGTTTCCTTTTTTGATTCTTACTGAAGAGGAAGCAAGAGCTGACAGAGGTGGGGGCAGCCTGTGTGGTTCAAAGGAGGAGGAACACAGTTAATCCAACAATGATGGAGAAGGCAAAATTTGCTTAATAATTACTCTAAGGACATATAAGTCACATATGCAGAAATTTTATTTCACGTTCATCCATGACCCAGTTATTTGTAACTCAAGGTTAGATCTCCAAATAAAGTTTCAACAATAACGCTCCTTGATGCCTCTCTCCCTTTAGGGAAGTGGGGTAGGGAGGTAAGATTAGCAAGAAATACTTTATTCTCAGAATCCTGTCTAGTAAAACCAGACACTACCTTGCAGCCTCTGAGGCAGATCTTAACTTTGGTAGATAAGAACAAAAATAGGCCAGGGGTGGGGCAGCCACCTGAACTCTGAGTCCTCTCTGACTTATCACCCAAATGGCTCAAACTGAGCTTAAAGTGGTAGGGAAAGGAGTTGGGTTCTGGTCTTCCAGGCCTGTACCCAGACGGAGAGATCACAATTCAACCTCAAGTCAGATCTGAAGGCTGCAGGATAAACTCCATGTCTTTCAACACTCCTCATTTATAGAAATGTGGTAGCAGGATCAAGTTGGCCAGGCCGTTTGCAAAACAGGATTTCACAGGCACACAGGAGGCACAGTGTGGCTACTTATCTAAACAAAGAAGCCTGAGCTACACCTGGGAATGGGGCCATAGCAAGCCTGACCCACGGAACCAAATTCCCTGATGTCAGGAATGTCCAGTGAGAGGCCTGCCTTTTCCTTCTCCAGCATGGGCTGGACTTAGATAGTCTTCTTCACTCCCTCACTCCCCACTCCAGCCCTGAGCCTAACTTACAGCAAGTCCAAAATAAATGTTGGTGCAGTTTAACAAAATGCTAATTCCAGCTAGACATTCATAACCACCATGGAGAGGTAATGTCAGTTCTGGCTTTTTCCTGTTACTTCCCAGCTGAACTTGTCACATCACTGTAGCCCACTGCATTGCATTCAGCATCAGCATACAAGAAGAGCTTTCTAAGAAACAATCCACACCAGTGGACTTAGGAGCTCACTCCATGCTCTCCAGGGGAAGTCTGCCGGACCACAGGGCTGCAGGTGACCACTGTGGACAGAAATTTTTGGTTTATCACCAGGAAGGCATCGTAGTCTATTGGTGTAAGACTCAGGTGCTCTGTGACCCGATACACCCTGGAACCCTGGGGGATCTGATCTGCAGTCCAACAGAGCCTGCGCTGAAGGGCTGCAACATCTTTTCTAAGTTAGACCAACAAAAATGTTTACTGACCCAGAAATTTAAAAAAAAAAATTTTTTTAAAGAAAAAAGAATATGTAAGTTTGATTATCACAGAGGAGTTCAAACATGAAGTATCCCTTAGTTCAAAACTAAATTTTTGAGGTTTCTTTTCACAGTGGGTTATCAATGCATATATGAAGTCTTGAGACTCAATGGCTTGTTACAATAACTATACCATAATTCATTAGTGCTGAGATTTCTGTCCATCGTTACGTAAAATTTTATTTTAGAGGTCTCTGAGAAGATAACTTTTCAGGTAGTGTTTAAGTGAGATGTATGTGCTGCTCCCTTCATTCTCATTATCCTCTCTGGAAAAGCGATTTGCAACTTAGAGTCCCAGAAGTCAGAAAAAGAGTCAATAAAAACTGTCTCTGTACTAACATTTGCTTTATCATCTTTGGTTTTGAGATTTGCCTAAATGTTATTCTATCTAACTTAACAATTAAAATAAAAAAATCCTTGATTGATTTCTCCAGTGTAGTGTTAAGGAAAGGTTAACTGTTCTGAGGGTTCACTAGCAAGAAATTAATAAAGGAATCAAGCACTGGGCTCTCAATAAGACAAGACTACCCAGATTTCTAGTGGGTATATTTCATAGCACAAGCATGTTTTCTTTGGGGAGTTTAACTCACCAAAATTATTAAAAATTGAGATCAAACACTGGTGCAAAGCCCCGAAGGAAATCATACTAGAGTGGAGAGATTTTTATCAAATAAAAACCTGAAAAGGTGAAGTTTTTATAGTAAAAAATAAAAGGCTTTCTCCTTACAAGAGGAAATCCTACTCTCTATGTTTAGGGATAAAACAGCAAAACATGTAGGGATGTCTAATAGCTGTGTAAAAATCATCACTGTGAAGGGAATGCAGATTTCACAAAGCCAAGCTTAAACAAGCAACTATATCACCACTATAAACCACTCTCATTCTGGTACCCAACAAATGTCTCCACTGATAGGTAATAGCAAACAAGCCCTTGAAAGGGCTGGCACTAGGAGAAGAAAAAGAAAAGAACAAGGAGAGAGCAAGAAAGTCAAAATCATAGTGTGTATTCTGCAGTTCCCTAAGGGTACACCGAGATCTCTGGATTGCAATACATAGGATATTATTATTGTGACTGAGATGAACTTAATAAAACCCAGCATACAGACTGGGGAAACTCAGGTCCCCACTGATGGAATACTCCCCAGAAAAAAATATTTTAAGTATATATGTACCTGTGCAATTTACAGCAATTACTTAAATAAGAAAAAGAGAACAGAGAAGACTCATATATTATTTTTTCACTTTATGATTCTAAGACATCCCTTGTATAATGCATATAATTTCAAAGAGAATATTAAATTTAATATTTAGAAAAGCCTAAAGAGATCACTTAAGCTACAGCATATAAATCCACTGAAAATCTTCTTTTCATCCTAATGTTATCCAAAGGATACCATCCAGCCATAGGAGGAATGTTATTCCACTTTTAACTATCTTTGAAAATTGTCACCAAAGCCTAAAGTGGTATATTTTTCTCCCAGGGAGGAGGGGGGGACGGGGAGAAGGTTGAAAAATCTTCATCAGAAAGATAATACAAGTTTTTACCTTCATTAAAGCAAAAGACCCTGGAAGAATACCACACCTTTTAAAATGTGGGGTAATCCCAGATATGAAACAACTCAATCTCAAAGATTCCACATCTAGATTCCCTGGATTCCTAATTTCTTTAACTCTCAAATAACTTCTGAGCCACAAACCCAAGCATATTGATGTAGGTTCACCCCTAAAGGACCAGTTTCAAAACAGATCTAATTTCACCAGCTCAACACAAAACAACAGAAAAGACAAGCCCAAGACTCTTTTTCAAACTCCGCATTCAGGGAGAAAGGGATTCTTTTGGGGTGAACTGAGGTTTAGATGTGTGGGTGAGCTCCAGTGTGGCCGCGGTGCCTTGCCCGTCGTGGTGAAAGTGGCCCCTTCCTCTTCACACCATCGCCGCCCGCATCTACATAAAGATGATGAAAGAAACTATACCTCACAGTTTTCATGAACATAAATGCATCTCTTTATTTTGTTAACAGAAGTAGGATCGAAAAAGTGATATGTTTTCAAAGAGCGAGCCTGTGTTTATTATATATCTGAGAGGCTGGCGGCAAGAAAGACCACTTCGTGAGTTATATCAAAGAGAGAAGAGAGCTGCACCTCAGAAGCTTTCCTCGGGTAAAGAGAACTGTCTCCCTCAAACTTGCTTTCAAGCTATACATCAATCTTCAATATAATTATGTTTGACAGAATATAAGCTCTTGGCAGTTAACTTGTTTACAATAAATGTTTAGTTTGGGTACATGGACTGTATTTCAGTTTTATAAATATCAAACACAAACCTACAACAGTCCCATTATGGGGCTGAGAATTATTTTGCTATAAATCTTTTTATTGGGGGGCCAAGGGAATTACTTTGCAGCTTGTTTTCCACTAACCACTTGGAACAGTGTGAAAAGAGGTACATTTATACTCTGACCCTGTGCTAATTGGAATTCTATACATTTCCATGGGAGAGCTTGCCGGCAATCCTGAACACACAGGTCGCCTCCCCCCGCCCACAGCTTTGCCATGGTGGCAAAAAAATACACATGCAACAAATGGTTCTTACCAAAGTCACGGCATTTTCGTACAGCTCTTATGCTTCTCGAAGTCTCCTGGGAACTAATGGCCATTTGTGACAGCATTGGCAGGCCTTCAATGGTAAGCTCTAGTTTTGGGGGGTTTATAAGTTAGCTATAAAAATATGCTTAAGGCTCAAACTTACTATATGAACGCGCCTGTAAATAGAGTGAGTCTTGCTGAACGTTACCTGGAGATTCATTTGAGAGCGGGGGAAAAAAAAGGATCACCTTAGTTACTCTTGTAAAGTACCTTTACTTGGGTCTTAAATGTGTATAACTTACTTTCAGAGAATAATGTGCTCCTCTTATACCCCCTCAATAATAAAGGGTGTTTGTCTTCTAATACTACACCTGCCACACCTATAGCACAAAACCTTGTCTGAACGGAGCCTTGGAAGCTGAATGGAGCACAAAGCCTCATGAGTACCCTGGCCGCGCCCCACTCTGCTCCATGAGCACTTTTCTCTGGGCATGCACCTTCACCAGAGTTCTGAATGCCTTCTGGTTTTCAGAGGATGACAATTCGCCATTGTACGGTTCGTTTCCTCACTTGTTTTTAATTTCAGAATTATCTTGTAACCAGATATCTACAAAATATTTCAACTCCAATACAGTATTGACATACAGAAAAGATCATTCTTAATTTTCCAAAGTACTTACTACTGGGGTATTCCATGGCTTTATTATTTAATAGTGAGATTCCAACTTCTTTCCCTCTGGTCAAGGTTATAATTTCAGGTGACATAAAGAATTTTTTGTCTCTCACCTTCTAGTAAAGAAGATAAGAAACTGCTTTGTAAGTCTCATGGGTCATCAAATTTGATTTTATTTAAAATTTTACCACACGCATTTCATACATGAGAGAGAGAAGAAAAATATTTTCATTGCATTATCAGCCTCACAGGTCTTGTTATTATCAAAAGCACTAGTTTACAATGTGAACTAATGGAAAATTGTTAAATTCACCTAAAATAATCAATCTCTTTTTTTTCCTCTTAATTTAAATAAGCCCTTTTAAGACCTTGACTATCTAACTGCTATTTACTTGGGGAAGGGGAGACATGGAGAAGGTGACTATACGAAAAAAAAAGAAAAACTTTTTTTTAATTGTACAACAAAAATTCCCTCCAAGGCAAAAAGACATTATGCCAAGTTCCACCCAGAACTAATGTTTAGGTTTAAATTATAAAGTCCAGAAAAAACAGAACCACTAATAGACCCTTAAAGCTCATGGCATTCGTCACCGCTGTTAGGTTATGTAAATGTTAAAACTGAAAAACCCTTTGCTGACAAAAGTATTTTAATGAAGGTGCTATTAAGTAGATTCTCTGAACTGCCTTAAAAAAAAAAAAGGCTTTTGAGCTGTTTGATAAAAATGCCACTCTAAAGGGGATTATCCTTGGGACAGTTCTGGGATTATGAGACCTCGGCCAGTTTACTGCCTATCTTATTCCTTTCACTTTACCATCCTCAGAAAGATTTTTAAATATTGAAACCAAGAAAATTCTCAGCTACAGATCAAAGAAATATTCTCCTCTAACTCTATCAACGGAGTCCAACTTTGGACTCTGAACGTTCTAATGGCCAACATTATTTGCGGCTTCACCATCCCCACAATGAGCAGGGGTTAACGCCACTGTCTGGCTAACTCCACTGTCATCGAAGTCGCCAGGAGCTCACAGTTTCTATGAACAGAGTAAGAAATACAGCCCAGAGTAAGAAAAACTAGCCACTGATCTTGGCTGCCGCTGGCCAGCTCACTCCAAGTTGCTGAAAGCTCCACTCTGGGGAATAAGGCCTGGAGGCTCAGCAGAGTGAAGGATTATGGATTTAAGAATGGCTCCAATGGCTTCCAATGGCGGCCAGAGCCTATGCATCTCAAGTGACAGTCTCTGTGACCTGAATGAATGTCAGTGATGTGCACACATGGAAATTCAGGGTCACCCCCCCAACCCCACATGTTCTAAGAAGAAGTAAGAGCACTCATGATTCACCTTCAACTCTCTCTCTCCCTTTCAACCTGGTTATGACTTCAGAAGAGAAAGAACAGCAGGCCCAGGTATCACGCCTTAACTTTACTAGCGAGTTTGTAGTAAGAGAACTATTCGTTACTTTTGTCTTCCATCTACACAGGTTTAAAAAAAGAGAGAGAGAGAGAGTTATACCTCAGTTGGAATTTAAGAAAATTTGATTTCCTTTCTCAAACATCATATGAAGACGAAATCAATGAGCACTTTTAATTGTCTCCTGAGCAACCACCTCGCAGCGGCTCCTCTCCCAACTTCCCAGGGAGGATCAAGAACCAAATGGTCTCTCCCCAAAACAGATTTTAGCTAATAAACACAACAAAGTAAGTGAAAAGCATTTCAGTTATTCTGCATCCTCTCCAAGACTAAAAATTTGTACATTGTGTGACAGGTCCACCTCATTTTTCTTAATGATGTTTTTATTATTCTTTCACTCAATTAAAGCAGAAATGGATATTGCATCTTCTGACTGTATAATTGTTATTGTAATCTGTTTTCGATCACTGCTTGGGAAATAGGTCCAAAACAACATAAACTCTCCACTGCCTCAGAAGGCAAGTCATTTTCTTTTACTACGACACTTAAAGAGACATTTATCATGCTGCTCTGTTAGCATCTTTGGATTATGATAAAAGAAAGTTCTTGTTCTGTTAACCAAAAAAATATAATGTTTTGAAAACACTGCCATTTAAAGAGTTTTGATATGAATGCTTTTTCCTAATAAGCTATGAATTTTGCTTTTCCTTATACATATAAAGAACTGGAACAAATACAATAAAAATATGCAATTTTAATAAGGGGAATAATCAAGAAATTTGAAAATCAATCATATTCAGTTATAAAAGAACTGATACACTTGCTTTCCAGCCAAATATAAAAACAAGTAAAAAAAGCTGTTTTAAAGAAAGAAAAAGATAGCTCTGCTGAACATGATGAAATTAAAATTGTTTCTATGAAAAATGCAAATCACCTCTGTCAGATCTTAGTGCTTTAGAAAACATTTGCTCGAACCAGAGTCTCTATTAAATTTTTTTTTCCATATCTGTGCAAGTCTTCAACAAATAGAGACACTGAGCTTCTAGGCACATTTCAGTAACTGTGCAACCATCAGTGGGCACCAAACAGTTACTGTGGTGTGAAATGCATACTTTTTTATAGGTGGTAGCTTGCAGTGTTTCCCCTGAACTTTTTAATCTGTTGTTATGTTAAATTCTATCACTTAATAACCCACTGTGCTAAGACAGAACTCCAGTCCAATGACAAGACAACTGGCTAAGGGAAGATCCAAATTTCCCTTATACCAAGAGCAACTAAAATGGAAATCTACTTCCCCAGAGTTTTCCTAATGTGTCATAACCACAAATAAAGAACATTCTTACTACAATACGGCTGCCATAATTTGCTGGTAACTTTATTGCAAGGTTCGAATTCTTAATATTTCTCTTAATACTCTTTTCTTCATTTTAAGCATTTGCCAAATTAGTAACTATAATATTCACTAGTTCATTTTTGAAGTTTAAAGGTACACACATCAATGAAAAATGGAAAAATACATGCCGTAAACTCCATTGCCATAATTATATCTCTAAGACACATTTACTCCATATTAGGTCATTTTTACCTAGTTCTTAAAAAAATCTATAATAAGTAAAATTTTGCAAATGGGAAGGAAAGACACAAGTTATAGAAGACCATTTCTGATGTAGCCTTTCACTTCATTATTACTGATTTTGCCACAATTTTAAAATCACTTGCTATTAAACAGCAAAACAATTGTGCTAATTGAAAACAAAAAAAATTATACAGATAGAGTTCCATGCTTTTGAAAGCTCCAGCATGGAACATTTTTACATAAACGCTGTGTAGCGTGAGGTGCTTATAGGGTTTGTTTCATGTAAAAGAAGAAAATAAATGTTTGGCTGATCACTGACAATAAGGGAACCAATGTGACTTCAGAAAATGGAAAAGAACACACTATAGAGGCTACATCTGTGCTTTTTTGGAAATCTGTAAGTACTCAACTGGCTTTTGTTTTAACTCATACCTCAATTCCACTCAGGGCCGTCTACTTGGACTTTGAAATATCTATCACATTACCCGTAAGTAGTAGGATGATGAATCCTTTGTATATAAAAATCCATTTTTAACACATAGACATTTTCAAACCTCTATTGCACTTTAAAATAAAAGGAATTCACAACTCTCTTTACTGGCACCCTAAATTAATGCTAGAGAGCAGTGGTGATTGGAAGTGAGAAAGGCCCCATACAATCAAAGTCAGCAGAGGGAAATCACTCATTTTAAAATCACTATAAAGAAAAGAATGGAAACTAAAAGGCAAACTCTCTTCATTTTTTGAGCTAAGCATAAAGGTCTACTTGAAACCATTTTCACTTCTTTCTTTCTTTCTTTCTTTCTTTCTTTCTTTCTTTCTTTCTTTCTTTCTTTCTTTCTTTCTTTCCTCCTTTCTTTCTTTCAAAATAATGAGTTAAAATGTATGGGTTAGATCCAATATTTCACTGCTGTTCTTATTCTTGGGGAGTGGGGGTGGGGGGGAACGAGGACCATGCTGCCAAAGCTTCTGAAAAGAGTTTGGGCTGCTAATTTTCCGTTCACAAAATCTAAATTCCCCTTATGCATCTCACACAACTCATGAAATAATATGAAACAGTATTATATCACTGCAAATTGAGACATTTTTATCAAAATAAAGAGCGATGATGCCAACATTTCATTTGTCATTTCCCACTTGTCACTTTTCACTGACAAACTGTTACACATACAACTTTTGTCAAATGCTCCATCTTTAAATATGTTCCAAAATGCCATTGTACCTCAGCATTCATATAAAGATGATAGCAAAAAGTACTGTTACCATACATTAGTTACACAGGTTTTTTAAAAAGCCTACTTATTAGATAAAAGATTATAAAGGATTTTTTGTTAATTTACATGCTATGTAGGATAAAGTCTGGCTTTCTGAAATAAGACTAATTATGAACATATTTTATGCACCTAATGTGAGATTATTAGTTATAAGAAACTTTTTTAATGGTGAAGAAATGGGTCATTTTTATCTCAACAGAAACCTAAACACTCTAAAAAGACCTAAAAAAAATTATACAATTTGGAATTCATCTAGCCCTGTTAATGTCCTTTTTATGTAAGCATATAGAGTCTCTACACTGAATTCTCTTTTTAAGAAAGAAAAATAAAGTTTTTAAACTAATAAAGTAGAACCACCAAACTTGACTGCTTACCAGATACACCAAGTAATTACCCTGTCTTGCTTAGAATAAATCTGATTTCCATATTCTTAAAATAATTCAAATTCATATTCCTGGATCTTTAATAAATGACAATAAGTCTGTTTATATATACATAAATATAATAATATATATACAAGATATCTAAGATGTACAGACTGATTCTACTAATCACAACCCCCTGGGAAAGGATTATATTGCTTATTTTCTACAGGGGTTAAAAAACAGATGCCTTAAGGGACATCTATGTAGTTCCAACACACGTACACACACATTTCATTGCAGATGATCTTGAATATATAATGGTCAGTGGGTTTCTGTTGATGGAACACAAGGCTTCCAAAATTACTTGAAACATCAAATTATGCTCAGGACTTTGAGGGGCGGATACCCTATGTTCTGTTTAATGTGTATGTTCCATTGCATATATTTTTTTAACCAAGTATATCTTTATTTTAATAACAGGCCAAGGACTAAAAACACTTTAGAGAAGGGCTATTTTTCTACCTCAGCAAAACTACAGAGGACATGCTAGATTGTTGGATGACCCCAAAGCCTAAGTTCATTCTATTTAAAAGATCTTAAACCCTTAAAATAAAAAAAGAAAGTAGAATTTAAAAGGGAAACACAAATTTTTCTCTTTTGAAATAATAACACTGAGGCCTCCCTATAAGTATAATGGGGTTCATCCTTGGCTAAAATGAATTTAATGAGTTTTTGTCATTTTACCCAGGTTGACAATATGCTCCTAAATTTCCAAGTATTTTATACATTTTAATATGTCAATGTCTATACTCTTTCATATCTGCACTCCTTTCAAAAAGTAAAATGTCTCCCTACAACTGCTAATATGGTGACTGCACCTGACCTGAACTCCATTTCTTTTTATCTAAAAGGAAATGTTCCACATGTAGACAATTAAACTAACTGTTGTTGTAGACAATGTTCAGCTCTAAATGAGGCCCTGCCCAACAATCGTGATCACATTTGCTTCCCTATTTGAATACATCAGTGTGTATTGCATAATGATTTTTTTTCCCTTGTAACAAGACAGTTATGTTCTTCAAAGGGCTGCCTATTAGCAAGAAGAATAGGCCTACTTTGGGTCAACTCGTTTATAAGATAACTTTAACAGGCAATTTCTCAACAAAATTAAATCATTATTTTAAAAACAAATTCTTTAAAAAAAAAAGCAAACTTTTTTTCAAAAACAGCAAATATCCCTAAAAGATAGTCCCAGTTTTCAAACATTTTCCCCTACTACCTAGAACATTTAACACCAAAAAATTATCAAAATTCATAGGAAAATGAAAAATATCAAAAAGATTTCTGATGTTTAATGCCTCCTATCAGCAAATACACCATCTGGTATACTCAAGCGCTGTTCATTCAGTTTAAATAAAGCTGTCTAAAAGTTTTTCTTTAAGCCAAACATTTAAAAATGAAAATGCTTGTGTTAACAATGAATGAAGCACAATAATTTATTGCTATTAAAGCACAACTGGCCAGCGCCTTTCAGCAGCCCAGGAGGAAAGCAGAATGCCTTGCTTCCTCTGGAAACTTGATTGGCATCACTTTCATTTTATGCTGTACCTTTCGTGGCTGAAGCATTACACGCAGCAGAACATTTTGGGTATTTATGTTAATGGTGGTAAAAAGGATCATCTGATTCTTATTTTCGTCATCCTTAATAATCTTCTCCTTTTCTAAATCTTCAAATAGATCTGTAAGTTTTAATCAACAATTTCACAAATATAAATTTCCCCACCATTAATCATCCTTTTTCAAAATCCTTATGGAGTGAATTACTAGCTGAGAGGGGACGCCAATTCTAGTAAGTGAATGTTACCCAGCAGGGATATAAAGCTGTCAACACCACGGTGCTCTTGCTTGCTCTAAACTCTCTCCCAGCCTTCATATGTTTTTTAAAGAGATATTAGCCTTTTTTTTTTTCCTGGGGACCTTCTATAAAAGCTGACTGTCATACACATCTGAGCACTTATTTTATTACATACATGCTTTAAAACACACTATTTAGATAAGAATAAAAACATCCTAGAAAGTGTGGTGAAGACAAAGCAAAACCGATCTACTTTCTAATAGTCTTCTAAAGCTAACCACATTGTAAACAACACACTAACTTTTAAGTCCCCTATTAAAATGCACCCTTGAAGACTGTGATAGTGTACCTACCACCTCAACTAGTTAAATCCAGACACTAAAATAATTTTTTTTAACAAACATGTTCTCCTCAAAAAACATACCAAACTGTCTCTAAAAATGTAGAATAATGGAAACAGAATTTACTATTGCAACCAATGCATTTAGAAACATTTATTCACCTCACTGTTTATCAAAAATAGTAAGATAAACTACCATGTTATTGGGCAACCAATTAACTTCATGATCTCCCCTATTTTTAGGGGGAAAGCTTTTAAGAAAAAGAATCACTAAAGATTAACAAATACATTCCCCCAAATTTTGAGCTCTATTTTTAAAAATAAATTATTATAACCATCATTACAACATTGACAAGATTATAACTGAAAATGGCAATAAATGATAATTATAAGTATTTTGTAGTTGTCTATGCTTATTATATTGCTTCATAAAGAAAATTTAAACAAAGGAAGGTAGGGTGAGAGAAATATAATCTATTTTATATTTACTCTATGTTCCAAAAAGTCTTTCAGTTACAAAGAACTGCTAACTAGAAATGCATATTAAAAATTCTTTTAAAATTTAAAATGTGTATTTTTTAAAAGGCTTTGCTTTTCTCCAATCTATACACATCTTTAAAAGTTACAAAGAAATGGAATTATTTCCATCTCAAGGTACATTAGGAAACTATATAAACTTAAACCCCAAAACCAATATTAACATTCAACGAAAAACTTTACACTATCAAAATATTATGTTCTAAGTTGTTATATTTTAAAGTTTTCTAAATTAAAATCATTCCAAATAATCTATTCTGTTATATAGACCAAAATCTTCCTTTAAAAAAAATTTTTTTAAACCCACCCTATGTAAACTCTTAAGCACTTTACTATTATGTATTATACGTAGTACTTATTGAGACAAACTAATGACATCTATTTTCAGTTTGGAAAGCAACTAATAAGACCTTTGATATTACTAAATTAAACTTCAGAAAAAAATGACTAAAGCACCTCGTTGAAACAAATCCATTATTCCTCCCGAAGACTTAATTTTGCTTTATATCAAATTTATATTAAGTGGCCAAATGTAAATCATAGTCTCAGAAAATAAGAAACGCAACCACTATATTATAGAAAAGGTATCCCTGGTCAACAAAATTGATATGCTATGGGGAAAAACAACAACAACAACAAGAAAACACTTGTTTTAAGGAATCACAATCGTTAACAACTATGTTCTAAAATGTTTAGGGACTTCTTTCAATTTAGTGAATTTTAGTAGGTCTTCAGAAAGAAACCAAATTTCAAGTCCACGTTTTTTTCTATGCGCATAAGGCCACTTGGAGAACACATCCCCTCCAAGGATTTCCCAGTTTTTCAATCAAATGTATCAGCACTTCCATCACCTTACACTTGCTTTTATCGTATTCACTATATATTTTTCTTTCTTACATGCAGACACTGAGAGATGTTACAAGAAGTCTGAAGTTATTGTTCTAGTGTCAAGATAACACATAAATAAACACCACTTTTAGAAAGTGGGTTGCACTATCAAGTTTTCTTTTGCTTTGTTAAAGTATATTCTTAAGTCCATAATATTTTAAAAGATACATAAACCACAATGTAAAGCCAAATAATTTTTTAAAGCTTTAAGAATTGTGAGAATGAGTGCTTCTCAAGGGAGATGATTAATATATGGAACTAAGGAAAACCATTCTGAATGTCTACCATGAAGAAATAATAGTAGCAAACCAAGTAAAAATAGAAACGTGTTATTTTATAAAACATCCGTTTTAACTCTTTAAAAGGGCATGGACATTTAGACTTAAGTCTTTACTTTGAAATACATACTATGGCTACTTAGAACATGGGGTTGGAGCTTATCATTAAGTTTTGCCACGGTTTTGCATCATTTCAGCCAGGCTAATATAAAGAATTGTGTTAAATAAGCTACTGCTGAAAATATTAGGGAAAGAAACCTCTAGAAGCAAAAACAGACTTAAACTAATGATTGATCTCAAACACAAAAAAACTGCATGCCATGTTGAATTGTGCATTTTATATGCAGAAAACAACTAAGCAAATGGCATAAGCCTCAAAGTATTACAATGTTTATATTATGTATCTTTATTTTGTAAAAATTTTTTCCTAATCACTTTAAAAGAAAGTGGTGTTTAAGTAGTAAAACCTACAAAAGCTTTTCTTGGAATGATAATAAATTCTTGGAAAGGTAAACAGCATGTAGCCATTTAGACTACTTTGCTATTTTTACCTGTTGTGCTATGATTCACAACAAAGTTACAAATGCATATGACTTTAAACTTTATAGAAAACGGTGACCTTAAAGCCTCTAAGGGCCTGACAGATTCATAATGCTTCTTTATTTCCCACTTGAAATGTGGCAGGAAATATTCCCAGCTGTTACTAATCTATCTCGAAGCACTGTCCTAACGACGAAGTAACACCAACACTCTTGCTCCTGTGCATTAAAAACTAGTCCACAAAAGCGATCGCACCTAAACTTCATCTCTACAACAGATACTCTGAGGCAAAGCAAAAGAGTTAAATCACTAAAAAGCTCTCTAGGAAAATCTAGAAACAGTTAGCTGGCTGTGACATAAACCTGCCAACACCTCAGCACACAGTGGCAAAGTGCCCAAAAAATGCCACCCTCTGGGTAAACCACTTTCTTGTTTTAACTCTAGATGAAGCTACCAGTTGCAGATGAGAGGCGACGGGGGCATTATTTGGCAACCTGGAATTCACTTCCTGTAATCCTACACCGCGACAGCGCCTAATCAACCTGAACCCTGACACCCGGGCCATTATCGCCGGGCCGTGGGGCTGCGCGCGCCTCCCCGCTCCGGGCTGTTACCTCCCACGGCCTTGGCCACGGCGCCGTTGGGCCTCCCGCGGGCTCCCATGGGGCTGCCGTTCTGCTCCAGCCGGGCCACCTTCACCGGGGGAGGCCCCTTGACGTCGGGGCTGCCGCTCCGCCGGTCGGGGCTGTCCCGCAGACACGGGCTCTCGCTCCGCCGCTCCATGCTGCTCCGACTCGGAGACAAAGTTCCCACCGGCAGGTCGCAATAAAACGCGCAGGGACCTAGGGAG
Source organism: Ailurus styani (assembly GCA_002007465.1). Taxonomy (NCBI): domain Eukaryota; kingdom Metazoa; phylum Chordata; class Mammalia; order Carnivora; family Ailuridae; genus Ailurus; species Ailurus styani. Next base: position 1,028,661 of record LNAC01000114.1, read on the forward strand.
GGGGCGGGGGGGAGGGAAGGGGGAGGGAAAAAAAAAAGAGGGAAAACCGCTCACACACGTGATAGACGTTCAGGCCAGTGGCAGAGCGCTGCACCACAGCCACACAAACTTCCTCCCACGCTGCCTGAGGGGCCCGAGCCGGGAAGCGGGTCCCCACCTTGCACTGGGCGGCCCAAGGGAAGCTGGAGGTGCTGCGACAGTGCCCCGTCCTTCTCCAGGAGTTGGCTCTCGGTGGCGATCACCAGGCCAGCGCCCAGGGGCGCCCAGAAGTGGCCCATTCATTGGGTCAGGGTTGGCATAAGCCGCTCTCGGATGAGACAGCCTCACCGTGTGTGGGTCAGGGTTGCAGAAGAAGTGAACTTCATCAAAAGACCTCTCACCCACTCGAGGAGGGGGTGTGGGGTGCACACAAGTCCATAAGAAACCGAAGTAACCACATGAGGGCTGTACTGTGAATGGCGGGGCAGGAGCCAAAGGCCTGGCATAAGGACCCCTCGAATCCCCGCTTTTACCTTTGGCGAGCAAGTCTTGAGACACAAACACACTTTGCACAAAAAACCAACCCCAATTCCACCTTAATGAGCATCCAAAAACATTTAGAGGTATTCACCAGAATACTCTCCATAATAACCTTCATCACAATGGCGGGAGCTACAATCGTTATTATTTTGGAACGATCTTATGCTCTTCCGATCTTAAGTGATTTTTAAAAAGCTCTTCAGCATAAAACACCAAAGCAAAACGCATTTAGATCATTAGCTTAAGGAGCAGCCTTCATGAACCCCAATTTAAAATTTCCTCCAAAAAGTTTTCCTCTGGGTCTCTTGGCTGGCAGCGCGCCCCTCAAGGAACCCGCAGATCTAGGCACCCCTGGATTTTTGGGGGGCGGCGGAAGAGGAGGAAACACCTGATGAAACGGCACTCACATTGTCACTGACATCCCCGAGAAGCAGGAACCCGGCACAACAAAGTGCGCTGGGAATCCTCGCGGGCGCTCTCGCCGTGAGAGAAGCCGTGTGTCAAGGAGACAAGGTGGGGGTGGCAGAGGGGAGGTGAGAGGAGAGGTGCGAGGGATGCACAGACCGAGAGGGAGGGCTGCGGGCGAAAATTCCGCCCGCGCTCGCTCGGCTGCGCTGTCCGGGAGGGCGAGAGCTGCCTGGAGGGAACTCAGCCGGACCCGGGGCTTCCCCGAACTCCCGAGCTTGGAGCGGGAGTCCTCGCCCTGCGTACTTACTGCTCACGGTCTGTCTGTAACTTGGCTGGCTGAGGCTCTGTCCATGGAGCAAAAGTAGAGAATCCAGGGTGGAAAGTTTCTGGTGCTTTGCCTTGCAGGGTTCTCCTAGTCGTCTTTCCTCGTTCCTCCTGCCCCTTTTCCTCTTTCCCAGGTCCTAACGTTTAAGGTCCTGGGTCAGGGTGTCTTCTAGTGCAGAGATGGTTGGTATGATGATGATGATGGGGGAGGGGGGGAGGGGGAGGAGGAGGAGAGGGAAAGGAGGGTTCCTCCAAAGGGGCACCCGAGCGAGCGGGGGAGGAGACGGCGGAGGAGGGGAAAAGAGAGAAGGAGGCTGAAAAAGCCTTTTCACACCTTCGGGAAGGAGACCCGTTCTGGAGAGAAAGGGCTGAGGACTGGGAGGCGGCGGAGGCGGCCGGTGCTGCCGCTTCGCAGGTCTGCTAGTTCGCGAGGAGGCGCGGCCGGAGCCTTAGGGCCGGTGTCACCGAGAGCCGAGAAGGCGCAGGGACCTGGGACCGCGCGCGGGAGGAAACGCGGCGGCCGCCCAAGCTGTCACCTCCAGCCTCTCCCCTCTCGGCCGCCGCCGCCAGCAGCCGGAGCCGGACTCACTGACAAGCCGCAGAGAGAGATACACTGAGAGGGAGATGATTATTAGTTGCGTTGAGTCATCAGGCAAAGTGAGTCCTTTTGGGTTGTCCTCGGTTTCCGATTTCTCCCCCTCCCCCTTTCCGTCCCCAGATCTAGCGCCTTCAAAATAATAATTTGGGGTGGGGGTAGGGGAAGTCTCTGGGTTATTTCGGGATGGGGGTTGGGGGGGAAAGATCTAAACCCAAGCCAGACTGGT
>LNAC01000114.1:1030966-1051895 GCA_002007465.1 Ailurus styani
TCCCGGCGGAGGCGCAGAGCGGCGCGCAGTAGGCACCAGCGGCCGCCTCGGCTCCGGGTTCTGCTAACTGCGCGGAGTACTTTCGACTTTGGAGATAGGAGGGCTATCGCCTCCCCCACCCACCGCCTCCGCCCACCACCCACCGCCTCCGCCCCTCCGAGCAACTTTTCCCGGTGCCTTGGAGCTCCCCCTTCGCGCGGAGCCGGCCGGCCGGGCCCGCCGCGCCGCAGCACGCGCGGGGAAGGCCGCCCGTCCCTCAGAGCCGGCGCGGCCGCGGGTCCAGAACAATAGCCCGGGGGTCCTGAGTGACAGGAGTAGCAGCACTGCCCGCCGGGCTGCGGGTGGGACAGGAGAGGGGGCTGCGTGGGGGGCGCAGGGCGGGGGGCATCCCTGGATGACGTCCCTGGAGCGCTCGCAGCGCCGGCGACATCGCGAGCAGCTCAGCCCGGGCCGCCGGGAGGCCGTGACGCGGAGGCAGTGAGGGCGGCGGGGCTGCCGGTCCTCCAGCGGCGGGTCTGGGACTCCTGGGACCCCAAGGAGTCAGGCACGAGGCTTCGAGTACACGGGCAGTGCGCGCGATGAGGACCCGGTCTCCTCGTCCCGGGGGAGGCCGCGCGGGGGCGTCCACAGCAGGTCCCGCGAAGGTGTAACTGAGCCACAAACTTTTGCCGACTCCCGCGGCCGCAGCCGCCCGCAGCCCGACTCCAGCCGCGGTGCTCATTTAAGGTGGCGCAGGCACTAGCGGAGCAGGCCGAGCTCCGGCCACGCTTTTGTCCCTGAGGTCCCGCTTGGACGCGGGACCTCCTTAAAGAAAAGCACGTGGGCAGAGGCCGCGGCCCCCGCAAGACGCCTGGGGCGCCGGCTTACACCCGTGGTGCCGACCTGTGGCGGGAAAATGAGGACGCGTCCCCGCCCGCCTGGAGGCCGGTGAAGCCCCTCTGCTGGCTGCACCTCCAGTCCCTACCGCGCACCTTGTGTCTCCTTCCTAAACCCCTGGACACGGAGAAGTCCCCACCGTCTCGCTGCCTGAGCCGCCGGTCCCCCTTAAGAAGTATTGGCTGTACGGCGGCGCCAGAGGGCCAAACTAAATTCGGTTTCGGGAAACGCGCTTCGGGGGTAATTCTGGAAATCTTGGGCCGGTGCACAGACAGCGGGAAGCCGCGTCAGCCCCGTGTGCCCGGAGGTAGGCCGCCGTCTACTCGCCGCACCTACCCGGTGGGCGGCGTGCGCGCAGCCATCCCCTCAAAAGCAGAGGCCTGGGAGGCGAGGGAGCCTCTGGAAGAGAAAGGGTCCCAGAAACTAAACCTGCCCCGGCCTTAGTCTCAACGCCCAGATCCCGGAGAAGCCCGCACCCAGGCGCCGCCCACCAAGTTCCAAAGGAGCCCGAGGCGACCCGGGAAGCGGTCGGAGCCCAGCGGAGAAAGGAAGCGAGCTTGATAGTAAACCTTCGGGGAGCCACCCTGGGAGTTTTAGGCAGCATTTTCTTTTCCCTGTTCTTTATTCCCCAAACCCCATCTCCCCCACCTCCCTGAACGAACGGGTTTGAGAAAATGCACAATTCGAAGTCTGTGAGAACAAAGTGGCTCAAGTAAACCAACTCGTGGTGGTAGCTAAAAGGTTTTTGGCTGCAAAGAAACAAACTGTAAGTTTGATCAACAAACTTTTTTTTTAATCTGTGCTTTCACGTCGGAATGGGAAGGGGGTTTTGCAAAAAGCCACTGCCACTGTCAAAGTTTGAGCCCGTTTTCAAAATGGGGAGAGGCGCAATTCTTATAAATATCTTAACGATAATAATGCTGTTTCTTTCCTTACCTTGGTGTTGAACTGCAGAATCCTCCTCCGGATCAGTGTCCAGGAACTTAGAAGAAATGGTGATATTAGGACTTCAGTACTTCTGGAAAAAAAAATGCAAATGGTTTAGCCAGGATCTTTCCTGTCTGATTCGTCACTATTATTATATCTGATGATGCGAATGGTTGGAGCGATTCAATCTTAAGTCATTAATGAGCTATTTTATAAACACCACTGTCTGAAGATCTTCATTTACATTTTGGGAAGGATCACTTCGCTAACCTCACATGCTTATGTCAACAGCATAATTATGGGACTTAAGTCACACTCTTATAAACAACACAGCCGTATTGTTAATGGGTTAATATTTTATAAAGTGTAAATATTTTATTATGTTTTGAAGGGAACTATTGATTCTAAATTATTAAACCCCCGAGAAGGGTGACTTAAATAAAGTATACAATTAAGTACAATTAAAATGTACATTGTGGCTAGTTTGTTTTCAGACTCTGCACCCTTTTAAATTAATTGATTTTCTCATTATTAGAGTTTCTTCTTGTCCATTTTTGATAGTGACCAAAACTATCATTTTGGGCAAAAGAACTCAAAATATTAAAAGGTGCATTTAGCATAAAAGGAAATATCGGAAACTATGAGATATTACCAGAAATGTGTTTTGAGTATTTGCAGATTTATGTTTACTAACACATTTTATAAATTTCTTTCGATTTAAAAAAGGAGAATTCTAGAAAGTTTTGTGATATATGCCCGGTATGGTTTTTTTTTTCCCCTTTGAGTTTTGTCCCTAATAAAGGCCTTTTCTGTTTCAAATTACATAAGATTTTTACTGCACGATTTTTGTATTGACCTTATTTCAACTGAAGTAAGCAATTATTTTCACCATGTTTAATTTTGACAATAAGAAATTTTAAATGGCATTTTTATCTTTTGCTAAGATTTCCTAGTTTTTAAAACTAAATAAATTATGATTCAAAAGTTTTGTTTGGTTTCGTTTTATATTCCTCAAGTGGGTTATTTCCAAACATTTTTAAACAAAATCACACTCAAGAAAAGAATTGGTTTTAATTACGTTTTTTTTTTAATAATTTGATCCAAAACGCATTTTTATACAGATAGTTTGCTCCAGTGCTCAAAGCATAAAGTTCACATTGGGGGACATTTTTACCCCTCATCATGCTTCTCACTGACGTTTCTGTCGGGAATCTACTAAGACTTTTCCCCCATCTCCTCCCCACCCCCAATTTTTTTCATATGTCATTTAGTCAAAGGTCGCCTGTCTTTCATGATCACACTGAGATTTGTTATTTTAAAAATCAACGGATCTTTATGCGCTGGGCTTAAATATGCACGTTCTTGCTTATTTTCATGTTCTCCCCTTTTCTCTCTATCTCTTGTCAGGCCTTTCTTCTTTTATGGCCTGCACTTTTAATGGCAACATTTCTTGCTTTCTTTCTCTGGACACCGAGGTTTCTACTGTGCTAGCTCTTGACTGTGGCCAACCTTCCTTCCCCAGTGACCGCGCAGAACGGCCTAGGCCCGACTGCCCGGGCATAGGGTACGGGGTTCCCGGCGTGGAACGCCGGCCCTCCGCCGGGCCACCCACACCTCTGAGGGCCCAGCATCCATCACCAGGCTTCCTGGATTTCAAGTCCGGTCGCCCAGGCAAAGAGACCCTTCCGGCGGTGCGCTGCCTCTTAGAGAACACGGGAAAGCTGTGCCGCGTTTTCCCTCCACTCTCGCACACACAAGAAAAACTCTACGGGAACTGCCAGCGTCGAAAGCCTTCTATGGCTCCTAGGAACCCACGCAGGCCTGCCTCTCCCCCTCTCCGCGCCCCCCCCCCGGGGCTTGCTCTGCTGGGGGCGCGAGGAGGGCGGGAGGGAATCGTTTCTCTCAAATGAAGCCCACACCAGTTCTGAAGCCAATTTCCGCCGCGGACTGTCCGGGGAGAGTTAGGCGACCAACATTTTCACGGACCGCATAACCGCCCCAGGCTTGGATTGGAAACTGGACGTGCCAAGGGGACTGGGGCCCGGGGCCAGAACGCCCCGAGGGGAACGCGCCTAGAAGGCACATCGACTAGGGTGGGCTCTAGCCCTTTCCCAGACTGCCCCGGGGCGTCCGGGGACCGACCGGAGCGCAGGGGGCGGGGGACACTTACTTCGTTATCCGCACGCCTTCCTCGTTGGCATCAGAGCCGGCCAAATCCCAACCCGCGCCAGGCAAAGATAAATTACTCCTGGCTCCCCCAGCGGCTCTGGGGCCTGGGCGGGGGCGGAGCGGTGAGGAAGCCGTCGGGCCGCCTAAGGTAGGGGTGGTGAAGGTCCTGCTCCCCTCCTCAAATGAACGAGCCCCTGCTGCCCGGACGGAGAGACGAGTCCCAGGGAGACGGCTGATTGCGGATGCGTGGCGGGCAACTAGTTTGTGTTAGATAGCGAGAAGGGCACCCAGCAGGTCGGAGGGTCCGAAATCAAGGGAACCGACAATCCAGACGCCCAGGGGGCGGGAGGGGACACGCGAAGGTCGGCCCAGGAGCTGCCTCCGGCCAGCACCGGGAGCTTTGTGCACTGGGGTCCCAAATACAGGGGATGGGAGAAGGCGTCGGGGGTGGGCACTGCCTGCCCTGAGTAAGGAAAGCGAAGGGACCTGATTTGAAGGTAAGGGACACTTCGCTTGAAGGAGAGGATGTGCTTTCTCCGCGGCCGCGGGCTGGGAAGCCCAGGAAGGCGGAGGGCCTGCGGGCTCAGAACACAACTCCAACGACACATGACAACGCCCCCAGGCTCTTGGATCCTTTCACTCTTTTTCAGAGTCTAGAGCTTAATAGCTGGATCTCCTGCAGCATCGCAGGCAGAAAATGACTGCCCTGCTAAACTACTTTTTTAAAATAGAAATCGACTTTAAACGACCAGTAGCACGGCTATGGGGGACAGAAAACGAAACGCCAAAGGAGCTGTCGCTACCTCCCCGCCCCCACCCCGGGGCGGCCGGGGTTTGCGCCTGGAGTCTGGCTCCTGACCCGCTGCGTTTTCTGTCTGGAAACACCGAACAAGGAGGACAGGGTCTGTCCCATCTCTAAGCCTGGGGCCCAAGGTCTCGGCGAAGAACCCCGCGACCTCGATTCATCCTTATGGCCCCGTCGCCTCGGAGCCCGGGTCACTGCCCGGGTCCCAGACCGGAGATAAGGCGTCCTCTTCCGACAGCGCCACCGCGTGGGCTGCGACCGAAACCTGCGGCGCCCGTTCAGTCCGCTGTGTCCCGGAGCCGGCCCTTCCGCGTCGCCCCAGATCCGCGGGTTAAGGATGCGGCGGGGGATGGGCAGGTCCCCGGCCCGGATCACAGCCCGACCACCCTGCACAGAAACCCTCCCGGCAAGCAAAACCTCGGCGGCGTCCCAGCCGCTTGTAATGAAAAGCATACCTGGAAAGTCCAGGCCACGGCGCCCCACCCGTGCCCTAAACCGCAGGCAGGGCAGCCTGCGTGCTGAAACTCGCGCCCACCCGTAGCAGGGGCGAGCGGGCCCAGGAAGCCGGCTCCGAGGCGGCCCAAGCCCCAGCAGCTGCAGGAGCGTCCAGCGCCCCTGGGCCCGCGCTGGTCTAGAACCGCGGGAGAGAGCGAGAGAGCCTGCTGCGGGACCCGAGGTGCCCAGCACTTACTGGGACCGAGGACGAAGCGGGTGGTCGATCTATCTGGCGGTCCAAACCCTTCTGGTGTGGCGAGGAATACAGAGGGTTTCCTGGGCTGGTGACTCGCCTGTTCTCTCCGTCTCACGAAGCCCCACGAAAACTCCCTTAGTCCGGCAAGGCTTGACCCCCGGGTTAACTCCCGGGTGTCTGTGCTGTCGGTGTTCTGGGGCTCGGTTCTTCCCGGCCCCGCCGTGCCCTGCCTCGGGGCCCCGCGGCCGAGCCCGGCTGAGCCAGGCATCACCTCGAGCCGCCCCAGCGCCACGTCAGGTTTGAGAGCCCCCATGTCGGGCTCAGAGGACTTCAGTGGGTAGGCTGGGGCTTATTTTTAATAAATTCAACTGTTCACACGCGCGCGCGCACGCACACACACACATTTTGGGGCTGTCAGCTACTAAAAGGGACAACGACCCAGAAAGGTGTAAATTCACCTGGTGCCTATCCAATTACAAAGCTCCTAGCCCCACACAAAACAGAAGTGAGCCCTGGAGGCCCGAGCGGTCACGCCTGGCGGCCGCCACCGACCGCACTCCCGCAGGACGCCAGCCTAGCGGCGAGCACCAGCGCGCTCTCGCCGGGGCCGCAGGGGCCGGTGCCCCACCGTACCCGCCGCGGAGCGGCCCCGCCGGCGCGCTGAGTGCCGGTGCCCATCATCCGCCTGGCCTGCTCACCCACACCCTCGTCGCTGGCCGCGACCTGCTCGCTTCTAAACTCTAACACCCGTAGGCCACGCGGGGCTATCTCCAAGCGTGCCAGGCCTGGCACTCGTGCCAAGTGGCTCACCTCGGCTCGCTGCGCCTGCCTGTGCCCCCGGTGCCAAGTGCCGGGCGAGAGGCGGCGGGTCAGGACGCGGACGCCGTCTGCTCACCTCCGGGAGCCGACAGTGGGTGCCTGCGGCGTCGCTCGTCCAGCCCTGGGGCTGATTTAAATAACTAATAAGCTCAGAGAAATTTTACGAGGGGAACTTTTCCTTTTAGTATCAATAAAGCCTAGTAATTGGGTTCGTTGGTTACCTAAGCTCGAGTTTCCTAGTCTGTCTCTCTCCTCTCTCTCTCTCTCTCTCTCTCTCATTCAAAAGCAACGTTTAAAAAAAAAAACACCAACTGTGTGTGCGTTTGTGTGGAGTGTGCAAGTGTGAGTATGTGAAAGAAGTTGTTTGTTTCAAAAGTCCTTCTTCGCCTGGAGAACAATCGTCATTGTCGCTCTGTGGTGAAGAGTTTTGAAAGGTGAACTGTTGTTATTTCAGGAGAGAAAAATGTTGACGACAATTCAAGTCTAACAACACAAGTATAAAACAAGGGAGGGAGGTTTCTAAAGATTTTTCCTTTTGGTTGTGACAAAGACATTTGCAATCCTTCCCTAATAGTTTGCATTTTAATTAACTCTTACTACATTTTGACTTCAACTCCTGGATGGTAGTGGTATCTGTCGTTTTCAGCAAAGACTTCTATACTATCAGGCACTCTAAATTTTTGTTTAAATTTTCTAATCTTTTTGAAAGCATGTTCTTAGTCATAAAGAATTTTTCCACCTGGGAACCATGCCTCGATTTAAAAATATAAAAGACCTTTCATGAATAATAACTACAAATAGCCCATTCGTTTGTGTCCACGGAGTTGTTGGCGCCTATACAAAATTTCAAAAATCTAAAGGCAATCTAAGCATGCTTCTCTCCAATCATATATATATGTGTGTGTGTGTATATATATATACACACACACACACATATATATATTTTTTTCATTTGCTGTATGGAAGTAAAAAAAATCTTTTAAAAGACTTTTTCAAAAAGCATTATGCTAAAATTTAACTGAACTTAAATTCCCTACCAGATACAACATAACCAGTGCCTGCCAACGTCAGCCTAACGAAATGAAGAGTATTTCTGAATCAGATTACTCTTGGGGTCAGAAGCTAGTCAATGAAAAGCAATGAGAATTCAAGTTTGCAAACCATGGAGGGTGAAGGAGGCAGCTCCCCAAGTTCCCAGGAACACACCCAAACCTGTGTGCTCGTATCTTCAGTGTTTACATATTATGGAGAACTTCTCCTTGTCACTTTTAGTTAGAAAATCGATGAGCTCCCCTTAGTTCGTCTTGTTTCAGGCTGTGAGACCCAAAGTCAGCTCGAGGGTCGCTTTCTGCCAGGTAACTTCCGGAGGCCCAGAATTGTTCGGAGAGAGACCCAGCCCTTTGCATATTCTGGGCAGAAAGGGCGTCTTGTGGGCCCTTCCCAGCGCTGCCACTTCCCCAAGCTCTCCTCCGCACCCGCGGGCTGATGGTACCAGAGCGCCTGACCCTCATCCAGCTTCTTGAGATCGCGCCACGGCGTCGGCACTTGGCTGAAGAGGGAGTGAACCTTGAGCTACGGGTGTATACGCCCCGTTTCCCGCTTTCCCAGAGGGTTACAGACAACTTCCCTTCCCATTTGCTCCGGCTGAGCTCCTGTTCCCACCCATCCTCTCCAGTCTTGCCATCACCAGGCTCCCAGCGCCCCGCCGTAGGGACTCCGTGCTAAGGGCACTCACCGCAGCGGCCCCCTGTCCCCACGCTGACCACGTTAAGGGAGGACGTGTCCTCTCGGCGCTGTCCTGCGAGTGCCAGAAGTCGAGAACAGTGGCAGGGAAGATGGAAGGATTGGGAAGGCAAGCGCAGGGCTGAGTGGGGTAACTCAGAGCCTCAGCGATGAGTACCTCAGCCTCCCCAAACAACCTGGGGCCTCCCCTTCCCTCCCTGCGCTTCCATTGCAGGTCTCAGCCAGGGCTGCGGGTCCCCATGGAGCTGCTCCATCAACCAGGTTGTCCCCCGGCTTTTAAGGATCTCCCCCTATCCCATACCTTCTAGCTGTTTCGAGTTTTGGTTTCAGTTAAGCTGTTTTCTAAGGTCGCAGAAGCTCCACTTTTTTTTTCTTTGCCTCATTTACACTCCTTTCTTTAAAGAGCATCCCTCAAGCCTAGCTTCTGCCAGACCCTGTGCAATCTCCCAGAGCTCTATGTGCAAGAGGAGAAGTGATTTGTCTGTTTACAGCAGGTTTAATTAAGACGGTTATGTGCCGTGAACTCTTCGGGCCCCAGTCAATGCATTTTGATTTGGAAAGTCAAATAGAATCACATCTTACTCTTGTGGGTCCCCGGTTGGCCGCCCAGGCTGGAGATAGACGCTGTTGTCCATCTACATCCGCCTCACTGGACCGGAACAAGTGTCTCCCGCAAATCTAGTCACCCTGCTTGTCCCCATGACCCCCAATTGGCTCTTTTGGCAAGACCAAGGCCTTCCTGGTCAGGGCAAGGAAGGCTGAACACCCAGAGCACTGCTGGGGACCTTTAGCTGAGGAGCCAGGCGCTGGACTTCTCTGGATCCCGCTTTCAGGCTACCAAATGGCTCCCTTCCTTTGCCTAAGGAAGCCCCAGTCCCTAGTCTTCCACTCTCCTTTGCCCCAACCCAGCAGAGAAAGCCAGAAAGGCAAGACTTTCCTTTTCCCTAATTGTGCATCCAGTATCGTACCTCCCCCCAAATCTCTGACTTAGGTGCTGGGCTGCAGCAGAAGCCTTTTTCTAATTTGTCATCATCAGAAACCTCAGACAACTGGAGTGTAAAACTTTAAGGGCTTCCAGGGATACGATGACTTCAGGAGCTCAATGAAAGGGGGTGGGGAGGCTGAGGGTTGGGAACAGGGACGTGTGACAGACGTCCCAATTTGCCCTCCTGAACTTTCCTCCCTTGGCAGCCTGGCTGCGCTAGCGTGAGCAGTTATCCACCCTCCCTCCTACCCGCTCCCAATCCGCTCCCCCCTCCCCGACTTTCTGGAATCTCCCACCACTTTTTCAACCCTCCGAAAGGAAAGGGGCTAGCGAGTGTGTCAAAGGTTGCTCAGCCTCCTCTCCTCCCCTGATGTTGTCCAACTACCCAGGACTCCGGGGCCAGAGCCCTGTGTTGCCTGCGGTACGAGTCATGACAGCTTATGGGGTGTGTGTCTCTTCTGCTCCTCTCTGTCCCCTACGTCCAGCCTCCAGCGATAGCACCCACATTCCCGCCATCCCGGCGGGTCTGACCCCTGGAAAACTGCGGACCTGCCATTAACTTCATCATATCATCTCTAATCGATCCCCTCGGTTTTCAGTAGATTTGGAATCCAACAAGGGTAACCATGTATATAGATAGATAGGCTTTGGGGGCTTGAAACATTCTGAGCATATTTGCAGGGGCAGCGGGGGGGGGTGGTCTCAGAGTTGTCCTGAAAGTTGCTGGGAGTTGTTGCCTTTGCTGCCGCCAAGGCCTTGACAGGATCGACTTTGGTGGGTATGTATCTGCTAGGGCTCCCAGGGCAAACCCCCTCCTCGGCCTCCTGCAAGGGGGGCAGAATTAGGTTGGAGGGTTGAGTTCTAGGGGCCTTTAAAAAATTGTTTTTATTTCTGTAAAGGACTAATTCCGGTACTAGACGGGTGCAGCAGTTGGCCCCAAAGTAGCCTGTGACTCGCCCCTCCCCCCTGTTGTCAGGCATCAACGGGTGACAGTCTGGCATGAGGTCTGATAAAGCTGCCTGGCAGGGCTTTGGGCCTTGGCATCCAAGTGAGGCCCAGTAACCCCCACAATGCATGCATCCTCCGCAGGGTGTTTGTGTGTGCGTGTGGGTGTGGGGAGAGTTGGGCTGGTGCTGTATTCACCGTCTCAGCGCCTTCCCGAGCCGGGCTCAAGTGTGGACGCAGTGGACGAATCCATGAATCAGCTCCACAGCAGAGGGGTCGAAGAAACATCCATCTCCGTTAAATGGGCTGTAGGCAGCTGGGGATGACTGCCCCCTCCCCTCCTCTGAGCAGGCGTGAGGTGGCCCGGGAGCCCCGCCAGCAGCCCCCGCCCCTCAGGCGGAGCTCGGGTCCTGGCAATCTCTGCACTTTGTCATCACGCCCCAGTATTTGACATTCGCAATTATCTGCAAATACCCTGATCGGTTTGTATATGAAACACTTTTTTTCCTGCCTTAAGGTTGGAATCTGGTAAGTTTCAGACAAGTGGTTGCGGGGGGAGGTGACCCGGGGGACCGCGGGGGACCGGCCCAGTGAACTGGGCTCGGCTATGTAGGCGACGGGAAGGGGACGGGAAGGGACGGATCAGCATGTCGCCCCCTCCTCCCCCAGCCCTGCTTAGATGCAAGGCCGCACAGAGCTAAGGAAGGGCCAAGGCCGAGACCCTCCGGTCCTCTTTTGAAAGGAGCGCCCCCTAATCCGCGCGATAGGAAAGGTGAGGGGGAAGCCGAGGTCCGACCAGAGGCAAGTCCGGGAGGTTAATCATCTTGATAATCGGAAAGGGCGCTGCCCGGCCTGGTTGCTGTCACCGAGAGTGTCAGTCACCGGCTCTCGACCCCGCCGCAGAAATTACCTGCTCAAAGAGACATCCCACGGAGCCCTCTGCTCTGAGCTCTCCCCGCCCGCAGTCTGCGGGAAGTAAACCGCGCCCTCCTTCAAAAGAAGCGGATGCCCCTTTGACCCTCCTCCTCCCCCAGACGGTTCCTAAATCCAGAAGGGCAGTGCCAGCTCCGGGATCTCTCACAACTCCTACATCGCAGCTTCCGGGCTACCTGCCTATTACACAGCCCGTCTACAAAAAGGAAAACCCAAAAAACCCCAAAAAGTGGTGGTAGGGGCAAGGGAGGATAAAGGAGTGAAATTAGGCGTCTACCTTTTCCTACTGCCTGAGAAGTCCGATCCTGGCCCCTGGATGATCCCAAGGGCCTTGAGACCAGACCGTAAGGCCAGACCTTCTCCGAGCGATGTGCACACAGCTCCAAAGCGCCGGGACTCGGCTTCTTACTGGCCAACAAGCCCAGCTACTTTGCTACGGGTGTATTAGCAACTTTAGAAACACCGAACCGTTCAGGGAAACCTCTTCTCTTCACACTCAACTTGCAGCTCTGCTATAGACACTGGGCTAAGTTGCTTTTCATACATATTACTCATAACTTCTGGGAAAGTGGGAAGAGGAGCAGGTTAGAGAAAGGTGGGTGGTTAGGGGATATTGCAACACCTTCAAGAAAAATTGGGGGGGTGTTATAAAGTCCGTCTTTGTAAGAGCCCAACGTTCAAAGCCTTGGTATATTCTGAAAAGGAAAAGAAAAGACAGAAGCAGGTCGAAAACGAATCCCTCCATCCCCCAACTCTCAAAACCCTCAGTGCCCCCCAGCCCAGTTCACCCCGATTGGGAACAGACAGTGCGTTGAAAAGACACCAGCTCTCTCAGTTCCTCCTCAGTCCAGGCGGGCAAGGAAGCGCCCGGGCTCAAGAAGGTCATTACAGTCTCCATGGTGCCCCTGACCTAGAACAGCCCCACACTGGAAAGGACGCTGATGTCGGGGCTGAGGTCACCTCTACTCACAGGTCGCAAACCCTGTGACCCTGTGCCCAAGGCCTCTTGGGGAGCACCCCGCGACGCCTGATCAGCCTTCCTTTCCCCGGACTCCTTGGAATTTGGGCTGAGGTGAGGCCGGCTGCAGACACCCACCAGGGCCGTTAGATTAGGCCCTGTCTCAGACATGGATGCCAAGACTGGGTATAGGGGCCTCAGGATGCACCAAGCTGGGGGGGGGGTTCTACCTGGATCAGGGGGGTGGGTCAGGACCTCAGAGGTGCCAGGGTGGGGTGACACCCACTGCGCCTCCTGCTACCTCCGGGACAGCCCTCGGCCTGCAGAGAAGGCAAAGGCAAGATGCACTGTGAAAGATCAAACCTTCACCCTTTTACAGCCTTTTTTAAAAAAATGTCCTTATCTTTGTCAGATAGGTGTATAGCTGCTATATTCCAACAGCTTATTCTACACGAAATGCCCCGAGGATTTTGGACGGGACTTTGCAGATTCGGCTTCCCAGGTGACCGCTCGTAGGTATTCTGTTCCTACCCACTCTCCGCGCCCGGAAGAACCCAGGGCAGAGCCCACTCCGGCAGAACTGATAGCTGCTCCGGCCCAGCAAAGTACTCCTCGCCCAAACCTGCGCGCCAGACCTGCAACCTCGCCCGAGCTCCTGCAGCGCGCACCCTCAACAAGCTGGCGTCCCCGAGCACGTGCAAGCATCCTCCCACTTGGAAACAAATTCGCCCCGCGTCTGTCACCGCAAACGGCTTTGCCTTCGGGACGCTACTGGGACCCAAGACCAAGGCAAGAAGTCGCGAAGACGACGGCCGGAGACTGGAGGACTCCTCTGCTCACCTTGACTTGAGACACTCGAAGGCCCCAATTAATTATCGGTTGTATCAGGGCCGACGAGTGCAAAGTGGCTGCGCCCGGCAGAGGCACTCGCTCCCGGAATCCGGGTCTCCAAGGGCATCTGGTGTCGGGGTAGACTGTACTGACTACCTGCAGCGCGCGCGCAGATCCCAGGCGGGGGAAAAGGGCGCGGTGTAGCCGGACGATCGGTTACCTCTCCGGGGATCGGCCCTGACTTTGTTGGTAACTTAAGAAGCGCCTCTGAACTCGGGGAGCGCGTGTTGGGGCACCTCCCTGCAGAGTCCCCCACCTCCTTCCTTCTCTGGCCTCGAATCTTACCATCCTGCCCCACCCCCCACACAGCCCCGCCCGTTAGAGGCGTGCGGCGGGCACTCGGTTTACGGAGCCGCCGTTTCAGATGTTTATTCACAGCTAATTGCTTATGCAGGAAAATGCTCGTTACCCGGGCCGAGCGCTTCCGCCCAGCGCTGGTCGACCCCGCCGGCGACAGCTCGCTGATCCCACCCGCGAAGCCACGAAGGAACCGGCGGCAGGGAGGCGGCTGTGTGCCACCCAGGGCCCGGCCACCAGCACTGCCCCGGACTCCCGGTAGGGGGAGCCTTCTCGGGCGCCAGGCCAGCCCGGGTCCGGGCCTCTCAGGTCGGTCCTGCGGCCAGCCGCAAACCAGAACGCGGCGGCCTCTTCACCTGCCCTTCAGGGAGCACTGCCTGCAGAGAAGGAAACGCAGGGCCGAGCCTTGTTCCTGAGTCCTGGTCGTTGCACAGCAAAGAAGATAGACATGACCGAAATATATCCTTTTAGGTCCAAATATAGTTAAGGACATTTGTAGGCGAGATCACCTCCTTTGACCATATCCAACGGGAGGAAAAAAAACCTTGCAGTGATTAGGAACTGTTCTTGAGCGCTTCAAATTTTTAAAATTTTAGGTGATCGAATTCCCTCTCATTGTGTTTCCAAGTCGTCCAAGAAGCTTTTAGATGATCCTAGCACAAAGCAGCATCTCAGAGGAGACTTTTCTGCAGTAACAGCACCAAGGGATTCTCTCCCCTTCTGACTCCATATACTTAAGTCAGGGCTCAGAAGCTTTCATTTTAAGATATGACCAATGTCTGGAGAACAACCCGAACCCAGGGCCAAGGGGAAAGAAGTGAGCTGGGCTGTGAACCAACAGACCACTGTACTGTGCCCAGTGTGGTTGAACACCTGAGCCTGAGGGGCCAGAGACTTCCTGGAGAATGTTCCCCCCAGATAAAGCCTGCAAGCTCTCTTTCTAAAAAAGCCATCCTTCCCACAGGAATCCACAACTCGGAAGGTCAAGTCATCAAAGGTCTTCAGAGAGAATCACATAAGCAAAGGATTTCACACTTGGAAGGAAACTTAAAGACCAATTAGTCTAAGGATTGTAGTTTACTGGTGAGAACTTGAGCTGAGTAGAGAGGCAAAGATTCACACTCCAGGTGAGAAAGCCCCTGAATGGTGAGGTGAGACCAGCTCTCCTCTTCTGACCCTCAGTCCAGTCCAGTTTGGACCGGAAATGCATTTTACTGTTGTCGCTATCCTTGTCATTAATATATTTCCACACATTTAAGGGTTCTTAGTAAGACATACTCCTTTAATAATATTGCAACGATAGCAAAATCTGCAAGGTCCGTGTGAAAAGAATATTACAGTTGCTTCGAGGGAGGCTGAATTTTAGATGTGAAGTTACATGGACTGTTTGAAGCATTTGGGGGAGAGACTAAAAATTGTTGTATAGTTTTACCCCAATTTAAGAACATGGGATATATGCAAATATGTGAATGAATGAACAAAACACTACAAAAAAGACAGGATCGCTGGAATTATAAAGGCATTCTTTTTTTAAAAAGGCATTCTTCTAAGTTGTGTATTTTTTCTCCAAAAAATCAGAACTAATTTAGTGCATGTAAGTGTTCGTTTCTAGGTTTTGAAGATATTAAATTCTGATGTCATTTCTAAGGACCAAAGGGAAATCATACATACATTTCTAAAATCAGATTTGAAAAAATAAAAATCTAATTTCTAAAAAGTTGAGTTAGCCACAGTAGAGGAAATTTTTTGGAATAAAACATTATAAGATAACCCTAGAAAACACTCCCCACTGGGTTTGTAATAAACCCTGTGATATAAATTATATGCCATGATTCTCTCCACAGTTTATTTTTTTGTATAAGGTCAACACAATCATTGTTATTTACAAGGACACTCCACTCTTTCATTTCTGTATCTGGCTCAAAAGGCAAAGAGATACATTATCAAATAGAAATGTCTCAGTCTCTTTCCGTAACTAATGTCTGATCTTTAGCAAATGGTGCTGTGATGTCATTGAAATGGGTATTGGACAAGTACCAATTGATTTATTGATTTCCCTTCTTCAAAGTCTATTGGGAATTGGGGAGAAGAAGGAAAAACATAGGTTGGCTTAGATGTGCAATATTTATACTATCATACACATGCAAAAATTTATTTGGCAATAAATAAAATTGACAATACAGAAGCATTGCTTACAGAAATTCATAAAGGAATGACTTGGAGACCACTCAGTTGATCAGTCTGCTTCTCCCCTACCTTGTCATTTTATTTGCCCTTCCAATTTCAACCTTATAGAAGTCAAAAAAGATCAAGTTTTCAGTTAACCTGTATAAAACAATGGGAGCAGGAGGGATAAAGGAGGCTGGTTGGAGGTGGCAGGCAGGAAAAAGAATAGGGGCATTTGCTAAATCCTGCTCCAGGGCCCTGACAGCCTGGCAGTGTCTCTGAAGCCCAGCACTTGCTGTGATCTCCCAAGGGGTCTCCAGTGCTCTGTGGCGTGGAGTGACCTCCCATATGGGAGGGGCTTAGACCTTCCTGTGGCCTCCACCTGCGAAGGTTTACAGGCGACTCAGGACAATAATGAGAATAAAGCTGCTCTGATTGTCTTTGATTTTGCAGGAGAGGATTTCAAAATCCAGGCTCCTTCCAGCCTCAATCACTGAATAGATTTTTAAGGAGAAAGACTTTTAATCCGTGTCCCGTTAAAAATGCCAACTAAATCGCCTGGAGAAACTCTACATTGTAACATCTGCCTAGGAATTAGCACACATAACAGTATCTACAGCAAAGCTGAAAATAAATGAATAAAAACAAATCTCAGACTTCCTCTCCCCTGGCACTCCTTATGGGTGAATGGCATTGAATAACAGGGAAGATTTACTATAATGCATTCTAAACACAACTTCATGTTGGCTACTTTGTTTTTCCTGTTCCCTTCCCCTACTCCAAGAAAAAGTGAGCATCTTTGCCTTCCAGAGCTTTCTATTCATTTAGCTCAATCCTCTGGGTTTAGCATCATGATCTAGGAAATCCCTGCTGGCTAGGGTGAGTTGACTTTTTCTCTGCCTTGTGCTTGTGGGAGTAGGCGGGAGGATATGGTGAAGCAAGCTTCTCTTGCTCACCGCTCTAGAAGAGGGGTGTGCTTCCAGAACATGTGGTTCATTTTACTCTAGCCATGCTCCCTCCCCCTGAAGCTGGATTCTAGGGATTCTCCTCTCCAAGAGAAACTGGATGGGGATCCCAATGAAGAAGGATCTGAGGGGCACCTGGGTGGCTCAGTGGGTTAAAGCCTCTGCCTTAAGCTCAGGTCATGATCTCAGGGTCCTGGGATTGAGCCCTGCATTGGGGTCCCTGCTTGGCGGGGAGCCTGATTTCTCTCCTCTCTCTCTCTGCCTGCCTCTCTGCCTACTTGTGATCTCTCTCTCTCTCTGTCAAACAAATAAATAAAATCTTAAAAAAAAAAAAAAGAAGGATCTGGAACACTGCCTACATCCTCCTCAGAGATGGCTCATGTCAAGAAGATGTTGGGTGTAGGAGTATGATGGAGAGAAAAGTAGAATTATGGCCACTTTTAAGGAGGTTATGCTAGTATGTGCTTGGACCTGGTGCAGAAAACTCTTTTTTAGAAAATTTAGACAATAGTATCTATCATCCTACAATGATAAGTTTAATAACTATTACGAATTCTTAAAATCTGTAAATATTGGGGGGCTGTGAAGTAGTGTGCTTTAGGATTTTAAACCTACACAGTAAATCAATTCTGTCTTTGGCACTTACTAGCAGTGAAACCTGGAGGAAGTTAACTCACCTTTCTGAACTTCATTTTCCCTATCTGTCAAATGGGCATAAAATCAACAGCTATCTCATCAAAGTGAGGATTAAATGAAATACTGCATGTAAGTTGCTTAAAACAGTTCCTGCAACATAGCAACAACTTAAAGAAAATGTTCACTATATTATGATTTGGGAATTGCTGATCCAGTTGTCTCTCTGTCAGTTCATATTGCAGATCACTGAATGTGAACTAGGAGTTGAGGCTTGGATCACATTATTCTCTTAGACCCATTTCTTAAGACAAAATAACACAGGGTACCTTACATTACCTCATCACTGATGAAGTTTTTCTGAATTTTGTTTTCTGAATTTTAGAAAGCATTTCTTGAAAATATTTTCATCAGCTGTTCTGCACTCTGTCTGTCCCTACACCAGAGGCTCCTAATCTGGGCAAGATGCGCAGAGATGATGAGGACTATCTACCCAGGGGTCATTTCAGTCTTCCATACAGGGATCTGCTCAGGCAGGTGGAACTTTTCATCATACTGTCCCCGAGGCGTGACATTATGTTGGCTCAGGGTACAGGAAAAGAGATTCAGAGACCATGTCCTCTGGTCTTTGTTTGCTGCTGCAGGGACACACAGTGTCACACCAAATGGGGAGAACCCCTTAGGATGACTCGGAGAAAGAGCTCTCTTACCCCCTCTGCACTGAATTTGCCCAGGAACCCACATTGTTTTATTTGGTGGTGATCAAGAAAACATTGCCATTTCCCTGTTACAGTCACCCGATTTTATGAAAGAAAAGGGTTACACCTCACCAGGTGAGGCAGTATTCTCCATCCCGTGTACACATTCCCGTGCCGCCCTTTTTGTGGTCTCATTTTTCTCTGGGCTGGCACTTTTAGCTGTACCGAGAGCACGAGCAGTCCCAGAAGGGGGCAGTGGAAAAGCAGAGGATCTGGGAACAGCAACACCAAGTCATTCCCTTCACCTACCTGGAAGGCCAAATGCAAAACGGGGGAATTATGCTTGAAGTCTCGAAGGAACTTTAGCGAAAGCAGAGCAGATGGTAGGAGTTATGGCCAAAGACCCACTTTCTCCCTCTCTTTTTTTTGGAAGGTTTCTCAAAGTTCACCCATGAAGCCAAATGAGTTTCATTCACGCAGGTTCATTCTACACCTGGCCTACCACTGCCTTTGACTTAAGATGTAGGTATTAAAATGCAGTTGCGAGGCCCAGGAAGAGAATGTCAGCAGGAAAACACCCAAGATGCTGTTCTATCTGGCTCTCTCTTTGATTCCAAGTTTTGTCCCTTAGGAGCTCAGCCTAGTTATTTACATCAGTTTGAAACATTCATACAATAAAATTTCAATGACCTTCCAGACCGTGTTCCCTCCCACAAACCAAACATAAATTGATTGCTTTTAACCAGTCACTTCTCTACTGTAGCTTAAGGGAAGAAGCCACCAACACTCTGGGAACCCTCACCCCCAGATGAAAACCCTCATGCTCTTTGGATTGGGTTGGGTTACTATAAACTACAGCTGACCTGTGGAGTCTGATGTATTAACTCTTTCCCTCTCCTCCTGCAAAATAGCCATTTGTTTTTATATTTTCTATAGCTAGCTTCAGTCACTGAACCATTTCAATTCAACGAATACACTGAGAAGCTACCGGTTCATACATTCTTTTGCTCGGCTATCCTTCTACTTCAAGGAATAATGAAAACAACTTCAAAAATGATAGCCATGAACGTTACCAGGCACCTCACATGCATTCTCACTTAACACAACAATACTGTGAGATACGTACTATTATCGCCCATGTTTCATTTTCAAAAGCGAGTTCAGAGGAATGCCTGGCTGGCTCAGTCAGTTAAGCAACTGCCTTCAGCTCAGGTCATGATCCCAGGGTCCTGGGATCGAGTCCCACAAAGGGCTCCTTGCTCAGTGGAGAGCCTGTTTCTCCCTCTGCCCCTCCCACCACTTCTGTGCTCTGTCTCTCTCTGACAAATAAATCTTTTTTAAAAAATGAGTTCAAAGGTTAAATAATTGGTACAAGATCACATTGCTAATTAAGAGTGGGGTGTGACTAGTAGATCTGAGCTACTCATAGTTTTTATCTGGTTCTATCATCAGTTTAATAGTGAGAAGTCAGAGATACGTTTTTTTTGCATGTGATCTTATTTAAAGGAATCATTTAGCAAGCATTTTGAAGTGTGTTTTCAGGCCAGGAACGGCCCATCAAAAAATGTACCATGTGCACCTTCAAAGAACTTTCAGCCTAAGACCAATTATTAAAAGGCCCACATACTGCTGGACCATATAGATGGTGGACAGGGTTAAGCAAACAGATTTTATAGCCAAACATGCAATGACGCACCTTCATATTTTAAAGTGACAACTGCAGAGGCATAGCGTATTTGGAAATCTGCCTTCAGCTCGAGTCATGATCCCAGGGTCCTGGGATTGAGTCCCACATTGGTCTCCCTGCAACGTGGGGAGCCTGCTTCTCCCTTTCCCCCCGTGCTTGTGCTCTCTCTTACTATCTCTCTCTCTCTCTCTCTCTCTCTCTCTCTCTCTCTCTCTCACATAAATAAATAAAATCTTTAAAAAAAAGGATTTTGGGGAATTATCACAAACGCAATATGCAGGATGGCTTTGAGGAACAAAAGATGAGTGGCAAGGAGACAAATTAGAAGGCTGGCAGGATTAATAAGCCTGTCTTGAGGGCCAAGTCCAGAGAAGGAGTAGTGGGAAGGTGGAGAAGTCTGAGAAAATTTCCAGGGGAGGCCACCACTGGGCATTCTTCTGATAACTGAAATGCTCCAGAGAGTCCCCCCACCCCAGCCTACCGGAGCCCCAGCTCTGGGGGCATCATCACTGGAATCCTTGCCTGGATTTTTCCCATCTCAATCATTCCCTTCCAGAGCCTGGATCACCTAGCATCTCACAAAATAGTCTGATCCTACTTAGATGGCCCCAAAGGCCAAGGGGGTGCTAACATTCTAGAAATCACTGTCTTCTTGAAAAGACACTGGAAACTGTTTTCTAACTTTTCGGAAAATGTTTTACGAATTCAGACTCCTAGACTAACCTCCTGAGGGCCTTTCCAGATTGAGCAGGTGTGGAGGGGCTCCAAGTCAGCCATCTGCTGGAGGGACATGCCCTTCGGAGAAGGAAACGTCACCTCCAAACAGTCAAAGCAGCATCTCTCTTTCATAGTGCAGCACACTCACTGCTTCCTGTTTCGATGTCTCTCTCTCTCCAACGGCAGTCACTTTCTCAGGTGCCTCCATGGTTCTCCACTCATTTGCCAGCCTGATAACTAGCAGCAACCGCCCTACCTCTAAATGACTTGAATCACAAACCTAGAACCAAACTCTTTTGACAGTAGAGACTTTTCTAGGGTCTTCTGTGAAAAGGGAGGTGGATAAATCTTCAGAAATATTAGCACTCACATTAATAGCAACTCCCACGGATGTAACAGTAAAGAGCTTGTGACGGGCCTCAGGTCTTCATCTAATATTGTTCATCTTCCTCTGTCACATGCCTGCCCAGCCAAAGCCTACATTTTCTCAGCTCCCCTTGCCGTGAGTTGTGACCATGTGACTGACTTTTGACCAATTAAAGGAGAAAAGTGATGGGTGCTACTCTTGGTCTTAATTCTGAAAGGACCAGGCATGGACCTTCTGGTCCCTTCTGTCTACCTGAGAAAATACAAAAACTAAAGAAGTCACTTTGAACCTAGATACCAGATTTGAATGTTGAGGACAGCAGACTGCCCACCAGACCTGTATTGCCAACCTCTCAACTGTTACATGAAAGAGAAGCTATCTTGCTTTTGCCACTCTACCCAGGAGTCATTTTGTTACATCAGCCAGCCTGGAGCCCGACTAGTGTTATGCTATTTTATTGGTAAGGAAACTGTGAAGTCCACTAACTGCCTTAATACCACTCATACAATCTTCCATGAAGATATCACAACAGAACGAGTAAATAGGGAACGGCATAGGCATGAGGAGGACTGGGGGAGGCTGCCTAGTATAAACATGTAAATGCCCACTTTTATTATCTGACTTAATACCCTTGAGGTAGATACTTTTTTTTTTTTT
>LNAC01000114.1:1052009-1108643 GCA_002007465.1 Ailurus styani
CCTCGATCCCAGGACCCTGGGATCACGACCCGAGCCGAAGGCAGCGGCTTCAACCCACTGAGCCACCCAGGCGCCCGGTAGATACTTTTTTATCGTTATTATGCAGACGAGGAAACTAAGATCATAAAAGTGAAATAACTTGCTCACCATCACAGAACAAATAATTGTTAGAGCCCAGATTTGAAGCCAGATCTGATTGGTGGAAACTGAGGACTTGTCCTAGCTCTTCTAACATTTCCCAATGATACCATTCCCACCATGTGTATCTTGGCTTTTATTCATACCATCTTTCATCACTCTACTGATAGGAAAGCTCTTGTTTCCTCCTCTTGTACTGTCTGACCGCTGCAAGGGGGGTGGGGGTTCTTGCCCCATTCCACCCTGAAGCCGTGGGCTCTCAGCATCCTCTGCTGGGCCTCTGCCTGCAGCTCAGAACCTTTCTCACTGGAGGAACCAGCTGGGCCACTAGGACACGGACCAGGGAAGCCCCCCACCGAGGGAATTAAGCAAAAGGCACTGACTTCAAATGCATTCCTGCTGAACGGAAGGCAGTGCTCCAATTTTGCTCCTTCTGTGGATGCCCAAATGGCAGCTTTCCAGATCTTGACATCTGGGTCCATATAGTATTTTCCTGATCTTGAAGGGGGCAGAATTGTTTGAATTCAGGAAGCTGTGAGCCACTCATCCCTTGGCCCACCTTGGTGACCCCTCTGTATACCAGTAGAGGCCACCAAAGACTGGAAGCCATGCTTTCCAATTAGATTGTTCATGATCCATCCCTGATTTTGTCATTTAACGGCTTTCAAATGCTGGTCAAGGCAACTTTTTTTGGTTTCTTAGCTATAACATATGGGTAAAAATCTATACATGCTTCGCCTGCCTCACAAGATGTTGTGACAATAAAAAGTGATAATTTGCTGAAAAGGACATTGAAAACTGTAAACTACCATGCAAAATCCACTTATTCCTGCTTTGAGATCAATGTCTATGGAGTGATCTGCAAAGTCCATTTAGGAAAAGAATAAAACAAATTCCTACAGATAAAATGTATTATCTGAAATGTTAAAATCAACCAAATCAATAGACTTATTCTCCTTCCCAAGCCTGAGTGGGACATGGAGCTCAGATGGAACATTATCAGTAGCCTACCATGTATATAGGGAACCTGGGGTCGGAAGGTACAAGGAACACTCCAGAAGCTAATCCCCAGCCAAGTCTCATTAAAGACATAGGGATCTATACCTGGTCCCTACTCCATTCCTCCACATTGGAGTCAGGAGGTGGGAACTTAACCAACTGACTCAAAGTGCCTGGGATGGGAAGAGAGGATGGGAGTTCCTGTGTGCTTAGCCAGGCTGCCAACCACATACACTGGGGGAGTCTTTATGATTCCTCTGGCATTGAGGCTCCTCTTTTCTTCTGGTGACATTGCTGCCTTTGCAGTCTCATTCCTTTGGCCCCTCTGCCCATGCACTGGACTAGAGCACCTGCCAGGTGGGGTCTGGCCTCCTAGCCACCAGAATGGTACTGTCCAAGAGCAAGATGGTGCCATATACATAATTACATTTTCCAGCAGCCATCTAAAAAAATACAAAGAAACAGGTATAATAATTTAAATAATAGACTTTAGTTATCCCAGTAGATCCAAAATATTTTCATTTCCACAGGTAATCAATATAAAAATTTTCCAATGACATGTGTCTTATGTTCTTTTTTTTCATGGTAAGTCTTTGAATACAAGTATGTATTTTATATTTATAGCCCTTCTGAATTCGGACTAGCCGAATTCCAAGGGCTTAAGAGCCACATGTGGCTGATGGTGTCGGATTAGACAGCACAGCACTAAAGTGTATCACCCAGTGCCATTTCATTTCCTATATCCTCAAAGCCAAGTTTCCAAGGCTTACAAGTGCCAATAAATGACTTGATGGAAGCTATCTGTGGCTCAATGGTAAGAAGAGGAAATTAGAAGCATCCAGCCTCTCTACTCTTCCTTTTCCTTTAATAACCACCACCACACCACACACACACACACACACACACACACACACACACACACACACACACATACGCCCTGTACACACACTTGAATCAGCAGGGTCTTTCCTCTCCTTGTAGTAACTTAGGCATTTGAGTGAGAGTTGTGCTGCTAAGGTCAGTTGTGGAGGGAGAGTGGCAGACATGCTGGGGTTATGGGAAGTCCTTGCAGGGCTCCTCAGAACAAAAGGTGGGGGGGGGGTTTACCTACCTCCTTTTGAGTAGGGACAGTCCTATCCAGTGCAGCGGCCAAGACAAGGGCTAACTGAGGGTTCTGGGGATTTCAGGACAGTGGAGTTCATGGATGTAATCACCTCCAGTGTTTCTTGGCTCTCAGTTTAATTCAACAAGCATGTG
Organism: Ailurus styani; assembly: GCA_002007465.1. Classification (NCBI taxonomy): domain Eukaryota; kingdom Metazoa; phylum Chordata; class Mammalia; order Carnivora; family Ailuridae; genus Ailurus; species Ailurus styani. The sequence goes on from LNAC01000114.1 coordinate 1,054,404, forward strand.
TTGAGTACTTACCGTGGATCCTGCTAGACAGTGAAAACTCTGAAAATAGGACCATCTCTTCCTCATCTCCGTATGGCCAATGTCTCAACTGGTGAGTTTATACAATTTCAGCCAAAAGCAAAAGACATTTGATGGTTTTATTTTCCTGTGCAGCTTTAGTTCAGATAAGTAAACATTTGGGAGGCTTTCTTAAGCATGGAACTTCACTGGTGGAACTTCATGCCTACCTAGAGCTCTCTTGGGTGTGTGTGGGAGGGGACTCCAGGGTGAAGACCGCAATTTAATCTCCATTGTCTGACAAAGGAGGGAACTAAGGTCACCAGACCTTAAATGATCTATAAAAAGATTTTTACAATCGGGTACTTTTCATGAGGAGAAGGGTGGGGAGTAGTTGGACGATGACTACAATTTTATAGAGCTTAGTCCACTTCATCTTTAAAGAGACCGGACAGAACTCCACGCTAGGCTGTGGGGAAGGAGTTGGAGAAAAGGAGAAAAGGAAGACCCAACAATCCCTATGCAGGGGAACCTGTGGGTTTTAGGACCCAAGTGGCCAGCAAAAGTCTGTACTCTTAGAAATGCATCTCAAGCTTTCAGTCCCTGTAAGCTGCCAAACTTCACGGGTCATTTTGTAAACTACAGCATTACCAGCTTCAAAACAGTATGAAATAGCCAGGCCAATCCATAAAGCATCCCACACAGTACTTTGTAGCTTGTTACAGAGGAACCTGGAACAAAAACCCCTTGGCCTGGGACATCTCCCAGGGAATCACAAAATGGAACTCTTTCGGACAACAGAAACGTCTTGTCCTCTCATCTGTGGAACATCCATGGGAACAGAGCTCAATCAGGAAAGGACTGTGCACAAGAGTTCATCTGTGGGTCTGCTACTGGCAACCTGAATGCATTTTCCCATGCATCCCACAGAGATACTGTTGTTGATTAGGGCCCCCGCCTATCCCAAAGGACCGTTTAACCCACGGTACTGCTGCAATAAGATGCCTTTACAGTGAAAAATAGTGGGGTGTAATGTCATTGCCATACTAGAAATTAAGCACTGGAGGAAAATAAGTAAGTTGAAAAAGAACTTGATATTCAGACTAAAACGTGAGGCCGAGGGAGATCCCATCCATCACCTGTCCCTCACCACCACAACAGAGTCTGTGACCCAGAGCCCTGGACCCACTGCCCCACGGAGGGCTTGGGACTGTTGCTTCCAGGCTCCCACTGCCTTTTTCTCCTCCAGGTGACCGAAGAAAGAACATTTCCCCAGCATTTGCCACCTGACTCATGCAGTTTCTTCCCCAATACTGCCCCCTCCTGGAAAAAGGAGCTCTCTCCCCAATAGGCTGTCCTAGTTTAACTTGCCCCATTCCTGAACAGGAGCAGAAAGGACTCCCCTTAGAAAGAAGTCCAAAGGCAGGAAGGGAAAAGCGAAGCCCTGAAATTATTTTCTGGGTGAATCTCTTCCTTGAACGTGAGGAGGAGAAACAAAGGGGGCTGGTGTTGGTCCCCCGACCTAGGAGGTAGAACAGGTCAGGGATTCAGGAGAATTTGGGGTTGTTCAATAACAGAATATTTATGAATACTAAATCTAATATCAATGAAGTTGACACATGCTGTATTTTTAAATTATTTAATTTAAAATAATTTCGATGTTAATTCCAATGTTCTAGTTTTCTTTTCGTATATTGGAGCAAGCATTTTTGTCAGATCTCAAACCTTTCAGTAGGCCCCCCAAAAGCTATGTAGAGCCTTCAGAATTAGGACACAACACAATTACCAGCACTGAGTGCTGGGCTTGTCCTTGGATTGATGTTAGCCTTAGTATGGCTTTTGTTAAGATTCAACTGGCTTTAAAATTTCAGGACAAATTTTTTGTTTCACTACCAACAGCTGGAAGCACATAGTAAGATGGAAGAGAAAAGCTGGCAACCCGTAGCAAAAATAAAATGAAATACCTTTAGGACTGCCCACCACATCTACTTCCAGGGACCTATCATAGCGAAACATTTGCAAAGGTATGCAAAAAAGAATGTACAGAGGTATTCACTTTTTATAATCTTGGGGATTTGGAAGCAACCCAAGCATCCTTCAGAAGGGGAATGATTAAATGACAAACATACATCTTTGTCATGGAAGACTATCCAGTAGTTGAAAAAGAAAGAGGTGGATTTATATTTAATGACGTGAAAACCTTTGAAGACAGATTTTTAAGGGAAAAAGATTTCAGAGTAATCTAAGTCCAAAGACAAAGCATAAAACTACATATTGTTTCTGTGTGTGTGTGTGTGTGTGTGTGTGTGTGTGTGCACGCGCATGTGTGGGAAAGTGGGCAAACGCATACTCTGAAGGACTGAAAAGAGATACATCCTACTTGTAGGCGGGGGAGTAGACAGTTTTTGCTTTTCAAGGAAGGGTTATGAAAGGAGCTTGTAAGACTTTGTGTACTTCTGTGTTGTTTGCATTTTTTAATAATGGGAAAGTATTCATGTACGAGTTGAATAATTTAAAAATCACATACAAATAGTAACAAAAATCCACTAGAATTATACAATGTAGTTAAGGTAGGTCCAGGCTTAAGTCTTGGCCCCCTTTGGGATTTAGCATGCCTGAGCATGTCTTGTGCGGCAGAATTGCTTGGAATCTATTTTCAGGATAGACAAAGAGCCACCTGGGAGATATTTTGTCCCAAAGGAAGAGAGAGACAGGCTCACACGTGTGGCCTAATAATTGAGACTCTGGGTGGAAGGGAGGAGCAGGTGTGAGCTCTGCTGTGCCCAATTTACTTGGCCTGGTGGGCTCCCCCATTAACCGATGGTTGGAAAGTAGAAAACCATCATTCAGGGACTTGGAGAGGAAGGACACCAGACAGACAGAGGACAGCTATTCATCTTCCTTACTTCTTGAACGTGTCTCCTTCCGCACTGCTTCCCAGGTTACACGTCATCAGGCCATCCAAGTTTAAAAATATGCAGTCCTGTTCCTCCTGTTCCATTGTCCCCCACACCTGGGTCGCCAAGCCCTCTCAACCCTCTCTCAAAATGCACCTCCTGTCCTCACCATCTCTCCATTCTCTCTCCGATGTTCTGCCCAGGAGAACGGCAAAAACCATCTGCCTCACACTGTCTACCCCACAGCTGCCAGTAACATCTTTCTGAAATCCTGAGATTATTTCACCTTCTTTAAATTCAACATCTCTTCCAAGGTCCCCAAAAAGTCATTTCCGACTCCGAGCGGAGCAGCTCATTCTGCCACTCTTTCCTCTTTTTCTCCTTCTGCACTATGTTTGTGCCTCTGCTCCCTGGGCACAGCAAAATGACTAGATTCCCCCAGGCCTAATGTTTTTACAGCCAGACCTTTGCACACACCATTTCTCTGCTTGAAATGTCCCTGCAGACTTCTCCATCAGGCAAACTCTTACTCATCCTTCAAGACCCGTGAAAAAACTCCACCCCTTCCTTCATTACACAGAATCAGTGACTCCATCCTCTGTGTTCCCCCCGCACCTTGTGCATGTGTCTCTCACAGCATGATCACGCTGTACGGCCATGGCTATCTGCAAGGTTGCCTTCCAATATGATCAGAGCTCTTTCAGGATAGGTTTCATTCATTCATTCATTCATTCATTCATTCAACAAATATTTATTAAGTATTTCCTATGCAACAGGGACTGTTTTAGGCACAGGGATTACAGCACTTAACAAGATAGACAAAGCTCTTAGAGTTTCATGTTAGTGGGGAAGAAAAACAAAAATGAAGATGAATACTGAAAAGGGCTATGAAGATAAAAAAAAATCAGGGTAAGGGGAGAGTGAAGAGTTGGTAGCCTCTGCTACATTAGCAAGATATTTTAGGTCAGGGAGGATCACTATGAGGAAATGATATTTGAGCAGAGACCCAAATCAAGGGACTCTCTGGTTTCAGGAGTCAGGGCAAGAGGAGGATGGGTCTGAGGAAGAAAGAGCTGGTGCAAGGCCCTGACTGGGAATGAACAAGGTGTGTTCAGAGTACAGTGAACAGGCTGGCGTGGCTGGATTGGAGTGAGCGAGATGGAGAATGGAGAGCACAGATGAGGGCAGACAGAGGAGCTGGAGACCTGAAGGTCCCAGCAAGGAGTTTGGATTTTTTTATATTTTATTTATTTATTTATTTGACAGAGAGAGAGAGAGAGGGGGGGGGGGGGGAGGGAGAGAGAGAGAGAGNAAGAGGGAGAGGGAGAAGCAATGCAGGACTCGATCCCAGGACCCTGGGATCATGATCTGAGCCGAAGGCAGACGTTTAACCAAATGAGCCACCCAGGTGACCCAGGAGTTTGGATTTTATTTGGGGTGTTGATGGGGTGATCTGATTTAATTTTTAGGTTGTCCTGGCTGCTGTGTGGTGAACAGACAGAACGGGGTGTGAGTGGCTAGAGGGAGGACATTTAGCTGTTGCTGTGGTCCATGAAAGAGAACAGTGGCCGGGAATAGAAAGGGGGCACCGGAGGTGGCGAGGAGGATCTGGATCAGACATGTTCAGGGTAGTAGATTCCACAGCAGCTACTGAGGGCTTGGAAAAAGGAGAAGCCAAAGTGTTCAGAGTTTAGCTTTTTGGCTCAAGCAACTAAGGGATAGGAAGTGAATTATTTTATTTCTTTTCATATATCCTTCTCACATGGTTCTGAGTATATAGCAGGTTGTCAAGAAATACTTGCTGAAATTTGCTCTGCAACTGTAAATTGTCATGACTTTAATCTTAACAGTGCTACTAATTTTTTTTAAGTAGGTTCCACACTTGATGAGGAGCCCAACATGGGGCTTGAACTCATGACCCTGAGATCAAGACCTGAACTGAGATTAAGAGTTGGATGCTTGGGACACCTGGGTGGCTCAGTTGGTTAAGCATCTGCCTTCGGCTCAGGTCATGACCCAAGGTCCTGGGATCAAGTCCTGCATCAGGCTCCCTGCTCAGCATGGCATCTGCTTCCCCCTCTCCCTCTGCCCCTTCCCCCTGCTTGTGCTCTCTCTCTCTCTCTCAAATGAATAAATAAAACCTTAAAAAAAAGAATTGGATAGTTAACCAACTGTACCACCCAGGCACCCCAAAAGTGCTACTAATTTAGTCAGTCTTATATGGTATTTTTATGAATGATCTTATCCTGATTTGGAATTTTAAGCCAGAAATCTGGTGTGACGACCCACCCTTCAGTGGTGGCACTCAAGTTCTGAGTACTAACTTCTGTGTGTGTGTGTGTGTGTGTGTGTGTGTGTGTGTGTGTGTGTGTGTGTGTTTATTTTTAGAGAATGCGGCCAGAAGAAAAGTCAATCCCTTAAGAATGGTATTCGGTTTCTTTATAGTGTTCCTCTGTTTTGAAAAGTACTTAACAAAGGTGTGATGAGGGTATAAAGTAGGCACAGGAAGAATTCAGCAGAGCCTCTGAATGACAGAACACCCTTTGTCCCTCCCTCCTCCCCACTCCACCTCTCTCTCTCACACCCCACTTCCTCTGGGCATTATGCCAACCGAAATGCCTTATATGTCTTTCGCTAAACTTACGTGCAGTTCTCCATCAGGCCACATGTGTAACAAGGTGCTGAATTATTAAAACAGACAAAACAATGATCTGAAAAAACACTCTTCTGATTTCACCCAGAAATCAATCTCCATCTTCTGCACAGAAGATCAATTTTATTACTGCTTCTTTGTGGAAGCTTCTGCTTGAAGAATGAGCATTGTTTGATGTAACAACATACTGCTGCATTGGGATCACAGAGTAAAATAAGAACCCGGAACTCCTTAAGAAATGCTAGGTCTAAGCAGAGGCCTGGAACACTCAGTGAAGACCCTTGGACCATAAGCACATGCATTTACAGGTGTTTCTGCTGTAATGGTGTGTGTTGGATGAAGTCGTCCTGAAAACACTGAGTTCTGTGTAAGCTTGCACTCAAAACAAGAACGTTTGTGGATAAAATATAGTTGGGTTGGTCCAAACCATTCAAAACCTATAGAACTTAAAAAGAAGGTTCTTAAAAAGAACACCCCAGTGTTCATAGGAGCAATGTCCACAATAGCCAAACTGTGTAAACACCCAAGATGCCCTTCAACAGATGAATGGATAAAGAAGATGTGGTCCATATATACAATGGAATATTACTCAGCCATCAGAAAGGATGAATACCCAAATTTTGCATCAGCATGGATGGGACTGTAGGAGATTATGCTGAGTGAAATATGTCAAGCAAAGAAAGTCAATTATCATATGGTTTCACTTACTTGTGGAACATAAGGAATAGCATGAAGGACATTAGGAGAAGGAAGGGAAAATTGAAGGGGGGGAATCGGAGGGGGAGACGAACCATGAGAGACTATGGACTCTGAGAAATAAACTGAAGGTTTTAGAGGGGAGGGTTTTGGGGGGGATGGGTGAGCCTGGTGATGGTATTAAGGAGGGCATGGATTGCATGGAGCACTGGTGTTATATGTAAACAATGAATCTTGGAACACTGCATCAAAAACTAATGATGTACTGTATAGTGACACAAAATAAAACAAAAAAACAACCTATGGAACTTAATAATTAGAGCACCACTTAAGTCAGCAAGCAGCACAATTTAAAATTAACATGCCAGGGGCACCTGGGTGCCTCAGTTGGTTAAGCCACTGCCTTCGGCTCAGGTCATGATCCCTGACTCCCAGGATTGAGTCCCGGGATCGATTTCCAGGGTCAAGTCTGCGTTGGGCTCCCTGCTCAGCAGGGAGTCTGCTTCTCCCTCTGACCCTCCCCCTTCTCGTGCTTTGTCACGCTTTCTCTCTAAAATAAATACATACAGTCTTTAAAAAAAATAAAATAAAATGAGTATATAGGCACAATTTAAAATGATACAAGTTCTCAATAAAAAGTACTATAGTAAATATGGAATTTGAACTGAAAAAAATCAAATTATTTTGTTGAAAGGGGCCTTTGGTAGATAAAAGATAGTTACGATTTTTTTCTCACTATTCCTTCCATTGAGAAGCAGAGTCAAGCTCCCTCTCCTTGAATCTGAGCTAGCCCCGGTGACTCGCTTGGCCAACAGAATGTAGCAAAAAGAACATACAAGGACTTCTGACTCGGACCGTAAGGACTCGTGAAGCTTCCACCACAGGCTCTGGGAAGGCTGGCATTTAGAAAGGTCTGCTACCGTGGAAGCAGTCCAACCACTTGACATTGGCATGCTATGAGGAGGCCTGAGCTATTCACATGGGAGGGGAGAGACAGAGACAGGGGCAGAGACACAGGCAGACAGAAACTGAGAGACAGAGACTCAGGCAGCCCCGAGCTACAGTACACCGTACTCTGTAGTCATCCTAAGGGAGGATGCAGAGAAGCAGAGAGATGTCCCTTCCAGACCTCCTCAAAATTTCCAGTACATGAATCAATTCAGTATTTATGTTGTCTTAAACCACTAAGTTTGGGGGTGGCTTATTATAGAGCAATAGATAAATGAACAGAGCTGAAAGGAAGAGTTAAGATCGCTGAACTATGGCGAAAAATGAAAAATACACAGTGATGGGCAGAAGCAGCCAATCACATCAATGGACACAAGGGGAAGACTGGGGGGATTATACTCACACCTGTGGCTTTGTGCTCTCCAGTTGTATTAGGGGCTTTACTTTCTGCGGCTGTGACGTGTTGGCACAAAATATCAACATGCTAGGAAAAATCACATTTAAGTAAACATGACTTCTGTGTGATACTCTAATTACTATTAGCATCTGAGCTGATTCTTACTTTAAAAATACAGGCTGTGGAACAACAGACTGTCCTTCCTTTGGAAGCCCGCGGAGTCCACAGTGTAAGGAGTGAAAATGATTTGACTGTTTCTTTGGATTTTGTACTTCAGGTTGAATTCACATGAGTCACTGAGGGTAAAGGACAGCACGCAGGAAAAAGCTGCTGAATACAGGAGAGAGAAGGAGAAGAGTTCGCACAGACAGCTTCCTTAATTATAAGCAGACAGAGACTAGAAGAAAACATCCTCAATCAGATAAAAGACATTTATGAAAAACCTGCAGTTAACATTATATTGACTAGTGAAAGACCAATATCTTTCTCCTGATATCAAGGACAAAGCAGGGATTTCCAATCTCACTGCCTCAATTCAATATCTACTATGGGTTCTAGACAAATAAGAAGATAGAAAAAAAGTTAAAGGCATGTGAATGAAAGAAGAAAAATCACTCTCATTCACACACTATATGATCCTTTGTGTAGAAAACCCTGGAGAATCTACAAAAACTATTACAACTAATAAACAAGACCAGCAAGGTCATGACATACGAGATTAGTATAAATGTGTTTCTACATGCTACCAATAAACAATATAAATGTGAAAATAAGAAAACAATTTCATTCACAATGGCATTCAAAACAATTTCATTCACAATGGCATCACATCAACATGAATGTGAAAATGAGAAAACAATTTCATTCACAATGGCATCAAACTTAGTAATAAGTTTAACAAAGTCTAAGACCCATATACTGAAAACCACAAAACTTTGCTGAATGACATGAAAGAAGGTTTGAATAATTGGATAGATGTTCCCTGTTAAGATGTCAATTCTTCCCAAATTCATGTATAGCTTCAACACGAACCCCATGAAAATCTCAAGGAGGTCTTTTTTCTTTTTTTTAGGAATTGACAATCTGATCCCATAATTTACTTGAAATGCAAAACTTGAAGTAACCAAAACAGTTTTGAAAAAGAATGAAGCTGCAGGATATACACTACCTAATTTTAAAACTTACTGTAAAGCCATAATGTTCAAGATATGCACAATGATAAAAATACAGCTCAATGGAATGAAATAAAAAGTCTAGAAATAAATGGTTACATTTATGATCCGTTGATTTTCAACAAAGGTGCCAAAACAGTGGCATGGCAAAAGGACACTCTTTTGAATACATTGTGCAGAGACAATGGAGTCTCCACAGGCAAAACAAACACTTGCATCCTTACTTCATACTATATACAAGAGAATGAAAAGACAACTCCTTGACTGGAATAAAATATTTGCAAATCATATATCTGACAGAATATTCATGCCCAGAATGTACAAAGAACTCTTTTCTTAAGAAAAAAAGAAAACCAGTAAACAATGAGCAGTGTGTTCAGAGACATTTCCTCAAAGAAGACATGAAGATGACAAATAAGCACATGAAAAGATGCTCATCATCGTTGGTCATTAGGGTAGTGCAAATTAAAACCTCTCTAAGAAACCAGGACCTTCTGGTTTCACTGACTAATTTAACAAAATAGAGAACACACATAATGGAGTTGATGCAGAAAGACTGGAACTTTCTTACACTACTGGTGGAAATACCCCATGATACCACTTTGGAAAACAGTCAGTCAGTCCCTTATAAGCAATCCCTTACCACAGAACCCAGGAATCTGACCTGTAGGCATCTACTCAAGAGAAATGAAAACTTATCTCCTCACAAAAGACCAGAGTAAAGGAGTTTCACAGGTTTATGCATACTGGTCAAACTGTAAAGAATCCATACATCCCTCACCTGGTGAATGGATAAGTAAACTGTGGTATGGCTATGTAATGGAATACTACTCAGCCACCAAAAGGAATGAACTTTTGATACATGCAACAGCATGGCTGAGACTCAAGAGGCTAAATCCTAAATTATCTCATCTGCATGACACCCTGGGAAAGGCAAAACCACAGGGATGGAGAACGCATCAGTGATTGTCAGAGGATATCGGTGAAGGAGAGTGTAACTACAATGAAGCAGCACAGGGAGTTTTTTGAGGGGAAAGAGCTGGTCTGTATCTCATTTGTGGTGGTGGTTACATGACTCTGCATCTGTCAACACTCACTGAACTATACACCAAAACAAGTCAATTGTGCTCTGTGTAAGTTTAAAAATAAAGTTAAAGAAGCCTGGTAACATTCTTATTCCCCATCCGTCGTATGTGACTTTTTTTTTTTTTTTTTGGAAATTTTTAGAATTTTCTTTGTCCCGTTCTAGAATGTTTTATTATTGTGCCCTGGTATGTATATTGTCTTCACTGTTCTATGCCCTACATAGGTCTTTTAAATCTATAAATGTATATCTGTCAATTCCAGGAAATTTTCTTGAGATATTTCTTTTGAAATATCCTGCCCAATATTTTTCATGTTCTCTCTTTGTCCTTCTATTTGTCAGGCGTTAGCACTCCTGGATTGGTTTTTTTTCTTTCTTCTTGTTTTTCTAAATCATTGCATACCATGAAATTCACCCATTTAAAGTGTACAGTTCAAATCATTTTTAGCATATTTGCAGAATTATGCAACCATCACCATAAACTAAGTTTATATATATACATATACATATATATTTTTTATTGTGTTATGTTAGTCACTATACGATACATCCTTAGTTTTGATGCAGTGTTCCAAGATTCATTGTTTATGTATAACACCCAGTGCTCATTTTCACCACCCCCAAAAGAAACCACAAAATAGTTAATAGCTACTCCCCACCTATATTGATTATATAATTATCTTTTCTCTTATTTTGCATCTCTTTGTGTACAACTTTTTGCATATTTTCTTGGAATGTACTCACTTATTCCTTCTACTGATTTCAAAAACAAGGTTGGCTGTTGTATTTTTCATTTAAAGGAATTATACATGCAGTCATAAAGAAATAATACAGGGAGGTGCTATATACCCTTCACCCAGTTTCCCCCAATAACATCTTAGGTAACTGTAGAATAACAATAACAAACAGGAAACGGACATTGGTATCACCCACTAGTTTGCATGAACTCATTTTTTAAAGATTACTTATTTGTTTGAGAGAGAGAGAGCAGAGTGAGAGAGAGCACCAATGGGGTGGGGAGGGGCAGAGGGAGAGAGAGAGAGAGAGAAGCAGGCTCCCCACAGAGCAGGGAGCCGACTAGGGGCTCAATCCCAGGACCTTGGGATCATGACCTGAACTGAAGACAGACGTTTAAATGATGAGCCACTCAGGCGCCCCATGCATGCATTCATTTTTGTGTATATTTAGTCCTATGTAAGTTTAATCACATGTATAGATTCAGGTGAGGACATCGCGTCAAGAAACGAAAGAGTTCCATCACACAGATCTTTCAAGCTACACTTTTATAGCCACAGCCGACTTTCTCCCTCACCCTCCTTGAATCCTGGCACCCATTCTCTATAATTTCATCATTTTGAGAATGTAGCCTTTTGGGATTGGCTTTTTTCACTAAATGTAATTCCCTCAAGATCCATCCAAGTTGCTCCATGTGTCAGTAGTTTGTTCCTTTTACTGCTGAGTAGTATTTGTGGTACAGATTTACCACTATTTGTTTCACTTCTCGCCTGTTGAAGACCATTTGAGTTATCTCCAGTTTTGGGAATATCTGTACATGGGTTTCCATGCAAATGGGTCTCATTTTCCTGGGGTAAATGCCTAACAATGCAATTGCTAGCTCATATGACTGTTACCTCCCAAACAGTAATGGTAACTTCCTAAAGAATGAAGGACAGATCACCTGATCTCTCTGTGCCTTAATATCCTCATCTGTAACAGGGGATGCTACACTTTGTCTACCCTCTTCCTGGAGTTGCTATGATGACTAAATGGGTTAATACGTATAAGGCACTGAGAACGATGTCTAGCACACAGGAAGTGTTACTTAAATGTAAGGTATTATTATAAACACTTCACTATTAAAATGATAAGTGTGTTGATGTGTCATCTAAAATCATCTTGCATTATATTAGGGTTGTATATTCTATGTTAACCCACGTGATCAATTATTCCCTTCCCTCCACTGCTATTTCTCTCCACTGAGGTTCTTCAAGAAGTGCATTCAATCTTTTAAGCTGCTAGAATCCAATTCAGTAAGAAATTGCTTCTGCCCAGGAAGCCTCAGTTACTGCCACCCCCCAGCCCTCAAGGATGAGCAGGAGAATCGTGGGTTTACAGGGAGGAAGGGGGTTGTAAGAAGACCCAGCATTTAGAATTTCTCCCTGACTGACCTTCAAAAGACTCTCCGGCAGAGAAGCAGCATAAAATGTCTACCACTTTGGTCTTTGTTCCTCCTTAGCACCATTTCTAAACTTTAAATTTAATAGAAGTTGCACTCCAAGCTGAATTGACCTTCTAGACTTCAAGATTGTAGCACGGGTTCATTATAGGCTTGAAAGAGATACGGGCGTGCTGCTGAGAGCCTGACTCCTGGAGAGCAGTTTTATACACAGGGAGTCTGACCCGGGGTCTTCCTATAATAACTACTCTACACCAAATGCACCTAGTTATCTGTCATGTAAGAATAATCCTGTGATTTAACTGCTGATAATACTTGTTTTGTGGATGAGAGCCATGTTACAACTGTGTTTGAAAAGAATTTTAAACTAACCCTACTGTGGGCAGGGCCCTTGGTGGGCACTTGAGTGCTAGTTTGAAGGGAAAAAATGTGTGTAAGAAGCATGTGATGTTTTTGCAGTGGTTTGAGGGCTGGGTTTGGTAATTATACTCTCGAATGCGAAAATCCAATGTGGCATAATGAAAAACACACCTCTGTTCTGCTTCCAAAACTAATTCCAAATACAGGGACAGTCTCTGCCCAGGCCGATTGTGTTCCATAAAGTGTGCATTTGCTCCACTTCTGTGTGTATAAGAGCGCCAGGACAAAAATCAGAGACCATAAAAACGTGTGCCACCTCCTTCCTTTTGTTTCTGTCTTTTCCTCTAAGCTACCCTCATCATTCTTATTGCTCAATCTACGTGTTTGAAAATGCACCCCAAACCAGTCTTAATAGAGGGAAGAGAATAGTAGTCATGTGGGTAGTAAATCAACTGGGTAGTTCATATTACTATTACAATAAAATATTGTTCATTAAGTACCCTGCAGAGTTATAAAAAGGATAGTTTGTATTGGGTAGGAATAAAAAGCCAGCAAAGAATTTCAGAGTTTACTGTCAAAGTCCTTTTTTGCTACAAAATTCTTATCCAAGCCCTCCCAGCTACATCAAACATTTCACTACAGGAATTCAAAGGAACCAAAATTCTTCTCATGGATCTTGAACCACATGTTATGGCCATTCACAACATCTGTCTTCCTTTATCTAACAGAATTTGCTAATCAAGAAAGAGGAGACATTTTCAGTCCTTTTTATATGAGAATCAATGGTTATAAAAATATCAAGTCCTTCCCTTAGCTGCCTACACAGAGGGCTTGTCTTGTTCACTGCTTACATGTTGCTGAGGGCCTTGTCAACTAGGTTATGGGCATTATTGTCTTTATGCCTGTCAGAACTCAGCATCAGGAATGATCATCATTTTCCTGAGCAACTTTCATGAAAAGGTTTCACTCTTTTTGCTTTTGATGCCAGGAAGCTGAGTTGAATTCCTGACCTTATTTCACAATTTATACTAAACTCTTAGATATGTATTTTGTGTAATAATGTTATCCCCAGTTTTAGCTTATTGGCCTACTCTAATTTTCTCCTTTCCACAATTTCTTCACTTACTTCTTTCAGCTTGCGCTATATTTTTGCATGTAAGCAATTTCAAAGCCCTTTTTGGAAAAAGGCATGATTTATATCGATAAATAAAGTGCCTAGAAAAATAAGTGACTATATTTCTTTAGCAGTTATGCTGACCAGAAAACAACTTCTGCTTTCTTCGTTGTGTGACACATTTCAGAAGATACCAGCCTGGTGGTCTGAAATTCTCACGACTGCTAGCTGGTCAACATGGCTGACAGGCTGCCACATTGGCTTCCTTGGCACTGCAGGACAGAGGTCCCATGACCTAAGTCACAGTAGTTGGAATCCTGGCTTCAGGGCCTAACAAAGACTTTATCATGCGGTATAGGTGAGTAGAGGGTAAATATAGTCAAGCCGACATCATGGATATATTTTGGTTCATCTTAAACATCCCCAACAGGTTCAGACAATGATTATAAATTACTTGAATCATCCTGAAATGCTGACTTTTACTCCTACTATTACCAGCTTGGTAATTTATTTGCACCAGTATCAGCTGGCAGTTAACCAGTTTGTTAATATTTAGGTGCTTAGGAGATGTCAAGTACACTATGAAGTGAACATCATTTCACCCTCAAACAATCCAATGAAGTAGACACTATTATTTTGCTTTTCTGAGGCTGAAGGAATGTGAGACAAAGGAAGAGTTTAAGAACTTTCCCACGATCATGTAGTGGATTAGTGGACCTGGTATCTGAATGCAGCTATGTTTGACTCAATTGTCCAAGCCCTCACGCCTACGCTGTGAGCTGCACCCTTCACACTGAATACCAAGTGACATACTGGGTGTCTAGAGATGGAATATGGTCTTTCATGTGGCAGGAATGAGGCATGATGAGGACAACACAGATGAGATTCGCGTCCATGAACCACTTACATCTCACGGAGACAAGGGGTCAGACAATGTTGCTGGGCAATTCATAACTAGGGCAGAGCTGATGTCTCTGCAGTAAGGATGTGAGTTAAAACTAGGGGCACTTAGCTATTTTGAGAAGGCATCCATAGGAAAACTCCTTTTTGGGGCATGAAAAGTCACTATGATCTGTAGTGTCATTTGCCCAGCCATTAATGGTTCACATTCTGAACCAGTTATTGCTGTATATAAGAAAGCTACAAATTTTTAGCATAATAGTTTCACAAACAGATACACTGATTAAAGGCTCTATGTGTTCTAACAGTCTTTCAGTTAATTCCTTTAGATTTTCAGGCACACAAACTTAATGTCTGCAAAGAATGATAATTTCATTTTCTTATTTTTATTTCCTTGTTGTGTTGGTTAGAATGTATAAATAACACTGAATAATAGAAGTTACTATGGATATTTTTGTTATGTTTTTGACTTTAAAGTATTTTTTAGTGTTTTACATTAAGTAAGAGGCTGGGGATTGGTGATCTGCAATGTTTAGAAAGTATCCTCTTCCAGTTTTCTGATAAACTTATCACAATTCACAAAGACCTACAAGAAGGAAAAAGACAAAATTGTATGCAAGGTATGTGAAAGAAGACTTTAAATAGGAATACAAACCATGTTTCTAGATAGGAAGATACTTTTGTGAAAAAGTTGTTTTTCCCAATAATAAATTTAATGCAATGCTAATTAAAATCTCAATTAAAAACAAGGAAGGATGGCAACCTACGGAATGGGAGAAAATAGTTGTAAATCACAAATTTGATAAGAGGTTAATATCTAAAATATATAAGGGCCTCTTATAACTCAATAGCAAAGAAACAAATAATCTGCCTAAAAAAATGGACAAAGGAACTGAATAGACATTTTTCCAAAGACATACAAATGGCCAACAGGTACATGACAAAGTACACAGTATCATTAATCAACAGGGAAGTGCAAATTAAAACCACAAAGGAATATCACCTCACTCTTGTTAAGATGTCTCTCCTAAAAAAAGTCAAGGGCTAAAAAATGCTGGCAAGGATATAGAGAAAAGGGAATGCCTGTACCTTGTTAGAAATATAAACTGTTACAACCACTGTGAAAAGCTGTATGGAGATTCCTCAAGAAACTACAAATAGAACTACCACATGACCCAGAATTCCTACTTCCGGGTATATTTCCATAAGAAATAAAGTCACTATCTCAAAGAAATATCTGTATTCCCTTGTTTATTGCAGCATTATTAATAATAGCCAAGATATGGAAACAACCTAAGTGTCTATCAGTGGATGAATGGATAAAGAAAATGTCACACACACACACACACACACACACACACACACACACACGAGACAGAGTATTATTCAACCATTAAAAAAGAAAGAAATTTGCCACATGTAACAACGTGGATGAAATTGGAGGGCATTATGTGAAGTGAGGTAAGTCAGAGAAAGATAAATACTATATGGAATCACTTAGATGTAGAATCACAAAAAAAATAAATACAAAGTCAAACTCAGAAACACAGAGTAGAATGGTGGTTGCCAGAGCCTGGGGGGTGGAAAAGGGAATAGGGAGAGGTTTGTCAAAGGGTGTAAACTTTTAGTTATAAGATGAAGAAATCTAAGGATCTGATGTATAGCAAGGTGACTACAGGTAATAAGACTGTATTGTATATTTGGAATTTTCTAAGAGAGTAGAGCATAAGTATTCTCACCAAACCAAACCAAACCAAACAAAACCATATAAGGTGATGAATGTATTAATTAACTTGATTGGGGGAATTATTTCACAAAGTATACATACATCAAGCCATATGTATGTATATATCACGTAGTGCACATTGAATATATTATAATTTTAATTGTCAATTATACCTCAAGAAGGCTGGAAAAATTGATTAACCATGGATGTTCCTCAAAACCATTTTCTCCTAATTTAAACATTATCATTATTCAAAACAATTTTTTAAAAAACCACAAGCAAGGGGAAGACCAGGGTAAAAATGATTCTCAAGTGTATCTGAAAAAAGACTGACCAAGATAACATTTTAAGAAGAAGAAAGAGAAATATTATTGATTTATTATTTACCCTATCAGATATTAAAACCCACAACTAAGGTAATAAAAGAAAGGGTGTGTAGATGTGCAAAGGGAGGTAAAGCACATGAAGTCCATAGGTCTGAATTCCTGGGGAGCTGCACCATTGAGATAAGAGATGGGCTACTTGCTTAAAAGTCTGCCATCAGTGGGAAGCATCACTGGGCAGGAGCACCTGCTTCTAGAAGAGGACTAGCAAGTGACTGTGCTCTGGTGACGAAGATGAGACAGAGGAAAAAGTCAACTTATACTTGTAGTTTTGGGGTGGTGAGTTTGAAATTCTTGGATTAAGCTTTGGTAGAGGGCAAGATGGCTAGTTAAAAAGAATTTTCAGTGAGTTTATCCCATGCAGAGATGTACAATGCCTTTGTCAGCATCCCCCCCAAATCCACCACGTCCTTCAATGCTTTTGGAGGAGAGTAATTGCTGGGTTTTTGTTTGTTGTTGATGAAAATGTGCTGAAATTAACTGTAAGGTAAAATGGAAGGTCCATTA
This sequence comes from Ailurus styani, assembly GCA_002007465.1. NCBI lineage: Eukaryota > Metazoa > Chordata > Mammalia > Carnivora > Ailuridae > Ailurus > Ailurus styani. The sequence goes on from LNAC01000114.1 coordinate 1,071,414, forward strand.
CTACTTAGGTTACATAAAGATTTAGTGACCGATAAAGTTGGCATTTACTGTAAGTGAGGGGGGAAATGGCTTCTTTATCAGGGGTGTTGGGACAGCCAGCCCATTCTTAGAGATACAAATTTAGGTGCCCTAATAATTTTTGAACTGTTTACCATTTATTCATAGTCATTTAAAACATAATGAAACATCCTCAAAGAGGTATAACCAAATGAAGGTTTGACTTCTGTTTTGCCTTCTCATTACATGCTATATGTTTCCTCACAACATATTGTGTAATTTATGACTATATATTATTTACATAATGATGTTACTTTTTAATAGATTTTATTTTTTAGGGTCATTTTAGGTTCACAGCAAAACTGAGCAGAAAGGACAGTTATTTTCTATACACCCCCTAGCCCCACATATGCATAGTCTACCCCACTATCCCCACCAGATGGGAAATCTGTTACAATTAATGAACCTGCACTGACACATCATTATCACTCAAAGTCCACAGTTAATGTTAGGGTTCACTGTGATGATGTGCATTCTATGAGTATGGACAAATTTATAATGACATATATCAACCCTTGTGGTTTCCTCTGTGCTCCTCTCTGCTCTACCTAGTCCTATAATAAATTTTGAGATTATAAATCTGTGTTTTATTCACTTCTCCCCATCCCAGTAATTCATCACAAGGAGGATAAGAGTTGGGCATAGGTATTTTCATCAATCTGTAATTTTTTGAGAGTTTTTACAATGAAGAGGCATTGAATTTTGTTCAATGAGTTTTCTGAATCTGTTGAAATCATAATATATATTTTTTCTTTTATTCTGCTAATGTGGTGAAATCTACTGAATGGTTTTTGAGTGCTAAGCGGGCCTTGAATTCCTGAGATAAAACCCAGTTGATCATGATCTATTACCTTTTTATATTTTGCTTTGACCCACACGGTTAATATTTTGTTAAGGGTGAAGTGGTGAATTTTTAGTTGTTGTTTGCTTGCTTACTTCTACTATGCCAAAGAAAAAACACAAGTGACAGGAGGACTCATTTCCCTCAGCAACTGAAATCACCTTTCACAGTCTCTATGAAATAAAATGTCACCAAAATAAGGCAAAGCAAACAAAGAAACAAGCAAAATCTCAAATATCAAGAGAGCAAATCTAAGATATAACATCAGAAAAATATATAATAAAAGTAAAATATATGTGCATTTAAAACCATAGGTGTTAAAGCTTTGGGTATTAAAGAATTGGTGACATTTATTGAAATATCAATCATAATTGTTATAGGTAAGCTAAAGGCAACAGAGGGGCGTTATAGTATACTACCTTTCAAGTGTGAAAATTGTGAATTAGAGATCAGTTAAATAAACCATATGTTTTTAGAGTCTTTCTTGGAAATGTTCTAACATCAAAAATGTGTTTTGCAAATATGGTCCCTTTTGGTTTCGTTGGTTACTTTCTTCCCTGGTTGCCTCGATAGGATTAACGTTCCTTTTAACCCTACTCTCCCTTTCCCACACTTCCCTACTTCTTAACATATAATTGGATTTTTCTGATTTTTTGCTCTTCTTAAGCATTACCTCCAAAGCCAAAACCATAAAAAGACAGCTATAAGGCCAAAAGCAGACCAAACCAAACAGCAAACAAACAAAAAACCAAAAACAATTCCATCACCATGAGCAATACCATAATAAACTAAATTAAAGACAAATAATAAAATGAGGGAAATATCTGCAATATATGACCACAGGTCAATTTTAATATAAGAATACTTCTCAAGAATAAAAAGAAATTGGGGCACCTGGATGGCTCAATTGGTTGAGCACCCGACTCTTGATTTTGGCTCAGGTCCTGATCTCAGGGTCGTGGTATCAAGTCTAGTGTCTGGCTCTGCGGTCAGTGGGAAGTCTGCTTGAGATTCTCTCCCTCTCCCTCTTCCCCACCCTGCCACTCGCATGCTCTGTCTCCTGAATACATAAATCTTAAAAAGAAAAAAAGAAGAATAAAAAAATCCCAGAAGAAAAGTGAATTAGGGCAAGAGTAAGCAGTTGACTAAGAAGAAATACAAATGAATAAAAAAGTATGAAAAAATTGTTTAATCTTACTAGTTATTTTAAAATGCAAATGAAGGCTGTATCAAGAGTGTTTTACTTATCGATTGAGAAAAAAAGAAGAAGAGTTATAAAACCTGATGGGACTGTGGCTGAATCTTCCTGAAAAAAAAAAAATTGATGATGAGATGAAAAGTCTGCAAAACGTGTGTCATCAGCCCTCTCACAGATCCGTGAAGAAACCCGCATGGTTTGTGGCAGCAAGGAGTGGGAGGCAACCTAGATGTCCATTACCTGGGCGGTGAGTCAGTAAACATGTGCATACATACAGAGGAATGCTGCGCAGCAATGATAATAAACCAGTTGTATTTTCATAGTGCACGGATATATCTCAAAATCACATTATTTAAGTCCAATATGTAAGATATAAAATGAGATTTTTAGCACAGTGTCATTTATACACATTAAAAACACATAAACACAGCACCACCATGAATTTCTCAGGGATATATATATATTTCTACATAGAAAAATGGACAATGAATTGAAAGGATAGATACTAAATACCCTAGGATGGTTATGTGGGAGGGAAAACAATGAGGAATGAGGAGAATAAAAATAACATGAAACAAAATATGAGAGCAGTCTTGTCTGGACTACTGAGCCATGAACTGAAGGATAGGAGAAGCTCAATTTTGGGCAGATAAGATGCATCGCTATGGAATCAGCAGATGAAATTCTGCTAGAATTTACTCTAAGAAAATAAAAGTCTCTGCTGAGTTTTTACTTTTTCAAAAACTGAAGTACAAGGGCGCCTGGGTGGCTCAGTCAGTCAAGCGAACAACTCTTGGTTTCCACTCAAGTTGTGGTCTCAGGGTTGTGGGATCCAGCCCTGTGTGGGGCTCCACACTCACCGGGGAGTCTGCTGGGGATTCTCTCTCTCTCCCTCTGCCCCTCCTCGCCAAATAAATAAATAAATAAATAAATAAATAAATAAATCTTTGAAATCTCTGAAATACATTTCACAATTTAAAAAATCGTAAATATAAAGTCTGATGATTTTTCACATAGTGAACACATTCATGTAATCACCTCCCAAATGAAGAAATACAGTATTTTCAACTCCCAGAAGTCCTTTCATCCCTACCAAGCCATCACTGGCCTTCCTCAAAGGTAACTGCCACTGTGATTTCTCACACCATACATGAGCTTTATCTGTTTATGACCTTCCTATAAATGGATTCATGCAGTATGTATTCTTTGTGTTTGCTTCTTTCATTCTCTATTATATTTCTAAGATTAACCAATGTTTTTGCAAAAGATAGTATAATATTTTATGGTATAAATATGTCACAATTGAGTCATTTTACTATTGATGAATGATTTATTCTCAGTTTTTGTTTATTAGGGTTAACACTGCAATGAACATACTTGTCCATGTCTTTGGGGACACATGCATGATTTTTCTGTTCGGAGAAGACCAGTACCGAGAAGAGGAATAGTTGGATCCTACCATTTGTATATGGTCAGTTTTCATAGATGCTGCCAATTCATTTTCTAAAGTGATTGCACCAGTTTTTACTTCCACCAACAGTATATGAGGGTTCAGCTCCTCCACATCCTCACCAACACCTGGGACTTGCCAGTCTTTTTAATTTTGACTATTCCGGTGCAGATGTCTTGTTCTCATTTTTTTGTTTAAATAGGTTTCTGGATTTCATTTTTTTTAAAATCCAGATTAGATTACGCAGTCTAACACTTTCATCACTTTCTCAATAGTCCCAAGCCTCAGTGTCATCCCACCGTACTTGTTGGTTGACGTCCCAAGTGCAGAACCATCATTCTGCCTTCTCTGCCTTGTACATCACCTACTATCTACCACTGGAGGGACTTATGCAACAGTACCAATCGGTTCCTCTCTGTAGTGAGGGCCAACCTTCAGCAGGCTCTCTCTCCATCCCCACCGCTACTCTCTTAGTCCAGACCATCTTCATCTCTTATGCATTACTACAATGGCCACCTGTGCCATATCCTGGCATTTCTTTAATATTTTTGTTAGTGGGATCTTTCCAAAACACAAAGCTGATCACATTATTCCTTGAACTGCTCTTCAAATGACTCCTACTGTCTTCAGGATATAGTACGAATCCATTTCGGATCTCATCTTTAACACTCACTAGGCCACCACCCCTCATACCCTTGACACTCCAGTTCAGTGTTTCTCAAATATATTTTTAATTTGGTTCACACACAAAATGAAACAAAAGTTTTTTAAAACAAGATTTAGCCTTCTGACAGTGATACACTCTGGTATTTTCCCTTCTGTTTTAAATAAGATATTGGCATGACCAACAAAACTGGTTCCATTGTTGACTAAATGGGTTGCAACTAGCACTCTGTAAGATTTATTAGTCCTACTGTACATCCTTTGGTTTCTGTAAAACCCTCATTTCTCCTCTCCAGGAACTCTCTTGCCTCACATCTTTACCAGCAGTCTCTCATCTTTCAGGACTCCACTCCAGGAAGCTTCTCCTGATCACTCCTCCTTTGTACTCCAATTATATACTCGCTCTGTATTTTAATTGCCTGTTTACTTACATTTTCCATTGCACTGTAAGCTCCCTGAAGCTAAGGAATAGGAATTCCGTGTCCATCTTCAGCGCTCTAATACCTGGCACATAACAGGCACTCAACAAATGTTTGTTGAATGAATGAATGATATACAGAAAATGTTTATTATAGCACATAATAAACACACATACATGTCATAATTTTTTCTTCTTATTTTATAAAATTGAAAACAGTTTAACCTGACAACATTAAGACATTTAAGAATATGGAATACTGTTGTGATACAATGTAGGTAATGATTTAGATGAATATTTATTGTTATGAAACAATGTCATTGGTTTTTTGGGAAAATTAAATGAAATAGAGCAGATAAAGTGCTCCTTGGCACATTGCAAGTACTCATCCAATATTCAACAGCCACTTTTGTTATGAATTAATGAGATGCATTCATAACAGACAGATACTAGGATAAAAGAATAGTTGCCGGTGAAGAAAGGAAGGTGGCTCCAAGAGTCCAAAAAAGAAAAAGGAAGGAGGCAGAGTCAACACCTCTGGAAGTTGTCTTTGTGTTTTAGCTCCACACCCTCATCTTACCAATGGAGATATGAGGCCTAGAATGCATGGAGGGTCCATCTTTGGACACAAGCCTAGAGCCCAGGTCCTACTCTTCAGCCTGAAACTCTTTAAAATACCAAATGGAAACCGTACCTGTGAACATATATTTCAAATGAAAATTATTTTTGAAAATGCCTAATAGAACTGAGAGAAACCTCCCCGGAAAGTTGTGCAGGAACCTTACCTTTATTAGGACACAGACATTTATAGGGTTCAGTGCACCTGCTTAATTCAGACTCCCTGAAGTCCCTTCAATATGCCACGTTAACTTATTCTCAGATGGAATGCAATGCAATTATTTTGATTTAATCTTTCTTAGTTATAATTAAACTTTAGTCCTGTTTTTTTGTGGTCACCTTGCTTATATTTTGCATGCTTTTTTTTTTAAAGATTTCATTTATTTATTTGTCAGAGAGAGAGAGCACAAGCCGGCAGAATGGCAGGCAGAGGCAGAGGGAGAAGCAGGCTCCCTGCCGAGTAAGGAGCCCAATGCGGGACTCGATCCCAGGACCCTGGGATCATGACCTGAGCCGAAGGCAGCTGCTTAACCAACTGAGCTAACCCGGCATCCCAATATTTTGCATGCTTTTTAATCGCATAGTGACTGATCTGTTTCAGGACCGTGTTATTGGTGACTCATCTCATCTTTTACAATTTGATCCTTCCTAATTTCAACCTGAAAGCTTTTGTACTCTTTTTTTTTAACTGAAGCATGGTTGACATGCAATGTTAGCCAGTTTCAGATGTACAACATAGCAATTAAACAAGTCTATACATTACTCTGTGTTCACCATGATAAGTGATCCTTCACCATACAACATGATTACAATAGTGTTCCCTGTATTCCCTATGCTGTCCTTTTCATCTCTGTGACTTATTTATTTTTTTAACTGGAAATTTGTACCTCTTAACCCTTTCCCTTATTTTGCCCATCCTCCCAAACCTCTCCCTTCTGGCAACCACCAGTTTGTTCTTTGTATTTATGACCCTGTCTCTGTTTTTGCTTGTTTGTTCATTTAATTTGTCTTTTAGATACTATATATAAATGAGATCTTATGGGATTTTTCTTTATCTGACTTATTTCACTTAGTATAATACCCTCTAGTGTCCATCCACATCATCACAAATGGCAAGATATCATTCTTTTTTTGCAGCTGAGTAATATCCCTTGATCTCTCGATCTTTCTGTCTATATTTCACATCTTTTTAGCCATTTATCTATCCGTGGGCACTAAGGTTGCTTCCCTATCTTGGCTGTTGTAAATAATGCTGCAATAGACATGGGGATGCATTCATCTTTTGGAATTGGTGTCTTTTATTTTCTTTGAGTAAATACTCAGTAGCGGAATTACTGGTTCATATGTTATTTCTATTTTTAATTTTTTGAGGAAACTCCGTACTGTGTTCTACAATGGCTGCAATTTATATTCCTATCAAAAGCGCACGAGGGTTCCCTTTTCTCCACATACTTGCCAACTCCTGCTATTTCTTGTCTTTTTAATACTAGCTGTTCTGAGAGGTACAAGGTGATCTCTCATAGTGGTTTTGACTTGCATTTCCCTGATGATTAGTGATCGTGAGGATCATTTCATGTGTCTGTTATCCATCCATATATCTTCTTTGGAGAAAATGTCTATTCAGTTCCTCTGCCCATTTTTCTTTCTTTTTTTTCTTTTTGTTAAAGATTGTATTTATTTATTTGAGAGAGACAGAGAGAGAGAGAGAGAGAGATCATGAGCAGAAGGGAAGGGTAGAGGGAGAAGCAGTTTCCCTGCTGAGCAAGGAGCCCGATGTGGGACTCAATCGCAGGACCCTGGGATCATGACCTAAGCTGAAGGCAGACACTTGACCCACTGAGCCACCCTGGCACCCCTCTCTGCCCATTTTTTTTTTAAAGATGTAAGACCAGATTTTTTTAAAAAAGATTTTATTTACTTATTTGACAGAGAGAGATCACAAGTAGGCAGAGAGGCAGGCAGAGAGAGGAGGAAGCAGTCTCCCCGCTGAGCAGAGAGAGCCTGATGCAGGGCTCAATCCCAGGACCCTGAGATCATGACCCCAGAGGCTTAACCTACTGAGCCACCCAGGCCCCCCTCTCTGCCCATTTTTAAATCAGATTATTTGTGGTTTTTTCGGTGTTGAACTGTATAAGTTCTTTTTTTTTTTTTTAAAGATTTTATTTATTTATTTCACAGAGGGAGAGAGATCACAAGGAGGCAGAGAGGCAGGCAGAGAGAGAGAGGGGGAAGCAGGCTCCCTGCTGAGCAGGGAGCCCGATGCGGGCCTCGATCCCAGGACCCTGAGATCATGACCTGAGCCAAAAGCAGAGGCTTTAACCCACTGAGCCACCCAGGCGCCCGAACTGTATAAGTTCTTTATATATTTTGCATATTAACCCTTTATCAGATATATCATTTGCAAATATTTTTTCCCTTTCAGCGGGGTGCCTGTTCATTTTGTTAATGGTTTCTTTTGCTGTGCAAAATGAAAGGTTTCTTACTTTTAATTTTAGTTTGGAATCAATTTGTGATTTCACATTTATACATAAATACTACAGTATAATATCACCAGTGTTGTTTTTAAACAAAACTTGATGAATGGCGAAAAATTATTTCATTCTATTGACACGCACTTATTAAATATATTTATGAGAAATGTAATTAGATTCACCAACATAAAGTGTGAAATATTTGGGCTAAGTTCTTAGTTTAGTTCATTAGCTTGTTTGTTTTAACTTTGGCAGTACCTAAAAGACTAGTTTGCATGGCTTTTAAAATCCAATCTGCAACTGATTGGAAAGAAACAGCATTCAGACAACTTGGTAGGGAAGTCAAAGATCAGCTGTAAAAATGATTTAAGTTTTAATTATTTTTGTATTATTAAAGTAATACAACGGGAGAGAGTAGTAGTCATATCAAAGGGATAAAGTCCAATGCAATAATAATTTCATTTAAGCAGATACCTAGAGTGTAGACTCTGAGGACACCCTCTCTTGCTGCTCCAAAAATCTAAGCCTGGGAGATTTCAGTATCTCTCCTATTTTTGCCCTTGTCTTGTTCCCATCTCACCTCCTTGACTCAGTGTCTTCCCCACATTCATTCCTTTACTCTTTGCTTCCTCTGTCCCTCTTTGTACTTTGCTTGGCTTCCCTCCTGACTTTCTTATATTTTCCTCCCTCTTCCCTTTGTTCTCTCCATTTTAATTTGGTGGGCCCTTCACCCACCTCTTGGTATTTCTCGGCAGACAGGGTCTTTGCTCTGGTCCTTACTGCAACCCCAGCGTAATTATCAGCTCTTATTTCAGAGTCCTGAGCCCTACCACCCAGGAATCCCCTTTGCTGTTAGGATTTAAAGATAGGTGGTTTGTTCCCTGTGCGAGAGGACTTTCTGATACCATAGGATGAAACAATTTGGCAGATGACCTTGGCAGTCTCCGCATGGGTCCTGTGAATGGGAAAGCAGCAGCAACAGTGTTAGGGCCAAGCTTCCTCCTTGGGGCTGAGGAGGGATGGCTCATTGCTCCACTTTCTTTATCTCCTTAGGTTCCTGTCTGGAACGTGCGCCTGGGCTGCCCAGGGTGATCTGCTCCTCCACAGAAAGAGGGCAATTCTACATTCACCCAAACCTTCAGCAACAATGACCCAGTGCCCACCGCACACTGAGCAGAGCTGCGGAGGTGGCGCAGGAGATCTGCGTGGTCGTTGGAGTGTCTCTCAGGCTCTCTTTTTTTAATCTGTATGGAGAATTGGATCGCCACCCCCTTGGTTCAATGTAATTAATTTGGTGGAGGAATGGAGCCTTCAAACCAGCAATGGTGGAAACACCATGTCCTTGGATGCTTTCAGCCAAGAGAAGGGAGAATGGGAACTCGGTGTGGGCACTGAATCTCCAAGTCTTCCAAAGAACCTCAGGACCGCCTCCAGCATCACTTAGTTCCCTTGCTTCCTCCCTACTCTCAGGGAGGAATGCTGGGCTTGACTTTTTAAAATAATACTAATTACCATCCTTTACATGAACTGCTTATGCATTTAAATCAAACTAGTATGTTAGTATCTAAGAGGATGATTATGGATGCCATTACATATGTGTCAGACTAGCACTGTTTGTAAGTTATATTTGGTTTCATCTCTCCACTCTATTTTCCCATGCCCGACTGTTACAGTTCTTTCTTATGTAGTGTACTCATGTACTCAAGTTTGAACAACTGAAGGGGACATTAGTCCATACTGCATTATTCAAATCAGAATAATATATTCTTGGCTTGATCATCTGAAAATTAAGTCTACCAGGATTTATGTCAAAAGAATGAGTATATAAACCATTCCTTCTAAGTATATTTTACTTGTGTGGGCATTTAATAGAATGCCTAATCTCATAGATAAGGAATCACTGTATGACTTGAGCATATATAATTATACAATGTACATATATATGTAGAAGAGAGAAAGGAGTGTGGGAGTATAGAAACTAAAATTCAGTTGCTACCACAACTGTATGTGTCCTAAACTTTCTTGCATCTTGGGTATTTTATCTTCAAAACTAGTTTTAAAATTTGAATATGTAATTACTTCCATTTCTTTATGGTTTGTAGAAGAAGTTAAAAATATATATTTATTCATTGGAATCTATTACACAGAATTTTTAGATATTGTGAAAAAAAATTCCTATTCCTCCTTCATATAAGTGCATTTTTGTTTGCTTGTCATTTAATAAAATGTGGGGAGAGGATGAGTTGAGGTTTTAGTCTCTGCTGAAGATCTACTGTGCTTCTTAACATGCGTTGTATGATTGATAAAATGTTTTGGAATCTTTATATAACTACGGCTATAAAGTTCCTGAGGTCAGGGATTGGATCCTCAATGCATTGCCACTGGACCCAATATTTAAAGTGGTTCAGGAAATATTTCCCGAATGTATGATTCTATATAATACCTATAGAATAGATTCATTTATTTAAGTAGCCAACTGAACCAGTTTACTCAATTTCATTGATATCATGGCCTTATTTAAATATAAAGTAGAAAGTCATAATGAGGGAAGGATAGAAATGTTCCCATTGCTGTGTTGTAGTAAAAAGATAATATGAAATATTTCATTGTATTATGTGGCACATAAAAAAGAAGATAAAAACTTTCAGGACTATGAAGAAAATATTCCTTAAACTTCTGAATCCCTGAATAGCACTGGGGGGGGGCGGGGGGGTGTGGAAACTCTGAAGACAATAATTTTAAAACAAAAACAAACTAGTCCTTTAATTATAGCATAATTATCCAGATTTCAAACTGTGAATTCACTTTTGCTTTGGTCTTCTAAATAAATTATGCATGTTTTCCATATGGGGCCCCACACCAACACTCCTTTTTAATCTGGGAAAACATTTCCAAAATCCAAGTTAGTATCCACGCTCTGGCATATTAATTTGACTTTGGATTCTTCCATAAACTTTCCATGTTTAGCAATCTTTTTGAACTGTCTCTTGGGATACACATGTTTGTATTACACATATTCTATGTCTTTTAATAGTAACGTTTAGGAATTCAGTAGGAAAAAAACAATGCCCTTGTAAATTTGATCTCTTTTGCAAACATCAGAACATGAAATGTTCTTTGGCTTACCCCCCACTAGGTTTACATTAATAAACCATCAGTTGTGAGCCCAGCCACCCAATTCCGAAGAAACTTCCAACTTCAATATTATATGCTGTTTTATTCTTTTGTGCATTTAACAAAGGATTAAGGCATAATGCATTTTTAATTAACTGAAATATTAATGACAAAAGGCTTTTAAAGAAAATTTTTAAAGAATTACTCATCATAAACATGGTTTCAATAAAATTTATTTATAAAGCTGGGTAGAGGACCAGGAATGGATAATTAAAACTTTAAAACAATGTTTTCCTTTTATATAAAATGGTTAACTTAAGGAACTTCATAGATAACAGCAAAACTGTGGGAACACTGTCGGGGGCTATGTACTAGTGTCACATGAGTGTCACACTGAGATTTTCTACTTTTTGGCCAAGTTTTTGTGAAACCGCTTATATTAAACGTGTAGAGCCTGGATTGTGTTTAGCCAATCAGATTCCTTCATAGACCCATATTCACCATCATAAATGCCTTTCTCAGTAGCCACCAGGAGCCCTGAAACGGCAATTAATGAGATGATGTAGAGGAAGAGGACCTGAACCACAGCACTGATCAGTCTAGTACTGCCCCACTTTTAATTCTACTGTCTATACAATACAAAGCAAAGTCAAGATTTTGATAGCACTTCAATAATGACAATGGCCTAATTTTCATGGCTTTGAAAATTTTGAAGTCAGTTAATCTAAAGAAGGTTGCATGTGGCTAAATTTTATAGACACCCACCAACAGTGGCTTAAGCAATTAAGTTTGTTGTTTCTCAAATGAATTAGAAATCCAGAAGGAAGCATTACAGGTAAGGAAATCATCAAAGATTAAGGTTCCTTTCAGTGTTCTGCCCCATCTCCCCAGTGGTGGATTCTCATGATAACGAGATAGTCATTTCATCTCTAGGCATCATATGTGTGTTCTTAGCTGGAAGAAAGAGTAAGTACATAGCACCAATGTGCATGCCCACTGAATTTGTCTCTATATAACAAGGAAAATGTAGCATTCCTACAATCTCTGCCAGTAAAATTCTGTTTATATCCCACTGGCCAGAATGGTTTCACATGGGTCACCTCTACTTGAAAGGGTAAACTGGGAATTCAAATTCTTTTTTTTGGATACTTTGCTTGTCCCAATAAAATCAGCTCTCCATCAGTAAGGAAGAAAGAAGGAAAAAGGATATTGGATAGACAAATAGGAGTCATTGTAATATGTGATGTGGTTCATTATGGTGACCAAATAAATTATCCACCTTCTACCCTACTTCACATTATATAGCTCCGGCTTCAAAAATGCTCTCCTATACTAAGATCCGAAAACATTTTATATCACAAGAAACTTTAGTTGTGAAATACTCCATTCTTTCATGCAGGCCTTGTCAGAGACCCCGGGACTTCCCAGGTGTCTTCCCATGGAATTTTCAGGAGGGGCCGAGCACAGGAGGAGTGGGTAAAAAAAAATGGTTTGGGCACATTTGTCTTAGTCATTTGTTCACTCATTTTGACACAGTGAATTAAAGCTGATGGCCATACATTCTCAATTTCTGGCTTACTTATATTTCTATATTAATTTAGGGAACCCCTTTCCCTCACTCAATGTTTCTACATCAGGCAAGTCTACAATACTCATGTGATAATGAATGACCTAGATGAGGGGTCTGTAAACTAGAGACCACAGTCAAACCTGGCCAGTGGCATTTTTATAAATAAGGTTTTCTTAGAACATAGCCACACCTGTTCCTTTATGTATTGCAGATGGCTGTTTTCACACCATCAGGGCAGAGGTGGGAGTTGCAACAGAGACCATCTGGCCTGCAAAGCCTAAACACTTTTGATAAACACTTTCTATATGCAAGGGATGGAAACATGGATTGCTTCATTATTGTCATAGGCGGCATCTATGAATTTGGCACTATTTTTATCCCCATTTTATAGATGGGGAAATGGAGGCTTTAAGATCGAGTAGTTAATCTAAAATCCTAGAAGGTGGAGATGGCTCCAAGTTCAAGCTCCCTGCCTCCAGGGCCTGTCACCCATCTACCATGACAAGACTGTGCTCCTTCCTTCATGGTGCAGAGAACAGCCAGCGTTAACCTCCAGTATAGATCTCCATGCCTTCTGTACACAGGACAGGGGCTACCGGGACAATTATTGTGGGAAACACTGGCTTCAGAGCAAGATATGCTCTTTGGTTTAGGGTGGCTCCATTTCTCTCTTTGCCCTAAGAGCTTCTGTGACAGGTTAGTAACTCCTCCTAACCGACAGTGTCTGTTTCCTCCCTTGCAGAAGAATAACAGCCACGCAGGCAGCTAGTCTTCTTCTTGCCGATTAAACATCCCAAAGAGCCAAATGAAGAATCTGCCTATCCAGGCTGGGAAACTGGGAAACCCACTTACTCAGTGGGGGCTTAATGAGGGTAAGTGGTTATTTTCTCTTCTTCTTGGTAGCTTCAAGGTCACAGGGAGTGAAGGGGAAATGAGGGAGGACTGGAATCTCTGGGCCTGCCCCCTTGCAGTGGTGTGGATGGGGCGCTGGTCTGCCATCTAAAGTAGGTTGGTCAAAGATGCCAATAACTCTGCTCTCAAAGACTGCCCACTCAGACTTGAAACATGTAAATGGCAAAGGTCGAGCCTGCTGTTTGTGTGCTGTTGGGAGAGTATTTAAGTTAACCTTCCCATTCCTACCCTGGGAAGCCGGTGGTATCTGGCTCCCCATGTGAATCAGAGGCAAACTCATGCAGCCCAGAGTCCAGCTAGATCACAGACACGTAAAAACAGCTCTTCCAAGAGAAAACTAACTTCTTTCTCTTTCTTTCTTTCTTTCTTTCTTTCTTTCTTTCTTTCTTTCTTTCTTTCTCTTTCTTTCTCTTTCTTTCTTTCTTTTCTTTCTCCTTTCTTCCTCCCTCCTCCCTCCCTCCCTCCCTCCCTTCCTTCCTTCTTTTCTTCCTTTGTTCCTTTCTTCTTAGATTTATTTATTTGAGAGAGAGAGAGCATGAGTGGGAGGGGCAGAGGGAGAGGGAGAGAGAATCTCAAGAAGACTCCACGCTGAGCCTAGAGCTCAACACAGGGCTGGATCTCACTACCCTGAGATTGTGACCTGAGCCAAAACCAAGAGTTGGATGCTTAAGTGACTGGGCCACCAAGACGCCCTCCAAGAGTAAATTTCAATGGCACTTAGATTCTAAAAATAATTATTCCACAAATCTTTGGTTGAAATACTAAGATTCACTCCAATTCTTTTTATCCCCTTATGTCAAGCACAATGAATCTTATACCATGCAAGACTAAAAGACAAATTCAAAACAAGAAGACACAGTAGCTTCTATTCAGGAAGCCTAAAAAGCAAAATGTGGAGACTTTGATTTTTATATCCATTTACAGATATAATTCACTCTTTGACCAAATAGATTTCTCCTCTGTTGTCACATTGCAATCCAAATATTGGACATTTAGAGTATAAACCTATGTGGCAAATCTCCAACGTCAATATTCCTGAGCAGAAATTTGATCTCTGGTCTCTGCTTTTTCCTGAATGGATCTTTTCTAACTATCCAGAAAGAAAGGTTTTTGATTTATTAGGAATGGGCTAGTCAAATAAGGCCCAGCAGTCGCCACAAACATAGACCCTGTGGATTCATATTTGAGAAGGTTCCAAAGGCTGAGGAGTTTAGAAGTTCTCATCAGGTTGGTGCCCTTTGAATAAACTTTGCCTGGAGTCATCCTTTAAAACCTTATTAAAGTATTTAGTCTTGTCTTTGTGCTCCCTGAGAACTATTTTATTCATCTGCCTATGGCTACAGGTTTGTCAGTCCCACCTTAGTGACGGTTGGCCTTTTTTCATATTTCAGAAACCTGAGACTGTAGAAACACCATTCTTGCTGACTCCTGCAGTGCCCATGGGGTGGTCTTAATCTAAAGCTCTGGTGTCCCTGGGTCAAAACTCTAATTTTTAAATATTTTTTGAATTATACTTTTAATTCATGTGCAACTTGCAAAATGGCATGATTTAATCAAGGACAATTTGAAATTAACAGTGGCCATTTTGGAGAACTTTGAACAGGAACAGAAAAGGAAACAAAATCTTAACTATCCTTCAGTCTTTATATTTTAATTGACATAGGAAAACTTCCAAAAGCAATTTGGATTCTAAAATTGCCTCCCTAAAAGATTTGCCAATAACCAGAATTTTAAAGGAAAAGAGTACTTAAAAGTTCAGGCTTATCACGGTCACATTCATTCTAGGCCTCCCTGAATTCTACCAAAAATAATAATAATAAAAAAGAACTAGAAGACTCTGTGGGGCAATGAAGAGGCTCCAAACAAGACTTCAGCATCCAATTTCCAATGAACCCCATAAACCAACAACAAGAATTGTTTCTAAAGACAAGATAGAAGAAATTTTTTTTTTTTTAGACTTTATTTATTGGTCAGAACAAGAGAGAGAAAGGGCGCAAGCAGGGGGCGCTGCAGGCAGAAGGAGAAGCAGGCTCCCCACTAAGTAGGGAGCCCAATGTGGGACTCGATCCTAGGACCCTGGGATCATGACCTGAGCAGAAGGCAGATACTTTACCTACTGAGCCACCCAGGCGCCCCAAAAGCAAATCTTTTTAAGAGATCCAGACACTGCACTTCCAATGAGAAGTCCTACCACAGTGACTACACTTGTATCCTGGAGCTAAGACATTACGTAGGTGATAGGGGTTCTTAACACCCCCTCAGACTCTCTGTCACCCAATCTATAATTATAACTTCTAGATTTGTCTGTAGCTGGTCTGTAACTGGTTTTTTCTCATTGAATTTCCACCTACCCCCTCTCTTTGGAAACTTTAGATATTAATTTTAAAGAGTTGTCATTGTGTGTCACTTTAGAAATACCTAGTTCACATAGCCATATCTAACCACAAGGAAAAGATATCAGAAATTAGGTTTAATGGAACAAGCTTTTGCTTCAGGTGACTTTTATTTTATTTTTTATTTATTTGACACAGAGAGAGAGAGATCACAAGTAGGCAGAGAGGCAGGCAGAGAGAGAGGAGGACGCAGGCTCCCTGCCGAGCAGAGAGCCCGATGCGGGCCTCGATCCCAGGACCCTGATATCATGACCTGAGCTGAAGGCAGAGGCTTTAACCCATTGAGCCACCCAGGCACCCTCAATTGACTTTTAAAAACAACACTGACATAGTCACCTTTGGAAGAAAAAAAAAAATCCAAGAGTGTGTGGCCTTAGTTGCTGGGTTATAAGATAAGGAGGGAAAAAAAATGCCAAGAGCTTTTAAATATGATTTATAGTATTTAAAATTTTGGTTTATAAAAACACATATTTGTAAATTATATTTGCAAAAATTTCATGTAACATTTCCTATTGAAATGATTCCTTGGACAAATACCTAATTTAATAATTCCAGGCTATAACTGCTTTATGTTCTGCCCTGATTTTACCACCATATTAAAAACAAAGTCAGTAAAGCATTCTAGCTTATGCTAGTCTTTATTTTTCATACAAAAGACCAATATGAATTTCTTAAATTTCCTTTATTGGTTTTGCTAGCCAGTCCTATGAAATTATAAAAATTTTAATTTTAATTTTTAAGTAAATAGTATCAAAATATCTTTATGAAAAGGGATACCTTTATGTAAAGTACAAACTATAAGATTTATCCGGACCTTCAGTTTAAAATTGTATATATATATATTATTTTGAGTTAACTGAAAAATAATCTTTGGATAGTTGAGTGCATAATTTGAATAGATTTATGATATTATTTATTATTTTAAAAAAATTTTGAGGGGGAGGGGTAGCAAGTGGGGGAGAGAGATAATCTTAAAAAAATTTTTTTGTTGTTTTTAGACAGAGAGAGAAAGTGAGAGAGAGAGAGAGAGAGAGGGAGGGAGGGAGGGGCAGAGGTAGAGAGAATCTCAAGCAGGCTCCGTGCCCAGTGCAGAGCCTGGTGCAGGGCTCCATCTCACATTCCTGACATCATGACCTGAGCTGAAATCAAGAGTCAGATAGTTAGATGCTTACTCGATTAACCCATCTAGGTGCCCCGTTATGATATTATTTAATATAGAGTAGCTCCTTAACACATTAAAAGGGTGTACAAATGCCTCTGGTTTATGTTAATGTCTGTGTTCACTTTTTAAAAAAATATTTTAAAAATATAATTTTTAAAGTATGTGGTGTTGGGTGATGGTGTTGCATAGTAAAGAATATATTTTGGTTTATTATGCAAAAAAAGGATAATTTGGTCTTAAAGTAAAAAAAAAACTGGTCAAAATAAAAAATGATAGTAAAAGACAAATTTTAGTGTATTTTATAAATGTAGAAAATCCCTCCTGAAAAGAAAACTTCATTATCTTGGGAATTACAATATCTACAGATAAGGAGTTGGAAAAAACTGCTAAAAATGTTGACCAAGTTGTTTAAATTGGTGGGTTTATTCAAAAGATAAAAAGACTTAGATCTTTATCAGCAAATTATTCATGGATGACATTTTTAAAAAAATATTTATATATTTATTTTAGAAAGATAGAGCAGGAGTGGGAGGGGGAGAGGGAGAGAGAATCTCAAACAGACTCCAGGCCAAGCACAGAGCCCAATACAGGTCTTGATTTCATGACCCTGAGATCATGACCTAAGCCAAAACCAACACTTAGACACTCAACCAACTGTACCACCCAGGTGCCCCGCGGAATGACATTTTTAAGAATGAACAAGAATGGGTTTTCTGTTAAAATTTCTTAATTTTTCTGTGCTCAGATAACAAAATTACTCTGTTAACTCTCTTTGTCTTTGACATCCTTTTAAATAATTTTAAAAGGTTTTACTTTCAAAAAAAGTTGAAGTTCTTAATGATAGCTTTCACTAATTGCTGTTTTAAACCTATGTAACTTATGACTGTTTCTTGCCCCCAAAACACCTTTCCTTGATTTCATCTTTCTCAAACTTAGACACCATTTGGTGTTTATGATAGCTCTTACCCCTAAATACCTTTGAGTTTCCTAAATGGATACAGGTAACAGAAAGATTTGTTCCTTTACTCTATGAACAAAAGGATACTAGGCATAACTCGATTTGTTGGCCACTTTTAATTTTAATTAACTCAAAACTATTGAAATTTTTTCTTTATTAAAGTTAGGATAAATTTTTTTAAGCTGACAAATTCAAAGAGAAATCCAGCATTTCTATGTTAATTATGTATAAATGTGTTATAAATATGTATTGATTATTGTGTACTCTGTGTGTTGTATATTACATAAAAGAAAATATACTCATGTAGATACAGTAACAGTATACACAAAGATTTTGTAAGGTTTACATATGAAATGTCAACTGGTGACTTTCACAGTACATGTTTTTTGATATTAAAAGCTTAGATATTTATCACTGTCCTAACTATTGATAAAATGCTCTTTTTCCTAAGATAATCATTGACTCAGTCCCTACAGATTAATTTTGTATGATACTTCAAAAGAGAATTCTGCTGTCCTTCATTCAAATACAGTACTATAACATAATAAATTATCATGATATGTTCATTCTTGTCACCAGAAGATAAGAATAGCCTTCCTTGCAAGCCACCTAATCCACTTCAGCATGACAACAGACCCAGTGATCAGACATTTTGGAAACATCATCAGATAAAGACTTCACTTAAACCTCATCAGAAAAGACCTTATCTCATGCTGTTAACATCTAACATAGTAGTAAGGCCCCAATGGTCCATGTCTTCCAGATAAAACATCATCCATTCCTCAACATTAAAATGTTTGGAAAACTATACCTTATGGAAACATAAAACTGATGTTCTCTATAGAATCTACAGATAGGTCATGGGAATAGATAGCTACCTCATGATCCTTGGACAAAGCAGATGACCACATAGGCAGAGTTCCTTCACAATGTCTCTCTCCAGCAAAACCAGATGTCTGAAGCCACTAGTCCTGTGCTTCCTTACACATTTGTTCTTTATCTTCCATCTCATTCTCTCTTACTGCTTCTCATTTCTAAGTTGTTGGTAGACACCTCCGTCCCTCATTCATGCCAAAGCTCTTATCTTTGATAACTTCCAAATACTGAACCGGTTCTTCAGACTCTGGCAAAGCTCAACAACCCATATCCAAATTAAAGAGAGAGAGAGAGAAAAAACCAAATAGGTATATAAGGAAGATTCAAATAGTTCATGGGAACTTTAGGACATGTCTCAACCATTAATAATAATCCTAGTGTCCGTGTTTGTCTCCATTATAGTTGCCAAGTGCATAATCTCCAGAATCTTAAACACTCACTATCATATTAGAGGATTCAATCAATAATCATCCCCCCAAAATAGCCACAAGGCATAATGCCTATAGTTATCAAAACATCTACCATTACAAATATTGAATATTTGTAATATACAAATATTCAATATTTATAATATACAAATATTCAATCCTTTTAAATATTCAAACACTATACTTTCTTTTTTTAGAAACTGAGATATAATTGAGATATAATTGACAAACTTGTATATATTTAAAATGTACAATGTGATGATTTGATATACATATACATTGTGAAATGATTACCACAGTCAAGCTAATTAACACATCCATCACTCCACATAATTACCTTTTTTTTGGTGAGAATGCTTATGATCTATTCTCTTACTACCAGCAAATTTCAATGCAGTATTATTAACTATACTCACCACACCGCACTAAAAATACTCAGAACTTATTCATCTGGCAACTAAGAATTTGTTAGGCACTATGCTTTCAACAAAGGTGCAGAACTAAATTGATCATATTCCCCAAAGAAAATAATCTATCACCAAGCAAGTAACAAATGTCCACACTGGTAATTAGGCTGCAGTGGAAGGAAGGAGATACTGAGAATTGAAACAGAAGGCACAACTTTCAAAAATGCAAAACAGATAAACTGCATCAAGCCCAACCATCTTGTGCATCATAGAATATCTAGGCTCAAACTTCTGTAACTTGAGCTCATTCAGCCCCATATGTTCTGAGATAAGACCATGGACAGTGATCTAGTGGTTACTGCACAGGCTCACTTTTAAAGACCATGGATTATTCCAACAACTTCCCCTGTCAAGACCATTGTTTGATTAATCTACGTCCCCCATCTGCTATAAGCACCATTTTAAACCACTCCCTCTTGAAATATGCCTGGGTTCCTCTGGAGTGTCTTTTTCCTTATGCACCAAACTAAATAAACATTGGTTTCGGATATCTTCCTGGTGGTCTTCCCTTCGTAAGCTTTAAAAATCTCATGAAATAGATATTAGTATTTTTCCCTGAAATATTTCAGATTTTATTGAAGAAGAATTTTATCTTAAAGCAGCACTGTCCAGTAGAACTACCTCTGATGATGGAAATGGTTTATAATCTGCACTGTTGAGCACAATAGCTACTAGCTACATGTTAGCATTGAGTATTTGAAAATATGGCTAGAATGACTGAGGAACTGAAGTTTTAATTTTGTCTGATCTTAATTATAGTCATATATGACTAGAAGTCATCACACTGGACAGTACAGGCTTAGAACATGTACCATCGCCGACCCTGCTGGGATATTTTAACTAAAGGCATTTTCTCAGGGAGTAATGCCCCTGATCACTTCCCTTCTCTACAAATCCCTGTAATAGTCTCTGAATAGATGTGGAAGGAGACTTCTTGATGATGGAGAGAGGTAAAACTTAAGCTTTGGTCTTTTAAGTGAAACATTTGTTGTAGGGATATAATTTCTGCCTCATTTTCAGGTTGAACTAGCTTCTGCATCACCGAAGAAGGATTAGCAATAGCATTCTTCTATCTACTCATCAACCAAAGGGGTCACTTTGATTCAAGCTGTACAAAGTTGGAATGCCACCGTGCTTGTGAATTGTGCCTCCCAGTACTCTTATTTGTGGAAATTCCATGAAGATTCTGGCATGTGACAACTTTTGTGTTTATTTTCCTTTGTAACGTGAGTTTTCATCATTTTACGTGTCCTACTGAGTATTTTAAATAGTTGGCAGACTATGAACCAGAGGCTGCTTAGGCTGATACTGTCTTAAACTAGAAGTCCCAATGTCACTAAAGTAGTTATGGCAGCATTTGATGTTGTACAAGAATGTCTATCGCTGGGGTGCCTGGGTGGCTCACTCGGTTAAGCGTCTGCCTTCGGCTCAGGTCATGATCCCAGGGACCTGGGATTGAGTCCTGCATTGGGATTCCTGCTCAGCAGGGACCCCACTTCTCCCTCTCCCTCTGCCTGTCACTCCTCCTGCTTGTGCTTTCTCTCTCTCTCTCTCAAATAAATACATACATAAATAAAATCTTTAAAAAGAGAGAGAGAGAGAGAGAGAGGGCACAAGCTGGGAGAACAGCAGGCAGAGGGAGAAGCAGGCTCCCAGCTGAGCAGGGAGCCTGATGCAGGACTTGATCCCGATCGTGACCTGAGCTGAAGGCAGATACTTAACCAATTGAGCCACCAGGGTGCCCTAAATAAATAAAATCTAAAAAAAAAAAAAAAGAGAGAGAGAGGGTGCCTGGGTGGCTCTGTGGGTTAAGCCTCTGCCTTCGGCTCGGGTCATGATCTCAGGGTCCTGGGATCGAGTCCTGCATCGGGCTCTCTGCTCCGCAGGGAGCCTGCTTCCTCCTCTCTCTCTCTCTGCCTGCTTGTGGTCTCTCTCTATGTCAAATAAAATAAATAAAATCTTAAAAAAAATAATCTCTATCATTGAGCTATTTTATTGTATTTTGTTAAGATATAATTGACATGACATTGTGTAAGTTTAAGTTGTACAATGTGAAGATTTGCTATGTATGTATTGGAAAACAATGACCACAATAGGAATAGTTAACATTTCCGTCATAATTATCTTTTTGTGTGTGGTGAGAACATTTAAGATTGACCCTCTTAACAACTTTCAAGTATACAATATGGTATTTTAAACTATAGTCATCATGCTGTACACTGAATCTCCAGAATTTATTAATCTTATAAATGGAAATTTGTATCCTTTGACATTTCTCATTTCCTCCACCTCCTAGCCCCTGGCATCCACCATACCACTTGCTGCTACTAGGAGTTTGCCTTTTTTCAATGTCACATATATGTGAGATGACAGAGTATTTGTCTTTCTCTCTCTGACTGATTTCACTTAGTATAGTGTCCTCAAGGTCCACCCAAGTTGTCAGAAATGGTAGAATTTCCTCCTTTCTCATAGCTGAATAATATGCCTGTGTGTGTGTGTGTGTGTGTGTGTGTGTGTGTGTGTGTGTGATCTTTTTATCCATTCACCTATAGATGGACGTGTAGGTTGGGTGTATATCTTGGCTATTGTAAATAATGCTGCAGTGAACAGAGGGGTACATATATCTCTTCAAGATCCTGATTTCATTTCTTTTGTATATGTACCAAATGTGGTTTGGCTGGATCATGTGATTTTTAATATTTTCAGGAACTTTCATACTGTTTTCCATTGTGGCTGCACCAATCTCCACTCCCAGCCACAGTGCACAAAATTGCCCTTTTCTCCACATCTTTGCCAACACTTGCTACCGCTTGTCTTTCTGATAACAGTCATTCTAACAGGTGTGAAGTAATAGCTTATTGTGGTTTTGCTTTCCATTTCCTTGATGATTAGTGATGTTGAGCACATTTTCATGTACCTGTTGGCCATGTGTGGGTCTTCTTTGGAAAAATGGCTATTCAGAACTTCTGCCCATTTTTTAATTGTTTGTTTTGTTACTATTGAGTTGTATGAGTTCCGTGTATATTTTGGATGTTAACCCCGTATCAGATAGATAGATGGCTTACAAATATTTTCTCCAGTTCCATAGGTTGCCTTTTCATTTTGTTGATCATTTCTTTCACCGTATAGAAGTTTTTTAGTTTGATATAGCCCCACGTATTTATTTTTGCCTTTGTTGCTTGTGCCTTTGGTGTCTTATGCAGGAAATTGCTGCAAAGACCAATGTCATGGAGTTTCCCCCTGTATTTTCTTCTAGGAGTTTTATAGTTTCAGGTCTTATGTTTAAGTCTTCAACCTATTTTGAGTTTATTTTTTGTGAGTTGTATAAAACAATACAATTCAATTTCACTTTCTGCTGGTGGTTATCCAGTTTTCCCAGCGTCACTTATTGAAGAAATTATCCTTTCCCCCATTGAGTATCTTGTCTCCCTTGTCTAACACTAGTTACTCTATATGCAAGGGTTTATTTCTGGGTTCTTAAGACTGTTCCATTGGTCTATGTTTCTATTTCTGTGCCAATATCATACCATTTTGATTACTGTAGCTATGTAATACATTTTGAAATCTGCAAGTGTGATGCCTCCAACTTTGCTCTTCTTCCTCAGGATCATCTTGTCTACTTGGGGTCTTTTATGGTTCCATAAACATTCTAGGATTGTTTTTTCTTTCTGTGAAAAATGCCATTGGAATATTGATAGAGATTGCATTGAATCCATAGATGGCTTTGTATAGTACAAACACCTTAACAGTATTAATTCTTCCAATCCATAAATATAGGATGTCTTTCCATTTATCTGTAACTTACTCAATTTGTTTCATCAATGTTTTATAGTTTTCAGTGCACAGATCTTGCGCCTCAACAGTTAAATTTATTCCTAGCTATTTTATGTTTTTATGCTATTATAAATGGCATTGTTTTCTTTATTTCTTTTTCAGATATTTTGTTATTGGTATATAGAAATGCAACTTATTTCTGTATGTTGATTTTTAATTGAATTATTTTAGAGCCCTGATTCCCAATCTTGATTGCACATTAGAATAACTTGAGGAGTTTTTTAAAGTTCCAAATGCCCAAACAAATAATCCAGAATTTCTGAAGGGGAGACCCTGGTATTAGTGTGTTTTAAAGTTTCCTAGATGATCCCAATGGGCATCCAAAGACAAAATACTCATTTTTAGTGAGTGGTTTAACACAATTAACGATTTCATATTAGAAACAGAATGAAATGCTTCTCACATAATTCAAAAGGGTTGTCAACATCATCATTATCTCTACTTGGTGACTTCTTAGCACACTGTAGTATCTCCAGTCACAAAGTATTTCCATGAAGCAGGTGTTATTATTCTCATTTGTCATATAAAAAAACTGAGTAATTGATTAGGGATCTGAATTTTTAAACCCTATCTTTCCTTCCTTCCTTCCTTCCTTCCTTCCTTCCTTCCTTCCTTCCATCCATCCATCCATCTCTCCATCCCCTCTCTTTCTCCTCCTCCCCCTCTTTCTCCTTCCCTTCCCTTCTTCTTCATTGTCATTGTCACTAGATTACTGGTTTATTACAAAAGGACAGAACTCAGGAACATCCAGATGGAAAGAAGTACAGAACAAGGATGGGGGAAGAGTGTGGAAACTTTATGCTGGGTGTGCCACTTTCCCCAAATTTCCATGTTCACCAACCTGGCAGCTCGAAATCCTTGCTTTTTTAATACACTTTACTGCTTCCACAAAGTCATTTGAATCACTGAGAGTCTTAATACCATCAAGGATTAATATTCTGAGCACTTATGGTATCTCATCTCAGATTTCTCTTTAAAGAAAATGTATTTATTTTGGCATATACTAGATTATCATTTATCAGAGACAAAAATTAAATATCATGTGCTCTCATTTTAAGTAATTTTTTTCTTTTTATTAATGAATATTTATTATTGCAGGTATTCATTGAAAGTCAACTGGTCATTTTTCCTAAATTTTATTTTTAATTGTTTTATCATTCCTATGTTTGAGTACCTTAAGTTTAAAAAGAAAGTATTTTAATTCTGAATAAAACTATGAAGTTGAATATGTAAATTTCAAGACACTATATTAAGAATAAGTAAAATACAGTCTGGCTTTAGGGGGAAAAAGATAAATGAAAACAAATAATTAGGCTGAGAGTGCCACTAGGTTTTTCCTTATGATAATAGATCTTTCTGTGAAGCTATGCTCAATTTTGCTTTAGTTTGGGATAATCTTTATTTCCTCACTCTGAGGAAAATCCAGCAAATACCTATTGAACTCTTATTTTGACCATGGCATAATGAAGAGGAAGTTAATCATCATAATTTTTCACTTTTAGTAAAATGAGTTGAAAAGCTATTTCCCATTGTATTAGATGTGGCAATGCCAGCTATATTGAATGAACATTTTTTATTTTGTATTTTTGTAAGAAGTTTGGCTGTCTTGCATCTTAGCTTTATATGACAGATGTTAGGGGCCTTGAGGGGCCCCTGGGTGGCTCAGTGGGTTAAGCCTCTGCCTTTGGCTCAGGTCATGATCTCAGGGTCCTGGGATCTATGCCCATGTCGGGCCTCTCTGCTGAGCAGAGAGCCTGTTTCCCCCTCTCTCTCTGCCTGCCTCTCTGCCCACTTGTGATCTCTCTCTCTCTCCATCGAATAAATAAATAAAATCTTTTTAAAAAAAGATGTTAGGGGCCTTGAAATTGTCTCTGGATTAAAGAAAATGGTGAGATTTGGGGGGCTGGTGAGGCTTCACATTTGTGTATCATCAATAATCTTGGATGTTTAAGCAGACACATCCATATAGCATGAAAGTGAAGTATGGTCTTTGAGTCTAGGCTTCTTGCCAAACTGTAAGAATTTCAACCTCAGCTCTCCCAGCTATGAGATTTTGAGAAAATAACTTAAAATTCCTTGTACCTCAGTTTTCTCATCTGCTGAATGGGGATAATGACAGTAATAACACCCCCCTGATAGGGTTGTTGTGAGGTTTAAGTAATTGATACAGTCATATTATAGAGATCAATGTCTGGCACAGAGTCAGCATTTGCTGTTATTATGATCTAGACTTCAACTTTGAAGAATCTCGTGTAATTGTTTTCACACAAGAGTTCAGAAAAAGAATGCGATCACTGACTTGCCACACATCTTGTTGTTCATCATGTCAGTCAAGAACTGTCGATATACTATCTATTCAGCAATAAAAAGCTTTTGGCATTTACTCTCTTATTAAAAGAACACCCAGAGTGTTGACAAGAAGGCATCTTAGAAGGCATTTTTCCTCCCCAGCTCAGGGCAGCTGTGGATCCTGAGACCTCAGGCATCCAAGGTGGATCTGTGCACCTGCCCAGAAGACAGAGAACTTCTCTGTGTGTGTGTCTGAGTATCAGTCCCTGACAGGAAAGACAGAAGCAAATTTCAGACTGTGAAAAGGACAGAAATGCTTGGCAGTATGGATGGAGGATTTAGGCATTTATGAGCAGCTTTATTTGACAATGAATCCCTTGGAGTATAAACATTAGGGGTTTGAAGAATTTTTAGTTATTATAAGAAGACCTTCAGCAATCTGTTTTTCCTTTTAATTACACAACTGTACATTTGTGTAAAACTTCAGTTTTCAAAGTAGGAGATCCATTGGCGTCATGATATTCCTTTGCTCCGTCCTAACTTTGCTCTTCCCCTCCCCTGCTCTAGAGAAGTCTGAGGAAAAGGACACAATGAAGAGAATGATAAAAGAACAAATCCAGGTAGAAGCAAATAGATGGAATCCCAAGAAAGCAAAACCTTGGTCCACAGAATATGATTGAACCTGAGCACATTTAAATTTAATTACTCATGTTGTAAAGAGTCTGTGAGGTGAGCAGAATTCTGTCCTCTCAGTAAGTAGCTAATTTAAGGAATATACACTCTCTTGTCAAGGGAAACCTAGAATAAGGACAAGAAATATGTCTATTATTTTTAAACTTTCCTTCACAATTGGGTCAGTTTGGCCTAATATATAAATTCCTCCATGCAGGGATAGATCACACTACACTGTGAATTATGAATTGATAGGAACTGACCTGTGGGGCTGCCTAGAGACTGTGTAGTCTGAAGACCTGAGGTTTAGTTCTTGTTACTCCATACAGAACATTCCAAGTTGTCATTTCTTTATTGTGTTACTCTGATGAAGTTTCTTTTTTCTTTCCAAGTATCAATATTTAAAAAACGTAAATTGATATTTTACTGTATTTGACGTCATTGGACATCTCTCTTTGGAAAAGTGCTTTAAGGGTTCAAAGTTCAATTATGGCTTTTGTTAGGGTCATGGCACAAAGCCTAGGGTATCATTGCCTCATTTGGGCTTCTCTTGCCTGCTATGTGGCCTTTTACTTATTTTCTTACTCTGTGCTCTCTCTATGTCATCTTTCATTCTGTTGTCAGAGTTCTGAAGGACAAACTTAATCACATCTCTGCCTTAAGAATATTTACTGTCTCCTTCTAGGCCTAAGAATGAAACCCTAATTCCTCAGGAAGACGTGCAAGGCCCTTCCTCTCGCTGTTTTCCAGGAAGTCTTCTGCTGGGTATGCTCCACGCCAGCAGGATCATGGCTGGTTTTGGTCACCCTTTACCAGCAGGTTCAAAGGCGGCCAGCACGTGGTGTGGAGAGAAGGCGGCCGACCGGGGTGAGCGGGCAAGCACATGCCTTTCTCGAAGAGGGGGGAGGCACAGGAGCTGTTACCCGGCTCCAGTCGTTTGTTGCCATGTGGGAATGTAGGCCCAGTGTTGCCAGATCTTCTGATTTTTTTTTTTCAAGAGAAGCCAGAAATCTGGAATTTTATGAGAAATCTTCCAATTTTTAAATCTTGGCAACTAATTCAAAATATTTTTAAAACACTGTATGGGCCAAAAAGAAAAAAAAAAAAAAAGAGTCTGCCAGCTGAGACTGTGACCTCTCTGGTAAGAGCCAGAAAGTGTTTGTTGTTTACCTAGCCTTGGGTTCCACCCACACTACACTTCCTGCCCTTCCCCAAATATGCCATGTATTTTGCACTCCTCTTCTGCATTGCTCTGGCTGCCAAGAACGCCCTCCTCCTACTCCGCTTGGAAACTCCTACTCATCCTTCAGGACCCAGCCCAAACGTCACCTTCCCTGGTGAGGTTCACCTTCCCCGAGGAGGCAGAGTCTGCTTCTGCCCAGAAGGTCATTGCACATACCAGCAATATGGCAGTCCTCACAGACCAGGAGGGGCTCTCTTACGAATCTTCTCTGGCACCCAGAACAGGGGTCTGGCACATAGTAGGCTCTCACTAAATGTTTGTTGAAGGATGTGTTCCCATCAGAATGAATATATGAGATTTCCTGAGGAAATAAACACTTTGCAGTTCCTCTCATCTTTGCCATGTTGATTTCAATGTGGTAGGCAAATCCATCTGTGGATGTTGGTGTCCTTTTTCAGTTCTACACTACGTGCAGACTGTACTCTTTTTGGAGCTCTCCACTGTTACCACACTCATTGGCTTAGGGTTAAAGCATATCTAGGCAGATGGCTATATAACTATTTGTCTTAAGTGGGCTAAATTATTCAGATTGTTTTTCAAGAACTTAAGGTATAGTAGAAGAGTTGTTTCTTCAATGACCCGGGAGTAAGTTGTATAGAAATGAAATGATTACATGCTGAGTCAGGTAGTTCCAATTTTAAAAATATGCCTACTAATTTTGTAGTTTTATAAGCGTACCTTCTTTGTGAGAGTTTCATTTCTTAAAACTGTTTGAATTAAGTTTGATGTATATTATGAGAATAATGTCAGCCTAAATGATTTCATATGAAAAATGAAAGCCATTCCAATCCCTCCTTACCTCTGTTAAAGTAAAACCATAAGGGCTTCTAATTCCTAATTTCCTGTATACACCCCATACTTCCCAACAAACAAGCCCATCCACATAATTTGACCACATATCCACCCACACAAAAAAGCCCACAGATTCCATACACATACATGCATATAAACAGAGAAATACACTAAGCAATTTGCATATAATCATTCTGTCTACACAATAATATTCAAAGTAGACTTTCCTCCTCTGGAATTCAATACACTCAAATGTTAATTAGGAAATTGCATTTCTTCTGTTTCCATAAATCCATACACTCTCCTATTTTATTTTTCTGAAATTTCCTACTTATTCTAGGATTAAGACATAACTTGTCTGAAAATGTGGGAGGGTTTTTAAACAAAGGGAAAATTGAGTTCTTAAAGTTATCAACAGAAATTTACTTTCTTATTTAGGAGCTAATTAGCTGACTCAAGTAAGATTTGAAGGAACATCTCCCCACCCATTACTACCATTATACTATAAAATCAGAAAGATAGCAGAAAATCAGTTAAAAAGAACCCCAAAAGACAACAACATTTCTTTAATGAGAAAGTTCAAATTTGACATGATCCAAAGGATAACCAAAATTCGTGAACTAGAGAAGTCCAAATAACAAAAAATGAAAAGAATAAGGTTTTCAAATGATTTGTTTTCCAAGTCAACAAGAGATATCATTTTTGCATAATTGACAATAGATTACTATAATATGAAGTTTACTCTACATGTTTATGGAACAGTATTTGTTCTTTCTTCTGCAGTATTTCTCCTAAAATATACCACTAATAGGATTACTCAATTAGGGTCTCAAGAACTCCAGAAAAAGGTCAGGATAACACACAATGCTATGTTTGGCAGTAAAGTCCAACCACAATTCCAATCTCCCTCCTCTGCCCTCACACACAAGACTCCAGGGGCTAAAATTATGCCAAGTCATTCAAGTGTCACCGATTAACTTAAACAGCCTCCACGACAGTAGGAATCCAAATGAACGAGAAACTAAAGGCACTAGGCAATGAGCTCAAAGGTCAGATTTCTGAACTCTGAGCTGGTAGGACCTTGGTCACTGGCTAGTAGTAAGGCGTCAATCCCCCTACCCATTTGTTTGTGTTCTCTTATAGACCCTGTGGATGCAAACATGATTAGGATGTAGGCTTTCCAAGCACAGGGCTTCTGGTGTGAAGCCAGAAAGGGCAGGCCCCATTGCCTGGGAATGTGATGGATTCCAGACTCTCCTAAGCTTGGTGCTTCCTTCGTCCGTCCAGGACAGGTGCACTGTGTGAAGGTGCTATGCTCTGTGCTTCATCCTGCTGGTTCCCTTGTCCTTTCTGGCTACTCCCTCATTACAGAGCATTTTCAGGAATAACTGTGCTGGGAAAAACATTATGAATGGCTAAGATGTCAAACAGAAAGTATAATACAGTATCTACGGGTCAAAGGACAGAAGGGACAGGATCTAGTGGGTGAGGATGAAGTCAGCTATTAGTGAAAAAGGGAAGTCCTTTAACCAGGACTCTCTTGCTCTTGTGCAATGAGGCTTGTCCATAATGTTCATTTTCAGAGACAATAGGGAAACACCAGACAATGAAGGTAGTTAGAATTTCCAGACGGTAAATGATAGCAGGTCATTTTTAGACTAAAAAAATCCTGCATCTTTCCTTTTAAGGAAAATAAAAATCTTTCGGTATGATGCAGTCATAGACATAGTCATAGACACATTATTAGGTTATACATTTTGAAAACCTTATTAGGATCCCCAAACCAGGAATATAAAAGTATAGCTTATCCCCTTCCCCATAAAGACATATTTATTGGCATCTTACATTAAAAAAAAAAAGGCTTCTGAAAGTCCCAAATGTATCTAAATAAGCAGTTAAGAATATACAATGTGCATATGCCACATCAAAAGAGGTATTGTAATTTAAGGACTGTAGGGTAAAAATAAAACCCAAATCTGCCACAGTTGCATAGAAATGTGTTTAATCCTCTGTCTGAGTTATTTGGTCTGGAACATTACCCTGCCCCCCAAACCCTGACACAGACTTTGGTGGAAAGTTAGCCAGGCCACGGGGTTTCTGCAGGCTCTGTGGTAGGGTTGGACAGTCTTCATCCCCTCCCAGGGCTACCATGCTTTAAATAAACTCATCTGACTTTAAAGGAATGTTATACAGACAGATTGTTTGTTTGCACTCATATTTCTGAAATGGAGATGCTCCTGCTTATGTTAATATGGGAGCAGAAAGCTTCACAACAAAGACCAGCGTCAGGGGAATCTCATTTGTACCTGACGAAAGGATATCTTGAGGACCCCGTATTAAATTCTCCTTTCTTTGGGACTACAGTTGTCCTTCAGACCAGTCAGGAACTCTGGGGCCATGAGGCCTCCACATGGTTCTTGGAGAAATTAGGGACATCTCTCCCCAAATTATATTAGTTATGCTTTGGTGCCAAATGAGTGGGGTTTTTTTTAAGTCACAATTGCACATGCATATAATGATCATCATGCTAAGTAAAAATTATTGACATAGCAAGAGAGCTAAAATTGGTCCTCTCCACACTTTCACATGTTTATTAAACATCTTCTTCATGCCAGGCTTTGTATTGACTCAAACAGAAATATGAAAAGAGCATGCGCGTGGGGTGCTCAAAATAGTTCACAAGGGCTAGACAGTGAGTACTAAAAGGGAATGGCAAAGCAAAGGAGGGAACTCAAAAACATTGTACTGGAATCTCAGCTTAGCCGAAAGGCAAGTGGTTAAGGCCAAAAGGCAGAGAGTGAGGCAAAAATCTCAAAAATGTCATCATCCTTGGAATCTTTTATGAAGACACCATATCGGTGCCCATGTGCCAGCTCGCCGTCCACTCGTCCTGGACAGGCTTTCCTCCCACCTTCAGAGAGAAAGCTGTTTCTCCTGCTGAGTACCAGATTTCCCAAAAAAATGGCTTCCACTTTGAATTCATACTGTACAAGAAATACATATTTTTAAACATGGTCATCCCATTCAGTGTGGTAAGATGTTCACCCCCTAAGAAAGGCACAAAGAAATCCTTAAGTGAAGGAAACACAGAGCCACATGTCCCATCTCCCACTGTACTGGGGCTCTCATTTGGTGAGCCGGAGTGTAAGTTGTGCCTGCAGGATTTCAGTACTGAAATTGTACTTTCTGTCACTCTGGACTCTTCTGTCAGGTACTAATAGTTAATTTTTAGAAAACTAAAGGTAAGGGTGTGAACATTAATGCTTGGCCAAGGGTAGTTCAAAGAATTCAGCATGACCAGATCTGTGGTTTAGAATGGTGGGTGTAGCTGAGACGAGTTATATGAGGGAGACCGGAGATACGTTTGGATACTACAGCAAAAGTTTGTGATCAAAGAGAGGCTGTGGAGATGGAAAGGAGATATTTCAGAGAGAAAAATGTGGGTGGTAAAATTGACAGGGTTTGTGATGACTGAGATACAAAGAACGAAGCAGGGAAAGGTACGAGTTATAA
The DNA here is from genome assembly GCA_002007465.1 of Ailurus styani. Taxonomy (NCBI): domain Eukaryota; kingdom Metazoa; phylum Chordata; class Mammalia; order Carnivora; family Ailuridae; genus Ailurus; species Ailurus styani. Next base: position 1,103,353 of record LNAC01000114.1, read on the forward strand.
TGAGATTGATTTTTGACAGGATATGTAAAAACTGGATATCATCCTTACAAACAGTTTGTAACTTGGGCTAATTACCCAGAGCCACAAAAAAAAAAAAAAAAACCCAAAAAAACCCAAAAAAAACAAAACAAAAAAAACCCAAAAACAAAAACCAAAAACCAAAAAAAAACACCTGACATTTATGGCGTGGACTGTACTATAATGTTTTCCCCTAATATCTCTGCTGCGAAGGATGTACAGATTAGGGTTTATGTTATATTTGTATACCAAAGTTTTTCTGTAGCTAGGAAATAATTTTTTAAAAATAAATTTAAAAAATAATAAAAAGATTTAAAATTTTTAAAATAACTTTTAAAAAGATTTTTAAAAAATCTTTTAAAAAGATTAATTTTGGTAACAAGGTTATCAAACTGGTACACAGAGGTACAGTGCTGGTGGCTAATTGGCTTATGACTTCACGGTTCCCATCAATGCCTGCCACTGACAAGCCAGTGAATTATGGATTCCACCAGGTACAACAGAATACTGTTATTAGCAAGAAGTAATTAGGGTCAAAGGTCTTAGCTGGTCGTTATGTATAATATAGCACTTTTCATAAAAACAAAAATGTCAGCCCTGACTCAAATTTAAGGAGACATGCCATTATGGGTGTTTTCTTTCACTGTGGTTTATTTCTAGCATGAATTTGAATCCTTTAGGATTAGGATCTGGTATTTGTACTTGTGGCTACAGTGTGTGGGAAATAAAAAATCAATAGAATTCTATCTCAATGTTCTGACTCGTTAAACTTAATATACCTGCATTATATCTGTTGAGGACTATATTCTCATTCTTTCTATTTTTGAACCCATCTGGGAGAGAGTGTCTGTGTGTTTGTGACACTGCATATTATAGTCAAAGTGAAATTAATTATGTTTGTTCAACTTACTTCTAGCTCTTCAGTGATTTTAGCTAAAGAGACATGAATGACTATATCTTATACTAAGCAATAATGGTATGTGGCAATGCTGAAATATTACGCTTCTTGTCAGTTTTCCTTTTTACAGCATTTTGTGTGGGGGCTCAGATATTACAGAATATCCCTAGGGTAAAACTTGCCAGGTATTTACCTTCTGATTACCATAACACTGCATATAGCCTTATCTTCAAATTCCAAGACACTCATCTTTTTAGAATTGAGTAACATTTACTATCAAATCATGTTATAAAGATCTTTAAAAAAAATAGACACTTCATCTATAAGATGGTTATAATAATAGATAACATTATTCCCTAAATTAAGAAAAGATGGGTAAAATTTAGGAACAACATTTTAAAAGCCTAACAATTGAGTAATATTAAAGGCTGAAATAAAGTGTATCTATCATTTTAATGTCCCAAATTACTGTGTCCTCAAGAGGGATTGAATATATTGAAGTCTATTCAACACAATGAAAAAATTGTTCAATTTGGCTACAGTGAACACACTGCATCAAAGTAAACACTCTCTTTTAATGGCTGAAAATGGCATTAGCTTAAGTCCCTAAAGGATGCCAAGTTAACATAGTATCTGTACCAGGTATGCAATTGTTTTTAGGTACAGCCAATTTTGACTTCTGCCTTTTAGCAAGAATACATCACAGACCTAAAGTAAAACCTCCTTTGGGGTAAAGTGCATTTCTGGAATATTTAAGTCTGGTGGGAGAGGTAAGGATATGGTTAGTATCTAATCAATAACTGCACACCCAGAAAGAGGGATCTTAGTTTTGGCCAAACCCTTATTAAAGAAAAAAACCCCCCACATATATGTAGGATTAAAAACAAGCTAGAAACATGTGAACACAACTGAAAAGATTTCCCAGAGCATCTGGCCCCTGGCACAGTGATAGCAGAGACCACTCTGGAGGGCACAGGACGCTGAAAGCCAGGGCACGAGGCCCCATTTCTCCTGAACTTAGGCAAGTCCTGCGTTTTCCCTGAAAATCTGAGCCCAACTCTTGGCTTTCTCCTCTGAGGATTCTATACCCTAAGTTTTCTCTGTAATGCTAGAAGTTGGCCTGGATTTCCAACATTTCAACATTCCTAATTAAAGGAGGATTGTCTTTATCGGGCTGGCAGATGGTGCTGCAGCAGTCTGCTCGAATGGAAACGTTTGCAAGGCCTTCCCTGTTAGAGATTTACCAGGAGAAGCAAATGTACTGGATGCACCTTCCATGGCAAGTAATTAGGTGACTAGACAGGTCCTCAGAGGAACAGAGATAGACGCAGAAAGAGAGAGAGAGAGAGATAGGGAGAGAGAAATAGGGAGGGGGTTGGGTAGAGACAGAGAGAGGAAGATGGGGATAAACATGGGGCTAATAGGACAACTTTGAGATCTTTCCATCATGAAGCCCTGTTCTAATGCACTGCAGGGCCAGTAAAGGGTAGTGGCTAAGAGCAGAGACCTGAAGTCCCACAGACTTCATCTTGACTCTCTAATCTGCCACTGATGGAAGGGCAAGGTCTGTACCTTCTCTGCAATTCAATTTCCTGAGGCATAAAATAGGCTGACACAATTTTCCCAGAGGGATATTATCAGGACCCCATGAGGTAATGAATTTAAGGAGATGATTTTGCAACTGACATTGACACAGTGTCTGGTCTCAATAAATAATTTTATATTATTAAATCTAAGTTAATAGAGTTTATAACAATACGAGATATTGGAGATATAAATTCCATCATTTTTACAGAGCGCTAGCCTCAGTACTACTGATTTTGGTAAGCTCCGGTCGCTCCCCATGGCACGTGATCACTGGATTGACTGGCTTCTGTTTGGAGTACAACCTTAAATTTGGGTCTAGTAACAGCTAAAGGTTTTGCTTTCAAGGAAATCTACTCTGAGTTTTAATTATCAATGTCAAGGTTAAGTTCTCTGACAGTTTGCTTTCTTTCTGGCTTTACTATATTTCTACAGGCCAAGTGAACATTCTAGGAAAAAATAAATGGTAAAATGCTGAGGCTACAGACTGGCTCTTGGCCGTATGGTGGGATGAATATTCTTCCTCCAACCTACTCCCGATATCTTTTTTGTATCTCTCTTTGGAATCCAAGTCAAGCTCTTTACAATCACGTTGTCCCAGAACCGTCAGCTATGGTGTAGACTGACAATTATCTTTGCTTCTCAACAGAGTGCAGTTGAACAGTCAAAGACTCCAGGAGGCAATACAGTTGTCTTCAATTGCAACAGTTTAGCAGGGGTGTGGCCACCGGGGTTCCCAGGAGCTGCTCTCTCTGACTCCTCAATTAAACTCCTATAGTCATCTACCTGGTAATACTGGGGCAAATGGAAAATCTGTAGGGGACAAACCTGAAAAGTCTCAGGAGCAACTAAAAATATAAGAGAAACAGGGACAAAAGTCGTCTTCTTTCCTCTCCCTCCAACTCTTTTACAAATGGAAGAAAAATAAGTAAATTCATTTCTCAAACAAGGCATTCCTAGTGGCAAGTATTGGCAGGATGTGGAAGAAGTGAAACTCTCATATACCAGTGGTAGAGGTGTACGTTGGTACAATCACTTTGGAAAATCACTGGGCAGTTCCTACTAAGGGTAAATTACACCTAGTCCTTAACTGAGCAATTCCTCTCTAATAGTAAGGCATACATATGCGCACCAAAACCACATACAACATGTTCCCTTTAGGTATAATAAATAAAAACTGAAAGTAATTCAAATGTCCATCAACAGTAGAATGGATAAATAAAATTTTGATATTCATACAATGAAATACTACATGGCAAAAAATTAAAGAAAGAATTGCCACACATAGATGAATTTCATGAACATAATGTTGAATGAAAGAAGTCAGATACCAAAGGGTGCACACTGTATGTTCCATCTTACCTAAAGTTCAAAAAAAGGTAAAATGAATTTATGGTGTTGGAAGTCAGAACAGTGGCTACTCTTGGTAGGATAGTAACTGGAAAGGGCCCAAGGTGGAAGAGGGCTTGGAAAGGTTTTGTTTCTTGACATGGATATCTGGTTATACAGGTTTAACCTCTCTGTGAAAATGCACCAATTGTAAACTTATGATCTGTGCCCTTTGTGTACATCTATGTTATAGTTCAATAAAATTTACACAATAAAACAAAATAGCCTCCTGTACAAAGACTAGAAATGTGGCCTATAGTTCGGAGAGATGCTTGGCTAGTTGAGCCAGTTCTCTGAGAAGGAACATCAGAAGCAAGATCAGCACCTGAGTTTCACTTAAAACATTTGAACAAATCATTGGTTCTCTCTTTGTCTCACTTTTCTCTTCTAAATGAGGAAGGACGTCACTAGAAGTTGCATAATATTTCTCATGATTCTATCATGGGCCTACCGACCTCAGAACGAGCACACTTAACCACCAGACTTGTTGCCTGCCTCAACTGACCCACAGGCAGATGGCAGTCTCTAATGTTCTCCCGAAGGTGAAGGCCGCTTCCTCCTCAGATTCTTGGGCAGTCTGATAGAAAACTACATTAGAATAGACTTCTAGAAAAGGATTTTTTTCCTCTGGTAGCCTGTAATCTATTAATGTTGCGTCTCATTAAGCAATAATCCCTCAAAGAGCATTCACCCTTAATCCTAATACAAGTGAGATGGGTTAAAGCAAAAATTACACTTAAGGTAACCAACCTATAGACCTTAAGTAAGCTCTTCAGAGGGAGAGGGGTTATGTTCTTAAAGCTGCCAAATGCAGCATTGGATTTTTGATTACCTATTGCATTTGACCTCCTAACAAACTGGGATTATCAACATCCCCTTGCCAACTAAATTCTAATGAGGAGGTCTGAACTGAAATTAAATGCAGATAGTTTAAATGAGGCCTTATTATGCTAACCATGTGCTTCAGCTGGGCCAAAAACTTCCCTAAATTGGGATCTTTGCTTTGAGAAGGCTTTTCCCATGCCCCACACAGGGAGGGGGAGAGGCCCATTTCATCAGCCCCCCTCCCCTGACCCCTCTCTTCTTACCTTGGGACAATCTAGAAAAGTTATTAGAATGGAAAATGTTTTGCTGATTTTTTTTTTTTTTTTGCGTATAATTTCCGAGAAATTTCCAAAATAGCAAGGGGATGCTGACTTCCCACTAGGACTCAATAGAGTGTAGCAAATCAAACAATTTTCCAAAAGGCATTTTCCTACCACTCATCTGACCACATTTCCCACCCCACAGAGAAGTACTGTGGCTGCAAGCAGAATTAGATCTGAAATTCTCGGATTGAAATAGGTATATTTTCAAATGTTGGAGGGAGAAAGGAGCAGAGAAAAACTCCAGTCGGGATTTT
>LNAC01000114.1:1108715-1183282 GCA_002007465.1 Ailurus styani
GGGGGGGGGGGGGGGGGGGGATGGCGGGGAGGGTAGGAAATGGCAAAGGATAGCAGTGTAATCAGGAAAGAAACAAAGTCACTTACTTTCTGTAACTGAGCAGAGGTGGGGTGAAGCCATCGGCACACTGAGGAGCGGGGAGAGTGACTTCTTGAGCAACACAGAGGACGGTTTCAGATTCTACTCTCAGTGATCTGCGGGTCTTGTCTAATCAGGGAAACTTTATTTTTCACCATTCCTTGCTGAGCTGTGACACATGAAAATAATTACTGAGGTTAGGGATGGAAAATATTTATTAGGTCAGCTCGACCATCCTTCCCACTATGTAGGCCGGCTCCCCGCTGGGCCGGGAAGACATAGCTATGACAACAACCTGGCCTGTCCCTGTCTCCTAGCACCTGAAAAGCAGGTTATTCGCTCCTTCCGGTCATTGCTGGGTTTTGTGAATGAAAAAGAAGACAGCGAGATATAATCCAGCAACAGGAAGTCCTGTCTCCCAGCACTGACCAACTATTAAGATGGGAAGTTGTCTGACTTGGTTTCAGAAGGTTGAAGTCCAACCCTTCCTTGACGTCTCCCTTACTGTTTGTTTGTTATGACAGATGCAGGAGGCCATAGTTAAGGTCAGGAAGGTTTCTCCGACGGGTCGCATCCTGTGCTCGTGGCTTTTCCTCAGGTGAGGCCCTGCCCCTCACAGCTGGCGCTCAGTAGATCCTCGCTCAGGGGCCTGCATGCCCCACTGGTTGTTACTCAGCCACGGAGCAGAGAGCTGGTCCCCTCTCGGCTGGCCGAGTCAAGGCTCCCTCCCCCGAGCCTTCCTCCTTTCTGCTGTTTTTCTTCTGCATGATTTCCGCTTGCTAACTTCGAACCTGTCCTAAAGAGACCAGGGAAGCACTTAGCAGCCCAAAGACGGTCTCCTCAGAGCCATAGAGACACAGCTGCCCCCTGTGCTGGGCCTCCCAAATAAACGGCTCTCCTCAACCCCCCACCAGCTCCAGTCTATGCGCCCTTGTTTCACACGGAAGTCTCGGGCTGGTTCTCTGCAGGACTCAGTGCACAGAGGCACTTAATATGTGTAAAATAGTGCTCTCTGCTGTCCCCACCCCTCCCCATGTGACTGGGGGGTGTAGGGGTGAGGGGCTTCCATCTCCTCAGAGTTGCCTCCACACACCAAGAAGGAGCTCAAGGGCCCCACACAGCACTGGTCTCAGAAAACAGCCCAAAAGAATTGGTTCGAATTCCTACCCAAGCCCCAGAACATGTAAGGGGAAAATGGAGCAAAACTTGCTATAAATTAAGGAAGTGACTGAGGAAAAGGTTATAATGATTGAAGATATTCACATTGAGTGCTAGGGTTGCTTGTACAGGTGGTGTAGGGTAGGAATAAGCATCCAAGGAGACAAATGATCCATACAGTCTGCTTGTCCATGTACAAGAAGGGCCTACACGGAATGTTTTTAAGGTAACTGAAAACCGTCCACAATCCCCCCGGGCAATTGCACAGGTCTGGGTAGAGGGAGACCTTTTACTGGCCCTCTACAGGGCCGTCCTATTATGGCAAGCTGTTTGCAGCCTTCAGGGCTGCCAGGCAGGCGTGGTGATGACCGAGCCCTCAGCTCTGCATGAAGACGCTGTGTCTGGTCAGGAGTGCGGTTTTCCATACAGATCTTCTCACAGAACTTTGAATACACTGAATTTTAATGAGGTCCAGTCACTGGCCTTCTCCCTCCCTCATCCACGTCCAGGGCCGATACGCAGCACACCCCAAACCCTTGCAGTCCTCCCCGAGCTTCAGCTAGGAACACGCTGTCCCCCGGGGAGGAATGTTCTTCTCACAGGGAACTGAGGCACTGCTCTTTAAGGCTGTGTCAGCCTTTCACTAAATAACTGACCAATTTTTTAAAAAAGTGAGGGAGGTCACCCCAACCTAAAAAAATCCAGCTTATTCTTTTTACTACACGAATTAGTCAACTGTAGGCCATGGAGGATTCTCTCCTGAATGTTTACTAGTAGGTATTAGGATGGTGTTGGAACCTGGGGAATACATAAATATGAACCAGATGTCATAAGTGATCAGATATGTGTCATTCAAGATAACAGGTTATTTTTATTTTGATTTTTTTTTAATTTTTAAAAAAGATTTATTTATTTATTTGACACAGAGAGAGAGAGATCACAAGTAGGCAGAGAGGCCGGCAGAGGGAGAGGGGGAAGCAGGCTCCCACTGAGCAGAGAGCCCGATGCAGGACTTGATCCCAGGACCCTGAGATCATGACCTGAGCCGAAGGCAGATGCTTAACCCACTGAGCCACCCAGGTGCCCCAAGATAACAGTTTTTAACACATTTTATTTTTATTTTTTTTTAAGATTTTATTTATCTATTTGACAGACAGAGAGAGAGATCACAAGCAGGCAGAGAGGCAGGCGGAGAGAGAGGGGGAAGCAGGCTCCCCGCCAAGTAGGGAACCCGATGTGGGACTTGATCCCAGGACCCTGAGATCATGACCTGAGCCCAAAGCAGAGGCTTTAACCCACTGAGCCACCCAGGCGCCCCAAGGTAACAGTTTTAAAGCCAGAGTTTCTCAGATTCAAAAAAGGAGACTGATTTTAACTGTATTTCAAGACTCTTCTTCTCTATGTCAAAACTGAATTATAGCTCTTTCGGTTTTTCCTTTAATATCTTTTTTTTTCCTTGCTCCATATGCACTGAGGGTACTATAGTAGGGGACTTGCTAGCCTCACATCAATAGATTTTTCTAATTCATTTTCATATCCATAAATATTTCAATTTTCTTTCCTATTCTACAGCAAAAAAAAAATTCATGCTTTTCACTTTTCTTTTTGGAAAATAAATGAACCAAAATGCAATATGATATTTAAGTGAACAGTGCAATGAACATTAAATGGTCCACGTGGCATTACATTATGTTTTCAGTTTTGTTCTATGCATCTTTCTAATACAGGCAAAAGCTGGTGTTCATGTAAATTGCTCTGGTTTTATAGAACAGGATGCTGCATTCTTTTTGAGACTCAGGGCCCTGGTGCAGTAATAGAAAAAAAAAAAGGCAGCAACAAAATAATGGGCACTGGCAATCAAACTATCATTATAGGTACATTATGTGCGGGGTGCTAAATTGGTAGAAGGTCTTTATTTTTAATTTCTGCTCATCTGTTCACCATTATTAAGCGAGCTTAGACACCAGAGGAGATTTAAGAGTGACAGAGGGTAATTATACACTTTAGGAAAAGATATTTTTCATCATAGGGTTAGAACCACACCAAGAAAAAAGCCCCTTCGGGATTTTATGCAGAGCTTCAATGTACATTTTTGTTTGGACAGGTACATGTTTTTTATTTTATATTCCAGTTTGCATTTCACATAATGCTATTCCTATCATATTTTTATAGTCCGGCTGTATATAATTTCAGTTGTTTTCAAGGGCATCATTTTAATAAATGATTGTTCATTTTGTACTCTGTACTTAAAAATAATTCACAATGCAGTTAATGAATTTTCAATTTTCCAATTATGGTTAGTGTCATTGGGATGAAAATGTGAGCATTTTAAACATAATTGGAGACTTTGGTTAACTGGAATGATTGAGAGCACAAAGATCATAGAAACTACACAAATTTTGGCAGTTTGATTGGTGTATAACTGACATACAATAAATTACATGTATTTAAATCGCACACTTTTGTAACTTTTGGTATCTGTGTGATATGTTATATCACATATGATATATACAAGTATGTATGAACACAATCTAGTGAAACCATCACCACAATTACAATAAAGATAGTGAACATAGTCATAACTCCCCCCAAATTTTCTCGTGCCCCTTCTTTTGTAACCTCTCCCTTACACTCCTCCCTCCCCTCTGCCCTAGGTAACAATTCATCAGCCATCACTATAGTTTATTTTGCATTTTCTACAGTTTTACTTAAATGGAATCACACAGTAATAAACTCTTTTTCTGGCTTCATTCATTCAGCACAGTTATTTTGAGATATATTCATGTTGTTGCATGTATTAATAGCTTATCCCTTTTTCCGCTATTCCATTATATGGGTATCTCACAATTTGTTGTCCATTCACTTGCTGGTGGACATTTGGATTGTGTCCAGGTTTTGACTATTTGAAATAAAGCTGCTCTAGACATTCATATAAAAATCACTGTATAATCAAAAATTTTCCTGTCTTTGGGGTAGATAGGAATGTCATAGCTAATTCATATGGTAGGTGAGTGTTCAAATTTATTAAGAAACTGACAAACTATTTTCCAAAGTGGTTGTACCATCTTCTATTCCCACTGCAGTCTATGAGAGTTCCAGTTGCTCCTCATCCTCACCAACGTTGCTATGATCAGTCTTTTATTTTTTATTTATTTTTTAAGCTTTTATTTATTTATTTATCAGAGAGGGAGAGCGAGCAAGAGAGAGAGAAAGCACAGCAAGGAGAATGGCAGAGGGAAAGGGAGAAGCAGGCTCCCTGCTCAGCAGGGAACCCTATGCAGGGCTTGGTCCCAGGACCCTGGGATCACTACCTGAGCCGTAAGCAGATGCTTAACAAACTGAGCCACCCAGGCATCCCTGGTATGGTCAGTCTTTTAAATTTTAGACATTTTATAGGTATATAGTGATTTCTAATTCTGTTTGTTTGTTGTTGTTGTTGTTGTTTTTTGGAGTAACTGTAGACTTCTTAAATTTTTTTTTTTTAATTCCAGTATGGTTAACATACAGTGTTATATTAATTTCAGATGTGTAATATATGGATTCAAGAATTCTATACATCACTCAGTGCTCTTCACAATAAATGTAGTCTTGGGCGCCTGGGTGGCTCAGTGGGTTAAAGCCTCTGCTTTCGGCTCAGGTCATGATCCCAGGGTCCTGGGATCGAGGCCCGCATCGGGCTCTCTGCTCAGCAGGGAGCCTGCTTCCTCCTCTCCCTGTCTCTCTGCCTGCCTCTCTGCCTACTTGTAATCTCTCTCTCTATGTCAAATAAATAAATAAAATCTTTAAAAAAAATAAAAAAATAAATAAATAAATGTAGTCTTAATTCCCTTCATGTATTACACCCACCCCCCCATCCACCTCCCCTGTGGTAATCATCAGTTTGTTCTCTACAGTTAAGAGTCTGGTTTTTGGTTTTTCTCTTTTTTGCTTTGTTTTGTTTCTTAAATTCCACATATGAGTGAAATCATACGGTATGTGTCTTTCTCTGACTTTCACTTAGCATTATACTCTCTATAGCTTCCCATGTTGTTGCAAGTAGCAAGATTTCATTTTTTTATGTCTCAGTAATATTCCATTTTGTGTATATATACCGCCTCTTTTTTATTCATTCATCTGTCAATGGATTCTTGGGTTGTTTCCATATCTTGGCTATTGTAATTAACGCCTCAGCAAACATAGGGATGCATATATCTTTTTGAAGTAGCGTTTTGGTATTCTTTGGGTAAATATACAGTAGTAAATTATTGGATAACATGGTAATTCTATGTTTAATTTTTTGAGAAAACTCCATACTATTTTCCAGAGTGGCTGCAGTAGTTTGCAATCCCACCAACAGTGCATGAGGGCTCCTTTTCCTCCACATCCTCTCCAATATTTGTTGTCTCTTGTATTTTTTATTTTAGTCATTCTGACAGGTATGAGGTGATATTCCATTGTGATTCTAATTTACATTTTCCTGATAATGACTGATGTTGAACATCTTTTCATGTGTTTGTTGACCATCTATATGTCTTCTTTGGAGAAATGTCTGTTCATGTCTTCTGTCCATTTTCTAATTGGGTTATTTGGGTTTTTTGTGTATTTTGTAAAATTTCCTTCCTTCCTTCCTTCTTTCCTTCCTTCCTTCCTTCCTTCCTTCCTTCCTTCCTTTCTTCCTTTCTTTCATTCTTTGAGAGAGAGACTATGAGTGAAGGCAGCAGGGGGCAGAGAGAATCTTTTTTTTTTTTTTTTTTATTCATTTGACACAGAGAGAGAGATTACAAGTAGGTAGAGAGGCAGGCAGAGAGAGAGGAGAGAGGAGGAAGCAGGCTCCCTGCTGAGCAGGGAGCCCGATGTGGGCCTCGATCCCAGGACCCTGGGATCATGACCTGAGCCGAAGGCAGCGGCTTTAACCCACTGAGCCACCCAGGCGCCCTGAGAGAATCTTAAGCAGATACCATGCTGAGTGTGGAGCCTGTTGTAGGATTTGATCCCACAACCCTGAGATCATGATCTGAGCCAAAAGCAAGAGTCAGATGCTCAATCAACTGAGCCACCAAGGTGCCTCAAGTTATATAACTTATTTATATATTTTTGGATACTAACTCTTTGTCAATTATGTCATTTGCACATGTCTTTTTCCATTCAGTAGGTTGTCTTTTCATTTTATTAATTGTTTCCTTTGCAGCACAGAAGCTATTTATTTCGATGTAGTCCCAATAGTTTATTATTGCTTTTGTTTCCCTAGCCTCAGGAGACATATCTAAAATACGTTACTAAGGCTAATGTCAGAAAAATTACTGCCTATGTTCTTTTTTAGGATTTTTATGGTTTCAGTTCTCCCATATAGTTCCTTAATCCATTTTGAGTTTATTTTTGTGTATGATATAAGAGAGTAGTCCACTTTCATTCTTCTGCATATAGCAGGTCAGTTTTCCCAACACCATTTGTTGAAGAGACTGTCTTTTCCCATTGGATATTCTTACCTCCTTTGTTGAAGATTAATTAACCATATAATTGTGGGTTTATTTCTGGGCTTTCTATTCTGTTCCATTGATCTATGTGCCAATTTTTGTGCCAGTACCATACTATTTTGATTACTTCAGCTTTGTAGTATATCTTGAAATCTGGGATTGTGATACCTCCAGTTTTGTTCTTCTTTTTCAAGATTGCTTTGGTTATTTGGGATCTTTTGTGGTTCCATACAAATTTTAGGATTGTTTGTTCTAGATATGTGAAAAATGTTGTTGGTATTTTGATAAGAATTGCATTAAATGTGTAGATTCCTATGGGTAGTATATTTTAACAATATCTGTTCTTCTAATTCATGAGCATGGACTGTCTTTCCATTTCCTTGTGTTATCTTCAACTTCTTTCATCAGTGTTTTATAGTTTTCAGTGTAAAGATCCTTCTCCTCTTTGGTTAGGTTTATTCCTAGGTATCTTACTGTTTTTGGTACAGTCGTTAATGGATTGTTTTCTTAATTTCTCTTTCTGTTACTTTATTATTAATGTATAGAAATGCAATGGATTTCTGTATATTGATTTTGTTTCTTGCAACCTTACTGAATTCATTTATCACTTCTAGTAGTTTTTTGGTGAAGCCTTTGGGTTTTCTATATACAGTATCACATCATCTGCAAATAGTGAAACTTTTACTTTTTCCTTGCTGAATTGGATGCTCTTTATTTCTTTTTTGTTGCCTGATTGCTGTGGCTAGGACTTCCAGTACTATGTTGAATAAAAGTGGTGAGAGTGGATATCCTTATTCTGTTCCTGATCTTAGGGGGAGAAAGCTTTCAGTTTTACACCACTGAGTCTGATGTTTACTGTGAGATTTTCATATATGGCCTTTATTATGTTGCAGTATGTTTCTTTTAAACCTATGTTCTTGAGGGATTTTATCATGAATGGATGTTGTACTTTGTCAAATGCTTTTTCTGCATTTTGGAAGATCATATGGCTTTTATCCTTTCTCTTGTTGATGTGATATATTATGCTGATTGATTTGTGAATACTGAACCACCCAGGAATACATCCCACTTGATTGTGATGAATGATTTTTTTTAATGTATTATTGGATTCGGTTTGCTAATATTTTGTTGAGCATTTTTCTCATTTTGGTTTTAGCTTGCATTTCTCTAATGGCTAATGATGGGCATCTTTTCACATGATTATTTGCCATCCATGTATTTTCTTTGGTGAAGTGGCTGTTTAATATTTTTGCCTATTTAAAAAAAAAGGGTTTTTTCTTCTTATTATTGAGTTTTGAGAGAGTAACTCATATTTTACCTAAGAAATTTTTGACTGATTCAAGGTCACAGAGATTTTATTTTATAATTTTTTTCTAGAAGTTTTATAATTTTATGTTTTACATTTAAGTCTGAGGTCCATTTTAATTTTTTGTATACAAGTATGGATAGGAGTTCATTATTTTGCATATGAATTTCCAATTGTTCCAGCACAATTTGTCAGAAAAACTATTTTCTCCACTGAATTGCCTTTGCACTGTGGTAAAATATCAATTGTTTATGTATGTATGTGTCTACTTCTGGACTCTCTATTCTGTTCTATTGATTTATTTGTTGTTACCTCAATTTTGAGTCTTCTGGGCTATGAACATGGTTTATCTCTTCATTTACTTAGATTCTCTTTAATTTCTCTCAGGAATGTTGTGTATTTTCAATACACAGGTCTTTCAAATCTGTTGCCAAATTTATTTCTAAGTGTTTCATATTTTTGATGTTATTATAAATAGTATTGCTTTTTAATTTCAATTTCTGATTGTTGCTAATATATAGAAATACAATAGATTTTTGTATATTAATCTTGTAAGCAGTTACCCTGGTAAATTCACTTATTCTAGCTGTTTGTAGATTCCACTAGATTTTCTTCATATATGAGTATGCAGTCTGTGGAATAAAGACAGTGTTATTTATTCCTTTCCAACATGGATGTGTGTTATTTCTTTTTTTTTTTTAAAGATTTTATTTATTTATTTGACACAGAGAGAGAGAGAGAGATCAGATCACAAGTAGGCAGAGAGGCAGGCAGAGAGAGAGGAGGAAGCAGGCTCCCTGCTGAGCAGAGAGCCCGATGTGGGCCTCGATCCCAGGACCCTGGGATCATGACCTGAGCCGAAAGCAGTGGCTTTAACCCACTGAGCCACCCAGGTGCCCGGATGTGTGTTATTTCTTTTTCCTGTCTGATTGCACCAGCTGGAATCTCCAGTAGAATGTTGAATAGAAGTGGTGACAGTGAGCATCCTTGCCTTGTTCCTGATTTTAAAGAGGCTTTCAGTCTTTCACCATTAAGCATGATGCTAGTTATAAGTTTTTCAAAGATGCCCTTTATCAGGTTGAAGAAGTTCCCTTCTATTCCTAGTTTCTGAGAGTCTTGTTCAGGAATGGATGTTGGATTTTGTCAAATCTCTTTCTGCATTTATTGAGGTGATCATAGTTATTCTTTTACAGTTTGTTCAATTTTCCAATGTCAAACCAGCTTTGCATTCTAGGGATAAACCCTACATGGTCATGAGGTATTATCCATTTTTTATATCATTGGATTTGAGTTGATAAAATTTTATTTAAAATACAGTGTTATAGGCAGAGTGCAGAGAATTTTTAGGGTAGTGAATCTACTGCCTGTAAGACTATCATAGTGGACACATGTCATCACATATTTGTCCAAACCCACAGAATGTAGAACACCAAGAGTGAACCCTAATATAAACTATGGATGCTAGGTAGTAATATTGTGCCAGTGCAGGTTCATCAATTATAACAAATGTACTATTTTGGTGGGGNTATTTTTGATGTTATTATAAATAGTATTGCTTTTTAATTTCAATTTCTGATTGTTGCTAATATATAGAAATACAATAGATTTTTGTATATTAATCTTATAAGCAGTTACCCTGGTAAATTCACTTATTCTAGCTGTTTGTAGATTCCACTAGATTTTCTCCATATATGAGTATGCAGTCTGTGGAATAAAGACAGTGTTATTTATTCCTTTCCAACATGGATGTGTGTTATTTCTTTTTTTTTTTTAAGATTTTATTTATTTATTTGACACACAGAGAGAGAGAGACCAGATCACAAGTAGGCAGAGAGGCAGGCAGAGAGAGAGGAGGAAGCAGGCTCCCTGCTGAGCAGAGAGCCCGATGTGGGCCTCGATCCCAGGACCCTGGGATCATGACCTGAGCCGAAAGCAGTGGCTTTAACCCACTGAGCCACCCAGGCGCCCGGATGTGTGTTATTTCTTTTTCCTGTCTGATTGCACCAGCTGGAATCTCCAGTAGAATGTTGAATAGAAGTGGTGACAGTGAGCATCCTTGCCTTGTTCCTGATTTTAAAGAGGCTTTCAGTCTTTCACCATTAAGCATGATGCTAGTTATAAGTTTTTCAAAGATGCCCTTTATCAGGTTGAAGAAGTTCCCTTCTATTCCTAGTTTCTGAGAGTCTTGTTCAGGAATGGATGTTGGATTTTGTCAAATCTCTTTCTGCATTTATTGAGGTGATCATAGTTATTCTTTTACAGTTTGTTCAATTTTCCAATGTCAAACCAGCTTTGCATTCTAGGGATAAACCCTACATGGTCATGAGGTATTATCCATTTTTTATATCATTGGATTTGAGTTGATAAAATTTTATTTAAAATACAGTGTTATAGGCAGAGTGCAGAGAATTTTTAGGGTAGTGAATCTACTGCCTGTAAGACTATCATAGTGGACACATGTCATCACACATTTGTCCAAACCCACAGAATGTACAACACCAAGAGTGAACCCTAATATAAACTATGGATGCTAGGTAGTAATATTGTGCCAGTGCAGGTTCATCAATTATAACAAATGTACTATTTTGGTGGGGGTTATTTAAAATGAGGGGAGTTGTGCATGTGTGGGGGAAAGAAGTACAGAGATATCTCTGTATCTTCCGCTGAATTTTGCTGTGAACCTAAAGATGCTCTAAAAAATAAACTACTAAAAAGCGTTGGGAGATAGCAGTGCATAGTTTGCAACAATGTGAATGTACTTAAAACCACTGAGTTGTACACTGTAAAAATGGTTAAAATGATAAATTTTTATATGTATTTTACCACAACAGAAATTATTATAAGATCTTTCACGAATACAAAGGAATGTAACACATGAAGATAAAAATGAGCACCCATGTGCCTACTACTAGATTAGGAAATAAATCATTGTTATACATAAGTCTTGGGCACTCCTCTGAATGATACTCTCTTCCTCCCAAGGATAACCACTCTTCTGACTTTATGTTTACCATTCCTATGCTTTCCAATCTTGACATATCTCTAACTAATGTATCAGTTATTGTATGTTTCTAAACTTCATATATATACATATTATCTGGTATGGATCCTGCAAGTGCTCCTTCTTACTTAAAGCTGTGATTTTCAGATTTATCCACATTGATACATGTAACTACTCACTTTCCTTGCCCTTGAAATGCATTGAGTAAATATACCACATTTTATTTATCAAAAAAAATACAGGGTTTTTTTTGTCTTGTTTTGTTTTTTAAGTAAACTCTATGCCCAATGTGGGGCTTGAATTCACAGTCCCAAGATCAAGAGTCACATGCTCCACTGACTTAGCCAGCCAGGCGCCCCAATACAATGTTACTTTAAATAATGTGATATTATTTTGTTAAAATACAGTAAGTATCTTTTTTTTAAAGAGATTTATTTATTTATTTGACAGAGAGAGAGAGATAGTGAGAGAGGGAACACAAACAGGGGTAGTGGGAGTGGGAGAGAAAGAAGCAGGCTTCCCGCTGAGCAGGGAGTCCAATGCGGGGCTGGATCCCAGGACCCTGGGATCATGACCTGAGCCAAAGGCAGATGCTTAACAAGTGAGCCACCCAGGCACCCCTACAGTGAGTATCATAAACAAAATTTGAACCCTGGTTAATTCTTGATTGGTTCAGAATATAAAATCTATAGGATCCATAGAATTTTTAAAGAAAATAATTTCTTTTAATATAATGGCTGATGTTGAGTTCCTATAACATTTATTATCTGCTCTACATACATTAAGTAATTGTACACTGTATGTATTGTTTTTAATTATAGAACTTATTTAATATTGCATCTCCAATTAAATTATATGTCTTTTAGCTGGAATCACATTTAATCTACCTTCTGTGTTCTTCTCAGCACCTAGCACACTAGATGGCTACCAAGGCCCAGACTTTCATTAGCAGGTGCTTAATTAAGACACTCCCTGACTGAGATGGACTGATTGAATAAATTAATTCCTGTTCCTCAGTGTCCTCAGCACTGTTGATTTCAGGATTGGATTTTTGAGAGTGATGGAAAAAGAATTAAAAATTACACTTTTCTATCTTTCCCAGCTCCAAGTCTTGACTTGTCTCCAAGCATGAAAATAGCCAGTGGAGAAAGAGTGGGAGGCTGAAAGTCAGAGATGGGGGCAAGTACAACGGGTTCTAGGAAAGGCTGCCACTGAGTGCTCTCATATCTTGGGTTCAGGTCACCCATGCATACAGATCAATTGTGTGTGGAGAACCCAGGTCTCACCTATGAACGTGAGAATGGCATTTGCAAGATTAGATCATTATTGTTAGTTTAAGTCTATTGAATTTATACTCATGCTTGAGAAGTAACAGTCAAGAATTGATGACATTTAAAACTATTCTTTTCTTGGGTACTGAATAAGAGTTTGAAAGTATAGAAGAGCTAGGATATCTTATGTACAGTGCAATCCTACTTGTATAGGATTTTACTCCTACTTCTTATGTTCTTATCAGTAGATGGATATAATTTTTATATTCAAACACTCATGAAAATGGAAGACAAGAAAAAGACTGGAAGTATATAACACTAAACTTATAGAATTAATTACAGGGTTTTTTTTCTGATCTTAATTTTCTATAATAAATATTCATATCTGCTTTCAGAAGCAAAAAGCATTTTTAAAGACCCAATTAAATAATACTAATGGTTATAATGCTAGCCATGTCAATAGCCAAGACCTTGGACTAGCTTACCTGTTAGAGCCAATCAATTCCCATCTTATGTTGTTCAGTTTGCTTCCTAGAAATCCCGAGTGAATAACAAAATTTTGTCACATCTATAGATAAAGTAAAATGGGAGTTTGGAATATAGTATTATAATTTACTAAATTCCCTTTACTGAGCAAAGTAAGTATCCATGAAAAAACAGTAAACCAACCTGAGTTCATTGCTTAGAATACAAAAATTCAAAAGCAAAAAAGAAAAACAACCAGCCAAGATAACGGGGATCTGAGAAAGCAGTGGAGCGAAGGTGATAGCTGTGGTCAGAAGTATATCAGCCAGGATCAGAAGGGACAGCATGAGTGACTGGGGTTGATATCACAGGTCAATTGCTATGATCCCTAACCTAGCCAGTTAAAAACAGATATCTTTGTCCTCATTCAGAATAATAACACAATAATGCTTATCCTTCCTAAGGATGGCAGAAATTCTGGTGTTACCTAGTAAATGCTGGTCTCCAATGGCACTGAATAATGGGTGACGATGATTCACATGGGGTTGTTAATAGTCACCATATTTTTCTTATACTGATAAACAATTTTTAAAGAACATGAACACCAGAAAGTATACCTAAACTATGTATGGTACATTAGGCATAATTTATTCTTTTACAATTCAAAAGACTTTTCAGGTCTTAACAATGACTAGAAGTCATTGGAGTGTATGAAGATTCTAAGAAAGTGTCAGTTACAGGATGCTAGATTGAAATCGTGTTGAAATCTGCTTGGTAATAAAGTATTTCCTTGACCTCGTATGATCCCATTTCTTTAAAATATGTAATTATGAAACATATAAAAATAATATATGAATAGACATATAA
Source organism: Ailurus styani (assembly GCA_002007465.1). NCBI lineage: Eukaryota > Metazoa > Chordata > Mammalia > Carnivora > Ailuridae > Ailurus > Ailurus styani. The sequence continues at coordinate 1,122,315 of LNAC01000114.1, forward strand.
AATATAATATATATAAACAGCTAAAATAATAATAAACAAAAACACCTGTGCACCCACTACCAAGGCTTTGAAGCCTCTGTGTAGCTTTCCCAAAATATTTCTCCCAATGATAACACAACCCTGAATTTTGTGTACAAGATTCCTTCAGGTTTTATCATATAGGTATGTCTCTAAACATTATGTTTGGTTTCCATGTTTTTGAACTTTATATATACTGAATCATCATATATTTTTAAAATTTTTATTATTTATTATTTTTGTTTTTGAGGGGGAGAGACATGGGTGGGAGGAAGAACAGAGGGAAAGGAAGAAAGAGAGAAGATTAAGCAGGCCTCACACCCAGTGCGGAGCCTGACACGGGGCTCAATCTCACAATCCTGAGATCATGACCTGCGCCGAAATCAAGAGTTGGGCGCTTAACTAACTGAGCCACCCAGGTGCCCCAATATTTATTTTTTTAAGTCCACATTAAGTTTGTGACATTCGCCTCTGCTCATATAGTTAACTGTAGTTCATTCATTTTTCACTGCTGTAGAGTACTTTATTGTTGAATATACCACACTAGGCATTCTAGAAATAAAACCTGTTTTTTTTTTAATTGACTAAATTGTCCAAGATAGGAAAAAAAAACAAACAAACAGTCATTTCCTCTTGAGAAACAGTGCAGGGTATGTGGCTAAGAGCCACTCCCAAGGCTCACACGTTGGTTTTAGCAGTGTGACTTTGGAATGGTTACTTAAACTCTCTGACCCTCAGTTTCATTTGTACCATGAGGATAATAACAGCACCTATCTTATAGAGTTGTTACAATCATAAAATGAGCTAATACATGTAAAGTGTGTGGAACAGTGTCTGGCTCATATTTATATGCTCAGTTAAACATGATTCCACCATAAGAGATAGAGATTTGGAATGAAGTCTAGATGTTTCTGTAGACTTATACGTATAGAAGAAGGTATTTTGAGAATTGTCAATTAATGAGCTAATGAGAAAAGCATTGTTTCTAATACTTCGGAAGAACAGATGACAAATCTTGTCTCTTCCTTGTACTGTCTGCAACATTAAAGATAATGCTAAGCAGACCAAAAAGAAAAAGGAAAAAGGATAAGCTTTAAGAAAAGATTATATTAAAAAAAAAGAAAAGATTATATTATTAGGGTCCAGTCCTTAAATAAAAGAGGTGAATATCTCTTATTTACATTGTAATCACAGACTTCATGTAGCAAGACCATTAGGATATAAATTTATGATGTTCTTTAAGGAAAATTTATCATCATAAAGACTTCTAAGTGAATTGAAAGCTCAATGAGTAATTGGAGATTAAATCATCATCTTATGGAATGAGGCCAGTTTCGAGCTAAAAAACTAAAGCTATCTCCACCCTTAAACCCTGGAGAAAAAGCAAACAGAGGGAAGGGGAGGAGATCACTTTTGACTACAGGAAACACTCATTGTGACGTCTGTGAAGGGAAAATGAACATTCTTTATGTGTTCTACAAATGTGAAAAAAATTTAGGATTTTTAAAGGAGGCTCCTTTATTTCTTACAGTTACAAGTTTATGTTGAATGCAGAGATAAGCCTCACGAGTCAATACGGACCCTTTCTTTTCAAAATCCATTACCCTTGCTATTATATTGAAGATAATAGAATTATAGGAATGGAAACGATCTCACGTGCTGGGCCTGGGCCTGAATTAATATATTGCACTTCTAGACTGTGAGAGAGACCATGAGTGATGTGATTCCAGAGACTGTGTATGTCTTGGCCTTTACGGTAACTCCAGACTAAGCAGAGCGCTGAAGGCATTGATAAGTGGATGATTTTCTGTGAATGACTGTGGAATAAATAAGTGCACAAATTCCTGTGTTACCTTGAAACAGTACTGGTCTCAATTATTTCATTGGTCTAGCAAAGCACATTTCAATGCTTGTCACTTAATAATTCTAACTGCCAGGAAAGTCATCTTTATACTATACTCACAACCCAAAGCTATATTCAAAATCCATGGTCTTGGGCGCCTGGGTGGCTCAGTGGGTTAAAGCCTCTGCCTTCAGCTCAGGTCATGATCTCAGGGTCCTGGGATCGAAGCCCGCATCGGGCTCCCTGCTCTGCAGGGAGCCTGCTTCCTCCTCTCTCTGCCTGCCTCTCTGCCTACTTGTAATCTCTCTCTCTGTGTCAAATAAAAAAAAATAAAAAAAATAAGTCCATGGTCTTCAGCCTTTTCAAAGACAAAGTCCCTTGCAACGGCAAACATCACACCAGAAAAAAACTACCGTTATACTTTTTGTATTTAGTATTTGATAAAATGTTCTTGAAGATCCCTCTAAATAATTCAGTGGCAACCTCCCTCCTTGTCCTTCCCACCAGATCTGGAGTCCACAAATCAGAAATCAAGCTTCTAGATTCTGTTCATGCCACTTATGTCCCGAATAGAAAGAGAAAATGATTATTCTGGATCCTCCCTATGAAAATCTTCAATGTGATCACTAATCACAGCATGTCACTCTGAAGTATTTTTAAACCCCTGCAAAAATAAATCCCTTTAATCTTGCCTCTCAGGCTTTATTTTTCCAGGACTTTCATTTTTCATAGTCTTTTCTGAACCTTCTCCCAAGTTTCCACATTTTCAAGTTGCACAAGCCACAAGCGGTCACAGCACTCCGGTAGCGCCCATTTAAGAAGAGTAACAGAGGGACAGCCTTCTTAAAGATATGCGCTTTTAAATATAGGAAACAGCAAATAAAAATACAAATCAAGAAATATTACTGAACAACGCTGGCCTACGATATTTAGTGAAAAAGATACGCAATAATCCCTAAAGTTCTTGTGTTTCTTGGACCTTATCGCTCCCATACTCGTGTTATTCTGCTGTGTAATGGGATACACAGTTCATGTCTCCAACCCGTAAAAAGGCAGGAATGAGTCCCATATGTACCTTTGCCTAGTCTTTATGATGTAGACTCTGATTAGCCTCTGGGCCACACAAGTTGAGTTAACGTGTCTTTCCAAACAATTCTGTTATATCTCATTGCTCGGACTCCTGTTGGCAGGCGGATGAAGTGAACAGTTGTTCTCTCTACTGCCTCGATCCAACTACAATATCTTAGAGTATGTTCCTGGGAGCCAAACTGTCACTTCCTGCTCAGCCTTTTAAAGCATTAATAAAACACAAATTACATCATTTTTATCAATGTAGGTGGGAATTATGAGCACACTAGAGATTTTCCAAAATCTGGGTTGGCTGTAAGTTGATGTGGTAACTTCTCTAGAGCCTTAGAGCTACTGCGCTGTGGAAGAAGTGGGGAAGGTGTGCTCTTGGGTTTTATTCACATGAAACTTGGGAGTCCCAGCTGCCCCAGAGGACAGACATCTTAAAATCATGAGCTGGGGGCTTTGTCAATCTGAGAAATCTTTTCTTTCTACCAATGCTTTCTCTGACTCAGTATGAGTTTAATGGAAAGAGCAACAAACTTGAATCACAAGATGGATTCATTCCTGGCTTTCCCCCTTATCATCTGTGTCATTTTGGGCAAGTCACTACTTCTCTGAGCTTGTTTTCTCTTCTCTAATATAAGAATAATGATGTCTGCCATAAGTGTTATTTTGAGGATCAAATGGGACAATGTTCAAGGATATGCTGGATACACTCTAAAGCAGAGTAAAACTGGGAGGTAGTATTGTCATTACCATCAGCAGCATCTCACAGCCCCTGATTTATGTGTGACTCTATCTTCCAATGATGCCATAAAGGGATTGGCAAAGCAAGCCCAGTGGGCCACATCCAACCCATGGCCTGTTTTTGAACAGTCTGTAAGCTAAGAATGGTTTTTACATTTCTAAAGAGCCTGTGAAAACAAAACAAAACAAAAGCAACAAAAGAAGCAGCATCAGTGGCAGGGACCACGTTCCATCCACAAAACCTAAACTAACTCACTACCTGGCCCTTTACAGGAAGTTCGCCAACCCCAATTCTACACTGAAGGACCATGGATACAAATAGTCCATCAGTTTGTTGTTAACCGGTGGGCACAAAGATTCTTCAATCACATATGAAGCACTGAAAAAATTCTCAAATCACATGGTTTGGGAGGCCAGCAGATTTATGTACTCAAATTGAGCTGTGGGCACAAATTATGTTAGAAAAGACCAAAGGATTTCACATTTCATATTTTTGTTTCCCCCCGGATAATCTGCTGCAAATAGAATTATCTCATCTCTCTTTTCCCCCTATCACCACGATCTTCCAAACCTCTCAATCCAAACTGATACTGGTGGCAAAGAGCCTCTGACATAATTAAATTGAACCATATGGATTCTGGATCAAGATTAAGAAAAAAATTAAAGCGTTTATTGTGTTGAAATTTCTTATGCCAATTTTCTGCTAAAAAGGAAGATTCAAAAGGTCAGGGATTTTGCAGTACAGACTTAGTGGTATATTAGTTACAGTAACTCAGCCTGAAAATTCCAGCAGAAATAAATACAATGAATGCCATGAATTACAAGAGACCACAACTTTAATCAGATCATGGGAAAAGAAAAACATGCATTTGCCTATTGACAGTTGATAAACTGAATCCTGAAGCTTGTTTAGAGCACCAAGGGCTCACCACCAGTGCTGTTATGTTGAAGCAAACATTTTGAGCTTCCATTTTCTTTCCCTGCTGGTTGTGATATAAAGGCATACTGAGCAGAATCCTATCTGATTCTTCTTGCGGCCATTCATTATATTCATTTAGCGGGTGTTCTCGGAGTCACTACTCCAAAGCATAGGAACCAATATGGCTAGATGGTAAGTAACAGCATGACAAAAACCTTATGAATTATTTTACTCTAATTTCAGATGCAATATTAGAAAACATAACACAAACTTGCGCATTCTGATGTCACAGATCTTATTTACACCAATTTATGGTAGAAAACTCACAATTAAGGAGAACGTTATGCCAGGCACATAAGTACTTGCTAAATAAGTTTTATCTCAACAATCTTACAGAATTCTCGAGCTTTTATCAAAAAACAGTACCCAGATCTGAATACATTTTGACCCATAAGAATAATGCCTAAATTTACAAATGCTTTAGCTTCCTGAGATTAGTTAACAATGCCAAAGAAATTTTTTTTCTGGTTCCTTAAAAAAATTGACTTCAAAATTCATATAGAAAACAAATACATGGTAATGTCAAAAAGTGTCTGAAAAAGAAAAATGATGATGTAAAAATTCTCCTTCCACACAGTAAAATACACTCTCAAGCAGCGGTAATTGATGTGGTAGGGCACCAATATGGAATAGGAGATAGCTCACTGAAATGGGATAATCTGAAAACAAACTACAGAATATGTAGGCATTTACTCTATGAAAAAAAATAATATTTTAGATCAGTAAATTGCAGACAAATGGTAGAATATGGTGAAAAAATTGTTTGCTTGTATCTAAAAAACATATAAACCATATATATCTCTCAAGCCATATATAAAAATAAATTACAGAATATTACTGTAAGTATTTTAAGTGTTAAAAAATAAGAATATGTGAGATCCATTATTTAAAATAACACATGAACGGTATGAGTGCTATGGAAGCGCCATAAAGGGAATGATGGGAAAGATTTGATAACATACAGTTTCTAAACTGTTTTGTGATGAAGATGACATCGACAAAGCTGAAAGACAAACAACAAACAAGAAAATAACTGAAACACATTTGACAAAGAAATATTTTCCTAAATACATAAAGATCTCATACAGATCAACTATTAAAAAAAAAAGATGAACATGACCCCCCAAAAATGGACAAAAACATGAACAGGCAAGTCACAAAAGAAGTACAAATGACCTATAAACATATGAAAAAATGCTCACACTCATTGACGATTATATAAATTGGCAACACCAATATAAAAAAAAATTGCCTTTCTGGAAGGCAATTTGGCAGTGTGTATTAAAATTTGATCCAGAAATTTAACTCCTAGAAATTCAACCTACAGAAATTGTTAGACAAATGCACAGTGAAATATGTTAGCACATGGTAATAATAAAAACTGGGACAAGAGTAATCATTCAAAGAGAGCTGGTTACCTAAACTACATAGTACAATCATTTAAGAGAATAATGGAGACTGGATATAGGAAGAAGGACTACCTAGAATTATGTTCACTTTACCTCAACACTCATTATTCCTATGTAGTGTAATTTCTTTTACTTTCTACTTATTACTTGATTAAAACAATAATGCATAGGGATCACTTAACAGTAAAGCAAAATCTATATGTACTCTTGTGAAAAAAATAACCATGACTTTTTAAGTGATAAAAGCCAGTTACAAACAGTATGTGTATTGTGATCCTACACAAGTAAAAGTATGGAAGGATATACAATGAAAAGAAGAGACCAGAAGGAGATATGTACTAAAAGGTTTGCTGGCTGTCTTTGCAAAGGGAGATTATAGTTTTATTTTTTTCTATTCTATTCTATTCTATTCTATTCTATTCTTTCTTTCTTTCCTTTCTTTCTCTTGACATCTGTATTTTTCTCATAATAATAAAAACCAGAAACACGATTTTTAATGAAAAAATACTGAATATTTTAACAGAAAATGAAGGTATCTATCAAGATGCTTGCCATATAGTAGGTCTTCATTAATTGTTTTTATTTATTGGTTTAGAAGACAGACCCTTCAAAGCAAATATTAAATCATCAGAAGAGCTCAGGCTTCCCTTCTATCTCACTCTTCTCTCTTTCACTTGTGAAATGGAGATGGTCTTATTAGCTAACCTACTGAATTGCTACAAATAAGGTGAAAATAAGTTTCTGTAAGTATGTTTTATCTACTTTCCTCTTTAAATGAATAACAATTGCAAAATTAATAAACAACAAACTTTCTGATTATAGACCACTGCTGTCCGGGCCTTCCTGTAACTCATGCCAAATTTCCATTAGTCTAAATGGGAAACATCTTCAGAAAGACTGAAATGTTGGCATAAGAATAATTTTTTAACATGTTCCTTCCTGGGTAAATTACTTTGTGAGAGAATTAATAATTGGCTCCATGTCTGGAATCCTGAAAAAAGAGCTGTATATAGCCTGCAGTGAAATCTACAATGCTAATGCTTATTTAGGTAGTTAAATAAAACATACATGCTAATTATCCAATAGCCTATTAGCGCTCCTTTAGAGCCACCACTGTTGCTTTTGAATCTGCAGAGGACCGCGCAGGAAATATGTGCTGCTCCCTTACAGAACAGACTGTTTTAAATTGTTACCAAGTGTCATTTAAATTTCTACCCAGGTTATTTAGAAAAAGGACATCTGGGAAAAAGAGTAATAGGTTCTCTGCTCCATTGTATGAAGACAGATATTGGCACCTCTCTAACACTGCAGATGGGCAGCCAAACATCGCATGAAATGGTATTACAGAGCCTGTAGGATGGAAAATTAGTCCAGGTGATGATTCTACATGGCCACAGAAATGGTAACTGACCTGACCTCATTTAAAACCACAACATTGATTTGGGTTCAGTAGCAGAGAATAGTCATCCTCATCACATTAGCAATAACTGAACACCTCTCTGTTTAAGGTATCTTCTTTTTTGAAGCCTTATGCTCTCTCAAATTGGAAAGTACTGTCATGAGCTCACGCAGCTCCTTCTTTGCCTGTGCAAAATTTCTTCATAATACTTGGGAGTGGGGGCATTGAGGAAGTGCTGTGTTTTGTTTCATCACTAACATAAGTGCATGCAATAGTGACACTGAAACCCTAAGGGATTTATTGGTTACTCAAGGCAGAAAAGGATAGGGAAAGAAGACATAAGCTCAGTCTTCATCTCCTTGGTGGATGGAAGGTAGGTACATGAGTAGTATCCAAGGGGAAATGAATATGTACACTGGGGAGAACTACCTTTTGGGATGGATATGAAAAACAAATGAACTGGGGATGCAAGAATAATCTTTCCCAAGTTGAGAAAACAAAGAAGAAAAGGAAGGAAGAGGAAAGAAGGGGGGTGGTGAAGGAGGAATAGGAGGATGGGAAGGGAAGAGGTGGAAGAAAAGGAGATCCTTTTCTTCTTTCTCAGTGAAAAGATATAACAAAGAATTTTCTTTTAAATGGGATGTGCTTTAACTTCTGTAAGCCAGAAACCCCACCATCAGTCAACTACATTTATCAAACATCTATTTTACACCCTCTTTTAAGCTGTTTGAAGTCATTAGCCTCAGGCAAGGTCAGATACTCAAACTCTGCTAGCTGTTCCAGATGTGCCAGAATTCAGATGTCATGAGAGTTTGATATCACATCACCAAGGACAAGGAGATGATAAATTTCTTAACAAATTCAGAAAGCATGTTTCGGGCGCCTGGGTGGCTCAGTGGGTTAAGCCTCTGCCTTCAGCTCAGGTCATGATCTCAGGGTCCTGGGATGGAGGCCCGCATCGGGCTCCCTGCTCAGCAAGGAGCCTGCTACCTTCTCTCTGCCTACTTGTGATCTCTCTCTCTCTCTCTCTCTCTCTCTCTCTCTCTCTGTCAAATAAATAAAATAAAAAATCTTTAAAAAAAAAAAAGGAAAAAAAAGAAAGCATGTTTCAAAACTGTTTACCCAGGACTTTTTTAGGTAGTTGAGGAACCGTGCGTATGTGCTGTATATTAGAGTTTCTTCAGAGTCGTCCCTCTGGATCTTGTATGTCAGAGATTGGGAGAATATAATCTCACTTTTTAAATTATGCCTTTTAAAACCGATTCTGTAGCTTAGCCAATTCCTTCATTCACATACGGAGCCCTTGCTATGTGGCAGCCTGGGTGCTAAGTGCTAGGTAGATACAAAAAAGAATAAGACAGAACCCTTGCCCTAAGGTGCTCACATTTCCGTGGGGAAAACAAACTCATAAATAGGTAACTTCTAATTATTCAGTGGTAACTGCCATCATAGCAAAGAATGTCTTTTTCACCATTCGTTCTTTAAGATCTAATTTAAAGGCAGCCATCTCTTAGAACCCTTCAAAACCTTCCCTGTCGCAGGTAGAAACACCCACTCCCATACCCTTTCACTCTCCATAGTACTTTATCTTGTTTCTAGCAGAACACGGATTCTAGTATTATGGATTATGGTTAATTATATATACATGAATCTTGGGTAGACTGTAAGCAGTCTAAGATCAGACAGGGGCCAGGTATCATTCATTCTGTATCCTGCATGCCTAGGATAGTATCCTTGCCGTAGACACTCAATAGATGTTTCCAAAATTGAACTGGATTTCAATGAGTCATTTAATTCCTAGTGTGTTGGGTCATTTCTTTGATTCTGTGTTCCCTCCAAAGCAGCCACATAGATTTGCAATGGACCAATAAGCTTCAAGAAATTAATCTTTGAAGGGGAAAAAAATCCGTAGTCAACAGTTTCTCCACAAGTTGAAGTTGATGTCAGAGCTCTAATATTGTTTTCCTTTTGGTAATACTGAGCACACCGTCATGGTAGTGAGGGTGCCAGTGGTTACTGGGAATCGAGGGAGCTGATATTTCCCAGTTACGTCAATATCAAATGTAAAGACTTTTCTCATGGCACTTTAGTTTTCTATCATAGGATTAATTTTCTATTTTCTTAGAAAAGAATTACTATACCCAAGTGAAAATTTTTTAAAAAATATGATGGTAGTTGTAGATAATTCTTTTAAAAAGCAAATAAAATTGAGAATGTATTAGTACTAATGACTTCTTTTATATACTTTTAGAAATAATGGGGGCACCTGGGTGGCTCAGTCGGTTAAGCCTCTGCCTTTGGCTCAGGTCATGATCTCAGGGTCCTGGGATCGAGCCCTGCATCGGGCTCTCTGCTCAGCGGGGAGCCTGCTTCCTCCTCTCTCTCTGCCTGCCTATCTGCCTACTTGTGATCTCTCTCTCTCTCTGTGTCAAATAAAAGAAAAAGAAAAAGAAAAAGAAATAATGTCTTGCATGGAACAACTGATAGGAAATAAAAAGTAGTTAATTGACAGAAAGGCTTTTTCCCATTGTTGTTCTATTCTGACTGCTCCACACTTCTGGCCTCTCACTGTCACCAAGCGACGTAAATTTGGGAGCTCAACATATGTTTTGTCACTTTTATTTTACCAGATAGGGGCTTTAAAAAATAAAAATCAGAAATTACTATTTATTATCACATTATTTCATAAAAGAAAGGACTTTCTAACATACCAAATACAGAAGGTCCTAACAGACATTTAAATTGAGTAAAGTTAGCTTTCAAAAAAACCCCACTTCATGTCCTTATGATTCTTTCTGTTGTCGATGGGTGAAAATTTGGGCATGGACTCTCAGTGTCCACTGCTCAATCTTCAAAGTCCCTGTGTCTTGTCCTTCTCTTCCATTCATGCCTGCCCCGTTCCATCACCCAACACAGCCAACCGAGCCCCTCCTAGGCACCCGGTGCCACTGCCACAACATTGATCTTGTGTATCCTCGCGGAACTACTGCAGCCACCTGCTCCTCGTAGGTTAGGGCTTATTAAGCACTAGTTTTATCACATGGAATCAAACTGGAAGAATATCACAATAAAAGCTGATAATTTTAACAGAGATTTCAGGAAGAAAGAATTGAACCCATAGCATCACCACTTTGTTCAATGAAAAAAAAAGGCAAGATTTTTCTTTTTTTAAGTTATAGAAATGCAACCATACATCCGTGAGAGCAGTGTAGCCTTCTAGAGGAATTAAGATAATAGAACATATCTTACTAAAGAGATTTAATTTTTAAAATCAACTAATGTTAGAGGCAATATCTGTACTCTGCAGGTTGAAAAACAAAATCCAAGCAGTACAAGAGAGCATATGGTGAAAAGTCTCTCTCCCTCTTCTGAACCCCAGTTTCTCAAATCCCCTCCCCAGAGATAACTACAGCAACTATGGTTACCGGATTTTTGTATAACTTTCCACAGATAGTCTACAATTATGCAAACACATATATCCTTTTTTTAATAAAAATGATAGTACACCATATATGCTACGTTCTATCTTGCTTTTTTAAGTTAATAATTTCATCTTAAGTCTGGTCCACATTAGCACCTACAGATCTGCCTCATTCTTATTTGTGTAATATTTCATTGTGTAGTTACACATAATTTATTTCACCATTGCCTTTTAAGGTTTTTTTTTTACACTCTTTTGGTACCTGTATATGTGCAGATGTCTTCCTGGAAAGAGAGTTGCTGAGCTCAAGGGCGTGTACATTTCTGGTTCTCTCCTCGCCTTTCAATAACAATTTGGAGATTTTAAAAGATCTTGCTCCCCACCCTGCCATCTGGCCCTTTTCCAGACATGCTAACCCTAATTCCTTTATGCCAGCAATTCTTAATCCTGCTGCCCATCACAATCACCGGAGAGCTTAAAAAAATACCAATTCCAGTCTCGGAGATCCCATTTTATTTTATTTTTTATTTTTTAAAAAGATTTTATTTATTTATTTGACAGAGAGAGATCACAAGTAGGCAGAGAGCCAGGCAGAGGGAGAGGGGGAAGCAGGCTCCCTGCTGAGCAGGGAACCTGATGCGGGGCTCGGTCCCAGGATCCTGAGATCATGACCTGAGCCGGAGGCAGAGGCTTAATCCACTGAGCCACCCAGGAGCCCCCAGAGATCCCATTTTAATCAGTGATCCTAACAATGTAGTTCCTGTCCCACTACTCCTTCCCCTGGCCATCCTTCAGGCTCTCCTAGGCAGAAAAATAACCCTCAACCATGAAGAAAACACTGAGATCTGATGGAAGAAGTGTTGGATATCTGTAGAGGATCAGTTATTTACATGATAACTATATAGTCTCTATGCCTTCAAGGGCAGAGGAGAAGTCCCCACCCCCTCCTGGCCCCCCATCCATCCACCTCCCCCACCCCCTATCCGTGCCCTTGCTCTCAGCTCCCTCTTCCACTTCTGAACTGGTAAGCCTTAAAAAGCCTCAGGGATATTGTTAAGTCCTCTGCTGCTTTCTTAACTATGGGCTGAAAAATCAGTGCTCGTATAAGTCAGGAGCCAGACTGGGAGTAAGTTGTGAGATGATCATCATGTGATCATCATAATCTGAACTCCTTACTACACAGTTGTCAGCGATCCTTGTTTTTTTCTCCCTTTCCCATAGATTGTTTTTCCCTTTCACTCTCCTGCTCTCCCCCTCTCCTTCTTTCCTGTATTCATGCTTCTGCTTGTCACTTCTTTAAGCCACACAGAAACTCACTGAAATGAGGATCACATGATGGTTGAAGGTATCTAGTCTGAATGATTCCCTGATGTTTGCGTCTAATAGGGTGAAATCACGGTGTCAGTCTTCCTGGGCTTCATTTTGCAAAGCCCCTATCGTTACTCTTCGATAGCCACTCATGGTTAGAAGCTCATCAGCTCTGGAGAAAACCCTTTGCTTTAGCTGTTCATTTACAGATGCTGGAAGCCCCAGTCAGGGCGTCTTTCTAAGTCTGCTTAAGAACAATTAAGCTCGCTGTGGTAGGAAATTAGTTCCAGCGTGTTTTATGGGCAGCTACAATTCTGGTTCGAAGGAAGGAGCATGTAATCTCAACAATTCCAAAAGGGAAATATTACGGGCAGATTCTGACACATTTCCATCTCACGGCTGTGTGAGAAGCCACTGGCACCTCACATCTGTATGCTTCTTCCCATGAAGTAAGTTAATAGTGTAACAATAACGGATGTACCGGGAAGGCACGGGGGGTGGAAGCTGTTCTCTTCTGGGAGTGGAATGATGTGCCCTTAGTATGATAACCCGATTCCATCCCATTAAATCGCAAATCTGTCTCCTCTCTGTGCATCCCACATGAGCGGCTGAAGAAAAATCGTGGAATTGCTAACACTTGCTGCAGCTGTCAGGAAATGATACTAATTAGTTTAATTTGCAATAACACAAGCACTTAACTCTCCAAATAATCTAAGTTAGTAAGTCAGTTTTTATATTATGACAGTGTCACGTTTTAGAGACTCTGGAGCCCTGCTTTTTTGACCTTTGACACACATTTCTGATAAAAGAACACATCAAAGATGTTTGGTTTTCCTTTCCTATCATTCTTTCATCTGTTTCAGTGCAAATTATTTGATAAATGAGACGGCTTGGTAGCCTTACATAACTGAAAAGAAGCTGAGATTGATGTCTTGAAAAGCACTCATTAGCCAAAGGATTATACTTGCAAAAAGACACTAGATCAAGCAGATGATACTTCTCAGATCACTAAATCTCCTAGAATTCTTGTGTTCTCATTTAATTCTATCCATTACCCCCCCTCCCTTTGTCCTTCTCTGGTGATTGTCAGCCTGGCAGAGGGAAGCTCCACTGCTAAGTTTCACTTTCTCCTCTTACAGGACTCCTTTTCTCGGGCAAGGCCACTCCCACTGTTTCTGCTCCTTCCCCTGACAGGCCAAAGTTTAATGTCTCTATCTCCTTTCTCTTTTCCATACATTTGGTATCAACATCTCTTTCAAAAGCCAAAGAGGAGAAAGCTCTCCAAAACACATGCAGCTACAAGTATTAAGAATTTCTGTTGTTATTCAAATAGGCGAAAAGTTGTCTGGCCTCTTAGAGAAATTTTACTGATAGCCACGCAGGTTTAAACTCAGATAGTGAGAGTGATTTTTAAAGGAAGGATTGAATATGTTTCCCCTTTCCTCCCAACTGTGGTTCAGAGGTAAAAGTAAAATGTTACTTTCTTATGAAAGATTTAATCCTAGTCAATGAGAGCTATATTGAAGATCAAGCATCAGACGGCCAGAGGCGACTGCTCTGCTTTGTCTTGCTTTTTCTTTTCTTTTCTTTTTTTTTTTAAGATTTTATTTATTTATTTGACAGAGACAGAGAGGTTACAAGTAGGCTGAGAGGCAGGCAGAGAGAGAGGAGGAAGCAGGCTCCCCGCTGAGCAGGGAGCCCAACACGGGCCTCGATCCCAGGACCCCGAGATCATGACCTGAGCTGAAGGCAGAGGCTTTAACCCACTGAGCCACCCAGGCGCCCTGTCTTGCTTTTTCAGTCAATTACTGGGGAAACAATAACAAGTTCTTCAGCTTAAAAAGTCTGCAAACATTCAGGTCTCTTTTTCAAGGGTGGGGCATAATAGAGTTGATGTCAAGTCTAAAAATTCATTCCAAAGATGGGTCAGAAACCTTTGAAATGGGGGGGGCATTAAAATAGCTACTGAACAGTTTCAGCATTTGCCCATTTGGGAAATACTACCTCACGGGCACATGTATCAGTGAAGCCCAACAGTTAACATTCTGTCAATGTTTCCATCATAAATAAGCCTCAGTGTTGAAAGCTTTATAATTTGGTTATAAAAATTTGCTTTCTACTAAAATTTGACAGGATATGCAAGATCCAATTGTCCCAGAGAGAGATTGTTTTAAAAACATTTGGGAGGAATAAATAAAGAAAGATTAACATATTGTGCAATGAGAATCAGAAGTTTTATACCATTTTTTTTTAGTGGTCTAAACAGTGACATATTTAGATAAATCTTGGGCCCAAAGTAAAATTTTAGAAAGAACTCACTTATCCATTGGTAACTGCTGAATAAATATGTCTTCAGTGTCCCCCAACATTCAGGGGCATCCTAGGGGATACTCCATGATATAGAGAAATATAGACTCTATGCTAAGACTAATATATATAGACTATGGGGGCAAAGATGGTAAGATTTCTTTCCTCTTGCTCTCATCTGATTTTGCTTTGTTTTCCATGGTCTATTTTCCCCCCAACATTTTAAGTAATTAATACCAAGAACCGACATTATTAACTGTCACTCAGCCTAAGGGTAACTCCCATGAGTTTACTAGATTTGGCTAAAATAATGTTAGTGCAGAAAAGTTGAAAAAAAAAAAAGGCGGGGGGCGGGGAGAGAGAAAGAGCAAGAGAGAAAAGAGAAGACTGGTCAGCAGGAGTCCAGGAATCTAACATGGGCATTGCTGCCAACTGGTTATATGACATTGATCATGTCATTTTATCTCTGTGGAGACTTTGGTTTTCTAAACCATAAAATGTGAGTGTTGACATTTTAGTTCGTTGCTTCTATCAGCATGGTTTTGTCATTTTAGGTGGACGGGGATGGTTTGTGGAGGCTCAGAGTTTCCTCTGAGCACTGCGATGCCTCTGGCTGAATTCATAGAGCCCATGGCTTCCAGAATGATTTAGGGAGGGCTTTTGGCTCCCAAGACCATGCTCTGCAGGGAATGCTTTGGGTTCCGGCCATTCCTGTGGTTGTGATGATGGGACAGTAACAATGACCGTGTGAACTGTATGTTTTACGAAGCACTTTTGAATATGCAATCTTGTCGAATTCTAGCAAAGCACCTAGAACACAGGTATTGGCTCTATCGTTTAGTCGAGAACAAAGATCAACCGCATTCAGTTACTTGGCTAGAATAGTAACTGCTGGGGGATTCTAAAGCTGGATTTGGTCCTCTCTGGGCACACTTCTCCCTAAGTTTGATCTCCCTAAAAATGGTTTTTAAACAAAATTAATACAACTAATTAATACGACTTATGTGTAAAGATCTACAAGCAAAGAGGACATGATTCCACGTGTGCACGTGCACAGGTGAACAGGTGCTTTTTAAATCCTTGTCCTGTGGCTCTGGCATTCCGCACAGAGGCAGCAAAATATCCGTGGGCTCCACCTCTGTGCTTCAGCCCCAGTCAGCGTTCCGATGTTGGGATTAATGCTCGGCTACAAGCCTGTTTTAATTCTAGCTGCCAGGAGTCTCCCCCTCTCTGGCTTGCACAGCCCCTTCAGAGCGGCCAAGAAATACAGAAGCTCTTAGATTCTTACAGCCGAGTGAGAGTTTTGACATGATTTAGGCCCAGATTCTCATTTTTCAGAGGAAGAAACAGAAGCCCCGAGGACCTGAGAATTCCTCCTCGGGGCCTGCAAGAGAGCTGGGACCAGAAGCTGGTCTCTCGCGTCAGACCCAGGGCCACCGCTGCGTCTCCAGGGAGCCTTCCACCTTCCCGGAACGATCCAACTGGACCTCTGCAGAGAGAGGCCTTGGAAGCCTATTTAAATGAGTGAATTAAGCTACTCATCGAAGGCCTCGCTAGGGCACCTGAGACAGGCAGGTGACGCTGCTTCTGCTGGTTAGTGTTGCACACGTCACATGCATCCGTCCTTCCAAGAAGCTGTATTTCCCTTTGCGTCATTTGCCTCCTCCCCCCTTTTCTACACTTTTCCGTTTCCTTCCATCCTACTCCCAGCACATATACATACGTGACATAATGACCACATACCAGCATGTGCAGATCTTACTAAGTTCTTTAAGCTTTTATACATATAATTCTCAACGCTCTGATCTCTGAAACATGAAAGAAATTCAACCTTTAATTCACAACAGCTGATGTAGGGTTCTTCGTGTTCAGAGCAAATTAAAAAAGCTCTCTGTTTTCATCTGTCATACCCAAACTGACAAAAAAGATGTTACATGACTCGCTTGGATTGCAGTAGGACAGAGCGGGGGATGGAGTGGAGGAAGAGGGGAGGGGAACAGAGACTGGAGAGCCATCATCTACTGCTTTTTTAAAGGCACGAAGCAGCACTATCATCTAGAATGCAAGATGGACCTCAATATTTCCGGTCAAATATCCAAGGTCTCGACTTTAGAGAGAAATAAAAAAGAACAATGCATTCCCTTACCAGAAATATTCAGCAGTTTTGCATCATAATTCAGTTGTTTGAAACCAAAAAAACCTAGCTATTATCCTCTCTTATTACACAGCAACCACAATAGTGTAGTGAAGCTGACATTTTGGTCTTCTCCGGGGGGCGAGGCCAGACCTGCTGGGAACGGTACCCGCAGTGGACAACATTCTGGTTTTGCTTCTTAAATCCATTATTATTCAGAACCTGCCATAATCCAGATAACACCCCTCGTTCCTAAGAGGTATCACTTGCCTTTGTGATTTTGTCTACACGTCAATAAACAGAGTTCAAAGATTCTGAGGAATTAGAGAAGGTCTTGGAACCAGGCAAGTAAATTGCAGACAAGGATTGAGGGACTGATTACACAGACTCATCCGGAATGCAGGGCGGCTGGGCGGTGGCACGCATGTACCATACGAAATGGCCATGCGACAGAGGACTCTCCGTGCAGCCTTAACATCCTGGAGTCCCTGACCCACCCCGCATTCTCCAAACTCTTCCTGGGAAAACAACATGAAGATGGCGACGATTCGAAGGGACACCGTTCTTTTCCGGCCTTTACTTGGGAATCTAGTTGCCTCCAAGGACGTTTGCCATAATGGAGCCCCTGGCAATTAGAAACATGTAGCCCCTGACGAAAATATAAGGGATGGCTTGCGTTGGCTTGTGGAGCTGTAGGAAGAGTGTGCTACGTGTCTCTATGTGATGAAAATCCAGTTTGGGTCACACGGTTATTCCTGACAGGTATAATATTTGCAATTAAGTAACTTAACGGAGCCCACTTCTTCTAGAGCAAAAGCCACTTTGCATATTGAGGTACACAGGTGATCGCTGTCCCTCTTCCCCTTTACAAAGACCAACTTTAAGGCTAAATGCCCCCTCCCCTCAAGTCACCAGGGCCGCTCAGTGTAACCAGTAATTTCGAAACAATAAGAGCACTTTCAGTTGGGCTATAATGCGGTTGTCTGATACCCAGAATGCCCCCCTGTCAAAGCTTCACTTATAATCAACATGAGAAATGCAGAGTGAGCTGGCAGTGGCCTTGGAGAAAGGAGTGGGTGGAAGGGGGAGTTTGCGCCACATCAGTGCCTGTCTGATGGAACTTTATATTTTTCCCCCTTGAACGCATCAATACAGAATTATCCCAATCTAGGTACAGACACACCCCACCCCCAGCTTCGATTGCTGTCACCTTTCCTGGCACAAGAAATCAGTGACAGATGTGCCAGGCCTTGAGTAAGGAAACAGAGATCATCGGGTACTTTGTAATGTGCCCCAAACTAATCCTAGAGCTTACATACAATTAAATTAAACTGTGTCGGGATTCACGCTTCAACAAAGTCCAACACTTTGGAAAATTCTACCTCTTGGTTTTAGTAAGTAAAATTTAAAAATGTCCCTTGAAAGAATTCACAAATGCTGGATTTACTCTGTATCTCCTAGTACTGATTAAACTCCTATTACTGATGAGTTACGGCTTCTTTTGGTGGAGCACATATAAGGATGGGACGGAGGCACTCAAATTCTTATCTTCAGAGGAATGAAGGGTGTTGGGGTCTTTTTTAAGCTTTCATTGGAAACTTTGCTTAGATTAGAAGAGGCCAATTTCGGGGAGAAGCTGGAAGCCGTTAGCAGGTGTTAAGTTACTCTTGCGCAACAATAGAGTTTATTCCCACCTGGAGTGGGACATGCGGGTCTGGTCACTGCCTCTCAAAAAATACAACAGAGACTGTAAGTGTTTCCGTAGAGAAATATGGAAAAATGATCCCAGGATTTAAGGGGTTTCTCTGCTGAGACGAGACTATAAAAAGAACACATTTCTCTCTGGAAAGATGAAAGCTGATCAAAGTTATATCATGAAAGGTGTCAATACCCATTTAGCTAAACTCAGATTACCAGATCTATGGAAAGAATGGGTTTAGATCAAGTAAAAAGTTCGAGTTTCCTAATATTCTTAAAAACTCTGTTACCCCACGTATTTGAGAAACCAGATCTGATAGATGTCAATTTCTAGTTGGTTTTGAAGGGAAGATGGGGCTACCTGGAAATGTCTTTGTAATTTTCTTCTGTGAGCCCGTGAGGATGACAACAGCCTCTGACAGCCCTATCGACTGGAGCTGTATGGAAGGTCTGACCCAGGGTGGTATTGCCTTTGTTCCTACGACTTGGAGGAGGGGGAAGGAGGAGTTGTAAAATTTCACTGAACTTGCAGGCTACAAGGAGTAGGGAAACCATAGCCAGGAAGCTTTGGGGGCTAACTTTTTCTAGCAGAAATCAAACTAGCATGAGACCTCATTTATCACAGTATTATTGCAATGGCTATAGTTCTCTCCCTTACAAAAAGAACAATGCCCAGGTCTGAAAAATCTCGCTAGTAATAACTTCTATATACATATAAGAATTATAGGGAAATGCATTTTATGGAATGCATAAATAAAAGCTAAAATAAAATAAAAGCTTTGGTGCCATTTTCTTTGCTTTAGTCACTGGAAGCCTATGGATCATTACTGCCAATTAAAAACAACAAAGTTTAAAAGTACATTGTAAGGTTATTCGAGAATAGCACGAGCCTTGGCCTTCGGATATCATTTAGGGTGTTTTGCAAACTGGATATTCAGAGCCTTAGGTCCAAGAGGACCCGGAGACAATAATTTCAAATGTCTCCTCTAGGGAGTGCTTTGACCAACTGCCACCACCATTGTGGGACAAGGCAGGTAGTGTTGCCAAGGGGGTTCGCTGAGCCCTCGGAGCTCTCTGACCAGTTCTTGGGCTTCTAGGGACCGGGAAAAGTTGAACACGTAGTTTCATCACGGCCTCCCCTTCGTGAGGTCCCATTGGTGTACGATACCAAGACAGACCCCAGGACTGGCCATTGTCGCTTACAGGGCCTCACAGGCCCTGGGAGCGGGGGTATGGGGAAGGAAAAACAAAATGATTTAATGACTTGTTTCGTTCCCAAAAGAGCCTGATGTCTGCTTCTTCCCCTGAAAGGCACTCCTCATCACAGGCCCACTAGGAGTAAATGAGAAGAACAGAAAAGTGCTGGGAGATTAGGATGTCAAGCCATATGTCCCCCTTTCCCCCATCATCCTTGGGGGGAAATGGAAGTATCGTTCAAACCAGGAAAGCCAAGAAAGTATTTTAGTTCTCCCTTTGGCTCTGACCTTGATGGTGTTAGCATCCGGAGTGCAAGCACTCCTTCCCAGGAACCCCTGCAAAAAGAATTTTCATCTGTGAGGATGGCCATGGTGGCTCTGAATGTCTTCTCTTAGGAAAGTCAAACAAGTTGGGTTCGGCAGGACTAGGACCCCGGGGTCCCCATGACCTCGAACTCCTGCCGCAATTCACATCGGATCCCCGTGGGCCGCCTCTCCTAGCCGGTGTTGGACACCCAGGCCTCCCTGGACAACTGTTAGGAGCCAGGGGAGGAAAGAGTCCATTAAGAGATTTTTTTTTTCCCTAAATGTTAACTAAAAGTACCTTATCTCTGCCGCTGCCCTAACTACCTCACTAATTCTAGTAGCAAAGTCATGCTGTTAACGAAATAGCTGATTTAAACAAAGCAGGAGTATTTTTAGAACAATAAAAAAAACCTATTCATGATATCTAATTATGCAAACTGTGAACAAGAAGATGCTAGTCTTGCATTAGCTGAGACTTGACTCCTGTTATAATTTGCTCTTTTTTCGCAGCAGAAAGCGGTTCTTTTTTGTCGCTTTCCTGCCTCCGCGTGGCTTGGCGCTCCTGGCAGACATGGAGCAGGTCACCGCAAAGTGTGTCTGTTGCCGCGCTGGATGGCAGTTAGGGAGCGTGGCAGGATAATGTATTGTCATGCAGATTACGGTGGTTTGCTGCTGCGTGATTCACAGATATGATTGCATCTAATTTCAGAAATAAGTGGAACCGTCTGCTCTTTTGTGTTAGCTGAAAAGCTGTTCGATGGCATTCAAATGACTGCTGCCTTTGCCACCTAGAAAGAGAGAAAAGAAACCCACCCATCGCACAGCAGTAACTTTCCTCATTGTATCCCTCAAATTCAGCACCATATTGGTTTTTATAAGAATCCACGTTCTTTTTCTCTTTCTTCCGAGAAACCGTATGGCCCGATGTTTCGGGGAGTGGGTATATTTTATTTTATTAAATTTTCTCGTCTCTTCCTCTTGGAGCAGGACCATGCTAACTGTTCGTTTTCCTAACTCTCGCCTGTGGTTCTGTAACAATGTTCTTCTGACTCTGAAGAAAACATCTCCGTGTAAACCCTTCAGTGAGAAGTTCCTAAGAAATGACTTAGCATCTCCAAACGTGACCACTTTCCTGAGGCCTGTGGGTAACGAGAGACTTCGCCGTTGAGAAGTAATGATCCCCCTGATTATTAATCGGATTTCTTTAGGTTGTTGACTCCTATCAGTTTGTAGGGTTTTGTGTAGCTTTCCAACACCCTGGCCTCTACTTTCAAGGGAGGAGTTCTCCAGAAGCAGACAGATCAGGCCTACTCTTTTCCTTCTCTTTGACCACACACAGTCCTCATCCCTTTATGAAATCAGCTTCCCCGTTCTCGTTTGCATCCCCCTAATTATGTGCTTTCTTAAATGTTTGTTTTCCGTTGCTCTAACTTTGGTTTTGCATATCGCTCTAAAAAAGCCCACAGAAACAAGTTAACTATACTTTTCATTCCAAAGAGAAATTAAACCTAGGTAACAAACCCTTTGGCAGGAAAACAGTGGGATTTCCCAGTGAGCCACATGAACGCAGAGGATTTTGGAAGCCAGCAGTCACTTGGGGCCCACAGAGCAGAGAGGTTAACGTGAGGGAACATCCACCACAGGTCTGTGAAGGGGCCATCCACCATTTAACACTGACACTTAGTTCTGTTCAGATTTCGGAAGAAGACCAATCACAGGCATTCTCCCCCGTTCTCATTTCACACAGAAAAATTCAACCCTGAGTATCAGCACAAGATTAAGGATATGAACCCAGAGGGGGGAAAGTTTTTACCCAGAGGCACCTCCTTCTGGCTGACTGACTCATTCTTCAGAGGCCAGCCCTATTTCCCCAAGCTGGAGGGGTTTTGACGGTTTTCTGATTTGACCCACAATAAATCTAAGTGTATGTAACAATGAGGTGTCCCAAGTTGAGTTATTTTATGGGTATGAATATACTCCATTTTCTTCTATGATCTTTAGAAATTAGCCCCTAGTTTGTCCTTAAAGTTTACCCAAGTGGTATTGGCATTTTATCTGCATGGATGAGCGTATACGATATTAGCATTCATGTAAAATTCTACCCGTTTTTTTCAGGGATGCCAATGTTCACGCGGTGAATTCCAAAACTGTCTGATGCGTGCATCATTTGTACATCTGTCTTTACTGGTCTTCAAAGCAAAGAGCAAAAGAGCGGAAGCAGTCCAGGTACAGCTGGAACATTTAGTAAGATGTTGTAGGAGATTTCTTCTCCAGCACAGTGATTGTCAGAAAGCACCTGGCAGGCATCCTGAGTATCCAAGACAGAAGGACCGGTACCCTTCCACACCCACACACTAGGGTTTTGACTATGGAAAGAACATAATTAGTAATTATCCCACTGATCTGAAGCTCTAGGTAGGGAGAAGCAGCTCATTGGGAAACACAGACTTCTCGAAGAGCAGAGGATTTAGTTTCCTCTATATTTTTAAACTAATTATAAGATTTAAATGTTTTATTCTCATGATTAACCATCTCTTTCAAAGGAAAACACCACAACCTAGAAGTACATGGAGAAGGATGTAACTCCCACAAAATACCTTTCTCGCCTTCACTTTGTAGATCTGCCCAGCTTGAGACATAAAGCCAGGAAGAAACCAATATGGCCGGAAGCAGGGGCTAGGAATCAGTTCCTATATTAGTTAATGTATAGGATTTAATGTAAAATATAAGTTTAATTCTAATAAGAAAGCATAAGTTAAGCTCTCCTGGTAGACACAATAAGAAAAAAAGTATTCTTTATTAACCCAGTGATGCAGTCTTACTGTAATGCAGAGATGAGGACAAGAAGGTAAATGGGACAAGAGGCCAAATCCACAGAAACCAGAATGCTTGAACTGGGAACTAAGAAATTTAGGTTCCCTCCTGGCACCAGTTACCTAGCGAAAGCCTCAGTTCAGTTGTGCCATCTGTAAAATGGGGAGTTGCCCTACTGTCCTTCACAAAGATACAAAAATCGAGACGTATCTCTAAAAGTACTTAAAAATAAACAATATTTTAACCTACTCTACATCACTAGGCCCAGGGTGCACAGCTGAAATTTAAAAGTGGAAAGGACATCAAGAAGGTGATTCTAGCGGGACAAGGGTCTGCGAATTCCACGGCAACCCTGAGAGGAATGCCAAAGACGTTATCAGTTACACCCGGGGGGAGCACTGTGTCACTGACGGGCGCGAAAATGCCTGAGTCAGAGAGGCCAGGGGACGCCCTCTGTAGAAAACTCGGAGCAAGAGAATGGGCGGGTGTGTGGCTGTCTCGTTCTTGCCACGCACAGGGGCCGCCTTCTTATTTGCACGGTCTGCCCGTGCAAGAGCATCCTTGTGTGCACAGCGGTCTCACCCTCCGGACACAGGGGAGGACCAGCTCGACCTTTCGTGGAGCCCTGCATCCATGCACAATATTGCTGACGGGTCTGCAGAAGCCTCCTGAGGTGACAGTATGCCGCCTCCTCCTGTGCCTGGCTTACACCGCCCGCCAGCGTTACTCAGGGCAAGAGGTGATGATTCCCTGTCTTTGTTTTTGAGTAATGAATGGGCAATTACCAAACTCTTCTGGAAACTCCTGTCTTCTCAGAGCCCTAATGGAGTATTTGAGTCCCAGTATTGGGAAGGCAAATAGCAGTGAGGGTGCCCACGTATTTCAAAGGTTCTAGAAATTATGTTGCACAACATAAACCACCAGAAGTTAAATGGCCTTCTGAAAGGATACTGCTGGGATATTTTTCATCACTTTTACAATATTTTTTTCCTCGCTGTCATTTAAAATAGATCCTTGGAAACTTGAAACTTAAATCTGTTTCCCTCCCAAAAGTTTTCAGCACGCTCACACACACACACACACACACACACACACACACACACACACACACACAACTGCTTTGTTATTTTAGGATCACTCATGGACCGGTGGCACTGATTTTTTTTTTAATCAGAAAAACACATAAAAGCTTTCTCTCCACGTATTTTCCCCACACACGCTGTGTCTCACAATGGTAAATTAAAGCCACGTAGACAAAAGAGACACATCCTCCCTTACTATATAGAAGCAAGGGTGACGGGCACCGCCATCTTTTCCACGTAAGTATCTGTGAGAATTATTTCATCGGGGGGGGGGCATTTCTTTAAAGATTTAATTTTTTAAACCAAACATATCAAAAATAATTGTATTAGGTGCAAGGTTTCTGTAATCCTTAGAGTCAGAGCTCTGAGCAAAAGCAACCTTCACGCTCTTTGCATTAGAAGGCCGGCGAGTAAATCTGATTTTCATAATAGCTTGGATTCACATACATTGTTGGTGAAAGTCTATGAAAATATGCTTTGTGTTAGCTCTGCTAACTTTATATTCAGTTTTTCTTTTAAAAATTTAATTGCATTTCCCATTGTTTCTATTGCATTCTTATAACACAATTTGTGTTCCCTTTGGTAGCTAAAATTACACCTGTAACTGTCCAAAACTATTAGTAAAGTCAGCTTAGCCTGTGGGATAAAGTATCTGTCTTGTATTTCAGACAGATTGTGTTCCAACACCATTGTGGTCAGATTTTTATTAAAAATTCTTCATATTTCTTTTCTCTCGGTGCCAAACAGATCGCTACATTTTCAACACTTAATCATCTTCATCATCTAAAAATATTTCCACATTAAACGAAAATATTTAAACTTCTTTTTGATGCAGCAAAACTTAGAACACTGTACGAAGTCTGGTTTTCATAAAGTTTTGTAAAAGCTTTAGTGTGCATACAGAAGTGATTCTATTGTAAATAACTGTCAAGGTCAACTCCAGAAGAAATGCAATGGTGGCAACCCAATGATTCTTTTTCTGAGATTTCAGATGGGCTACTTCAGAAGGGAAGTTTTTCCCTTTTGGAAAGCTTTCCCCTTTTGGAAAGCTAGCACTGATGATGTGAAGTTATGGCTTCCCTCAGTGGAGACACTTTCCTCAACATTACTGAACGTTTCAAACTCTTTCATGCGAGGTGGGGGGAAGTGCTCCCATTCCTAAACAGCCCCAGGCAAAATCCATGAGTACTTGCTGCTGTAATAGTAAGGGTCCAATCAGTAAAATAGAAACCTCTCTGAGCATTTGAAAATAAGAATTTTAATACAGTGGATTGGTTTCACTCCTGTTGCAACATGGGAAAGCTAGGAAACCCGAGATTAACAAGAGCGGGGGGGGCCATGGACTGTCCTAGATTGGAGGGATAGGGGAGGAAGTGAAGCTTAAGCCAGGCAGGGGACAGTCCATGGCTGAGATACCACATGAGGCAGAAAGGGAGGCGACAGTGCAGCTCCTAGACCAGGGCTAGAAGGCCTGCCCTTGAGCATTTTAGAGCCTGTGTGGTCTCATCCAGTTGTGAGCTCCCCAGCCTTGCCGTGGATGGAGGAATGCTGGGGGCTACAGGGAGGTACAGGTGAAGCCAAGGGCAACTATTTGAGATAAAAGGGACGGAGCTTGGACACAGGGACATGTGTGCGTGGACGGTCACGACAAGTGAGTGGCAGGCCAGAGCCCAGGCCAAAGCATGGGCTGGAGGTGGCACAAGGGGATGGAGACCGGGGAGAGTTCTACTCATGCCACCATCGCCCAGAAGGCCAAGAATTCTCCAATTAGCCTTCAAAGCCGACATGTAGGTATAAATGATGAGGTAGGAAGATAGAGTGTGTTTTGTTTGTCAATTTGTTAGCTTGCTTTATAACTCTTAAATATTGAGGCATAGGGACATATGGTATGGGGACTTCCATTTGACCTTTCCTCTTAGGCTCTGTGGATGGGAGAGATAGACCTGGGGAGGGAAGAAATACCTTTCCTCTCACCCTGCAATCTCCCACCAGTGCCTGTTTACTGTGGAACCTGATGACACAGGCTTCCTAAAATCCCCGCAGAGCAGAGGAGAGCAAGAAAGGGCCCTGAGAGCAAGCAGGCTCAGGGCTGGGACACCCTCCCACCGCAGCCTGAGGTCCTCTGAGCTCCCCAGGCCAAAACTGTATGTCCCTTGTATGCTAGGTTATAGATCTATTTAAAGCAAATCTTTATAAAGCAAGTCTTAAATGGATGTCCCACTCAGTTTTTTTCCCCCCTTACCCAGCTTTTTCTCTTCCTTCCTTCCTCCCAAACTCCATTAAAATGCAAAAACTCCTGCAATGGCAGATTAAACCTCTAGCACTTTAGTGTAAATGTTTCTGTTAAATATTTTTCTGGGTCTGGAAAGCTTGGGGGAAACAGGCTGCCTAGGAAGAGACAGGAGGGAATAGAATGGCCATCTGGTGACTTTCTGCAAAAGTCATATTGTAAACTCTGCAAATTGCAAGATACAAATAATCAATGACAATAGCAGCCCTGGGGAGGAGATGGTAGCTACGATTAAAATCAAGCCGGACTGTAGTCTGGACTGAGCAAAGGTATTCAACATCTCTATTCCTCAGTGTCCTCATCTGTAAAATAGGGATGATGATAATAAAACAACTTTTCAGGGCTGGAGGGAAGTTAAGGCAAGTGGATAAAATGCTTAGCACAGTGCTTGTCTAACACATAGCTATCACTCAGTTAATGCCGCACATTAAGATTTTGTTGTAGGCTGAATAATGGCCCCTTGATGATATCCATGTCCACAGCCTCAAAAACCTATGAATACGCTACTTTACCTGGTAAAAGGAATTTTGCAGATGTGATTAAGTTCATGTTCTTGAGATGGGGAGGTTATCCTGGATTACCCAGGTAGGTGCAATGTAATCACCGTGACCTTGTAAGAGGAATGCAGAAGGATCAGAGTTAGTAGTGGCAGATGTGACAGCAGAAGCCAGAGGTCACAGTGAAGCAAGGAAGGAGCCACAGGCCAAAGAATGCAGATAGTTTCTAGAAGCCGAAGAGGGCCAGAAAACTGATTCTCCCCTGCAGGCTCCAGAAGGAACAGAACCCCGCTGACACCATGATTTTAGACTCTGGTCTCCAGACTGCAAGAGAATACATTTGTGTTGTTGTAAGTCACTAAGTGTGTAGTAATTTATCACAGCAGCAGCAGGATACTAATAGAGATGATTATCTAAGATGGTTTGGACGCAGATGCATAAAGGATTTAGAAATGCGTTTGGGAAGAGAGAAAAGTCAGCTGATTTTATTTTAAACTTCTAAATCTAGGAACAAATTAAGGACGGCAGAGAGAGAGAAACTTATGCAGTACAAGACCTAATATGGCAAGGATTTTCCTATTCATAGGTGTTCAAGAACTTGGATATTCTCTGACAACATTACTCAGTTGTAGAGGACTTAGGGTAAAATCCAGCTTTCTTTTCTCAGTGGTTAATTTTTGGTATGAACAACTTCTACTTGTCTGTGGCTACCCTCTATGGAAGTACAAAGGAGCGATGAGGAACAGGAGTTTGGCAGCTGGGGGAGAAACATCTCAGAAGGCTGCTAGCCCACGCTGGCTGACAATATTTCACAAATTTTGTGGTGGTAGACAGAAACATTTTATAGATTTGATTTTTTTTCCCCCTTATTTTATTCTTCTTTGGAATTTAAAGCTTCTTAGCCTTAATTCAACATCCATCTAGCAATCATGTATTAAACACCCACTCTGAACCCCGTGCTGGGCAAAGTGCAAGGGAGACAGAGAGGAATGACAGAGGAGACCTCTCTCAGAAGGAGAAAGCTGATGGTCTAGGGTAAGAGGCAGATGAATCACGAGTAATTACAATAAAATGTGATATGAAGTACAATATATAAACGAACAGAGTGCTCACATAGCTAACTCAACAAGTCAAGAAATAATTCTGAGTGGAAGCACTTCATCCAGGGTTTAAAGGATGAATGGAAATTGACCAAGTGGAAAGTGCTAGACAGAGTAACAAGGTCTCAAAGGGCGTGATGCGTGCCAGGAAGAGTCAGAATTAAAGGTGAAGCAGGGAGAGATGGAAGATAAAAATGGGGAACTAGTAGGGATCAGACTATGAAAGGTCTCATGCACCATAGCATGGAGGCTAGATAGTGTAAGGCAGAAACAGAAGAGGCTGAGAAGTAGATGGATTTATGTGTGACTCCCGGGTCTGATTTTGCCACCCTATTAGCTGTGGGATATTGGGCAAATTATTTCACCTCAGTTTCTTCATTTCTAAAAGACAAATGGCTAATGAAATAGGAAAATGGAAACATCTATGTTTTTAAATCATTCCTCTCTGTTTCGTACCCTTTCCCCCAGTTACTGCACTCTCTCATGGTTTCCTTCCCTACACACACACACACACACACACACACACACACACACACACACACACACACACACATCTGAAAAGCTCCTTTGAAGAGAAACTCTCCTGCATTTACCCTGGTCTGAGCATACCATCTCTTTCCTGGACACCGACTGAAGAAGTCCACAAAGTATGTGACTACATGATAGGTTCTCAGTACATCTAGATCCCTTTCCTCCTTCCCCTAAGAGTCTTGGGCTGCATTTTGAATGTTACTGGGAACTCCTGAGCTTCTTCATGCAAGAGAATGGCTTGATCTAGTTTGCTGTTTGGAAAGATGAATCTGATGACCCATCAAAAGGACCTCCAGATGGGAGAAGGAAGAGGCAGAGTGTCCTAATCATTGGGCCCTGGCATGAAGACCTTTCTGGGGGAGACTCCGAGGCTGTGACAGGTGGCTGGTCACGGTGTGGAGGAAGAAGAGTGTCTCCTGGTTCTGTGGCTTGGAAGAATGATAGACAGCTTTACTCTTAGTTAAAAATGGGAATTAAACAGAGGAGGAGGAAGGAAGAAACACACAGGCAGACAATCTGAAGGAGTAGATGAGGGATAACTTCCCTTCTCTCACCTTCTGTTTGAGAGAAGAGGAAAATGAGGGGAGGAAGTGGGAAGAAAACAAGCAGACAACAGCAAACTTGAAGAATCGCTGTGAAGCAGAGTGGAGGAGCAGGGGTGTGGCCCTGGTCCTTGGATGTGAATGTCTCCCCCTATTTCTCTGTACTAAGGAGAATTAAACTACACAGCCAGCCCAATCTTCTTTCCTGAGATTCAGCCACATACTAAACACTTCCAGCCAGATGTCTCAAAGGAACCTCAAACTCCAAATGTCCCACCTGAACCCACCATGTAACCCTAAACCCAGTCCATCTTCTGCGTTCCTCTTCCCAGTGTGGTCAACAGCAGGAACACCCAACTGGTTGTCCCAGCCAGAAACACAGGGACTCTTTTTGACACTCCACCCCACCACCCATCCCCACCTGTCAATGTCTAAGTTTATCTTGGTTCTGTTTCCTCTTCTCACTCCTCTCCACCCCTCCTTCCATATCTTAGTTCTTGTCTCCAGAGTTTCTTCATGGGACTCTTGCCATAACCTCCAACCGCTATCTTCACTTTGTTCCTTCTGAGTCCAATCTCCACATTGCTGTCAGAATGATCCATCTAAAAGGCCAACAGGAGCATTTTATTCCCTTGTTGAATGCTTTGATGGCTTCCTGTGCCTGTTGTCCTGGTCTAAAGACCAGATTCTTAGTGCCAACAAGAATTGGCCTCCTAAAATAATAAAAGTGGAGGCTCTACTGCCAAATTGCTGGGTTCGTATCCTGGCTCCTTGCTCTCTATACTTGTGATCTCGGGGTCTTGATTTCCTTATCTCTAAAATGAGGATACATAAAGGTAGCTCCTTGGCCGGGTTGCTGTGAGATGCTTGGCATACCTTATACACTCAATGAGTGTTAGCTGTTATGTCTCCAGTATCATTTCTCACCTTTTGCCCGTATCTTCCTTCTGTGGGAATCACACCAAACTTTTTTCTGCTTCCTTAACTGACCCTTTGTGCATCCAGTGCCCTCCACGTACACACCCATTGCTTCCCCTTACACTTTTATTCTTCATTAAGGACTTGTGTACATCTTTCCTACCTGCTTCCAGACTCAAAGTTCTGCTAGAAGCTCCCCCCTTTCCTTCCTAGTACACACTCAGCTCTTATTAAATAATTAATGATGAAGTGAATGAATAGTATTTATCACACTTATGGAACTTGTTTTTTTCAATTTTCCTCTCTGTGGGTCACAATGGGTATGAAAGTTATCTTATTCACCATTGAACCCTGGTATCTGATAGCAAGAATGGCATATAGTAGGAGTTAAGTAGGTATCTATTGAAGGGACAAATATATTTGCCATCCTAGATAAGTACTGATTTTTTTTTATTAACACATACTGTATTATTTGTTTCAGGGGTAAAGATCTGTGAATAAGTACTGACTTTTGAAATCTACTTATACACTCAAATGGACCTATCATGTATCATAAAATTCAGCAATTTTTGCCAATTTCTATTAGAGGATCTTTAAAAAAAATTTCATTTTCTCTCCAAGTCTTTTA
Organism: Ailurus styani; assembly: GCA_002007465.1. NCBI lineage: Eukaryota > Metazoa > Chordata > Mammalia > Carnivora > Ailuridae > Ailurus > Ailurus styani. Next base: position 1,152,553 of record LNAC01000114.1, read on the forward strand.
CTCTTCCAATACTCATCCTTTAATTATTAGATGTGTTAGATAATTTTGAACTCTGGGGATTTATTTACTTTGTATCATGTGGCAAAATACTTTCTGGTGAACTTTAGACATTCTCACTGATCCTGCCAATGGAGTAGACTACATCAGGTTTTTGTAGGTATGCAAAAATTCTATTAAAAACAAGCCATCCGTCCAACTACTTTATAGTTTCAAGTAAATAAAAATACCTCAATAATTCCCTGGCTGTCCATTATTTTCTTTTTTAATATTAGCAAAAATGCTTTCCAATTGAAGGCCACTTTCACTTTTTAGACAGTATATCTTTTATTGAATTATATTAAAACATCAATTAACTGTAATCCAAACATTCCATTATCTAGGGTTTACCTTTTGCTTTATGCTTGAAAGAGTCAAAAGACAAAGAAACAGGGCAGTTTTAGTAAAAACAACAATGTTAAAACATTTGCAGCATTTGGGTGGCAAATGCATATTAATGCAATAAAATAAACTTAAAATTAAAAAAATTTATTTTTAGGAATCATGATTAAGCAATACACCAAGTCACCAAAGATTCGATTCTTTTCCTCCATTCTATTTGAAATGGAGAAGAATGGAATCATTCATTTGGATATTTCACTAAGAACTGAAACAAAAATAAAAAATCATTGCTGGTTCAATCCCTGGTTAAACAGAAAACTTGACTTTACTTGAATTCCATGTATCTTGGTGAATCATGAGCTTCTATTTTTACTATTACTTTTAGTGACATCTTAATAAACAAATGCTTTTGACTGAGGCTAAGATACCTCTTGCCGAAGAAGCACTCATCACACACTGAATAAATAAATGAAGTGACAAAGAATATATATTAAGCTGGATCTGACTCCTTTAGTAAGACATTTATTTGACTCAATCCAATTCTGTAAATTTCATAAATGAGAGGGAAATAGGTGACACTAAACCAAGATGTTTGGGAGACGGATAGAGAGGGAAATAACTCAAAACCCTGAAAATAAAGCTGTTAAATATTACAAGCACAACCATGCCTCGCTAAACTCATTTTTCAGGACAGAAAAGCAGATTGTGGAATTATTCACGCCAAAGTAATCCTTGCCTAATTTAATCATCGAACCAGGTTTCCTAATATGGATATTTTCTTAGACTTCAATTTGTTACATAGCTAACTTATTTTCTAATAGACTATGTTGGTAATAAGAAAATGAATTACACGCTCTTGGCAGAGAGATGACAAGTTAGATCTGAATTTATCCCACACAAACTTGGTACCCCCTTTTAAATCCAATAAGCTTGGGATACCTCTATAATATATCAGATCTGGATGCCAATCATAAACAGATGGTAAGCCTCCGAATCGAGGACAGGCCACACCACACTTTTATCAGGAACTGTCCACGGGCATGCACAGTCCAGTGAATTTTGCAAAAAGGCCGCTCAGCTTCCTCTTTTAGACCTTCTAAATGCATAAATCCAGTTGGCTTAGCACAAGTAGGACCTAACACCCCAGTAAATTCAACACTCCACTCTGGGGAGGACAGCAGCACTCGTGAGAGCCAACATGTCCCCCATCGGCTCTGAATGATGAGACTGGGAAACCATGAAATGGGGTGTCTGATTCTGGAAAGACCAGAGGTCTTTCATTTTCCACTGTCTCCAAACATGAGCCAGGGGAAATATCGATGCAAAAAAAAAAAAAAAAAAAAAAAAGGAAAAAGTTACTATTTCATCAACTCTCCATTCACAGCAGGGACTTATTCAAAAATAATAATGCCTTTCTATGACAGGAAACCTAATTATGAAGAGCATTAAACACTAAGAGATTGCCACCCTTCACACCGGCTGCAGATCGTTTGTCTCACTTGTCAAACATAAGTTCATTTTTGACACTGATTTCTTAAATTTCTGCTGACTTGGCAATCCGCAGCCACTTCTCACGAGCTCTGTAATATCTTAAAGACTTCACAGCTAAGCAGTTAGAAAGGATTTGGGGTTTAATTCAGCTCACTGACCTGTTTAAGAGAATAACGGAAATAAAACAATTTTCAGCTAAAGGCCTGAGAAGGCCTCTCTCCTTCTGAAAGACTCTTTGTATCAATGCCATGAATCAAATGGTTTGTCTAAGTGGTTATTCTGTACCACCAGTGAAGGCCCAGCAATGTGGCAGTGAATCACATTTAATAACTTGCGGTTAGCTGTCATGAACACTTAATTTGATGTTGAACACAAACCCTGCCGGGGCAGAGGGGGCTGGGGAGGCGAGGTGGGTCGGGAGTGCGGGGCAGGGAAAGCTCAGATGCACTTGCGATCCTGCGGCGGCTCCTTTCTGCCCCGGCCTAGGGGAGAGGAGGACGTGGATCCTGTGTGCGGGGTTTCGGCGGGGCTCCGCAGCGAGGCGGGAGAGCGCGTTTGCTGGCTGGCTTTCCCCGCCCTTGAAGTCCCCTGGGGTCCCTCTCGCCCCGTAAGGAGGCTAGCCCAGTGCGGCCTTCTCCAGAGTGCTACTGGAGGGCTGTCAGGCCGGCTCCAAGAATTCAAAGCGTTCAGGGAACCCACAGAAGATTTCTTGCAGCTTTTTAGCTGTCTGGCAGGCAGCAGAAACCCCTCTTGTGTCGACGGCTAAACACTGCTGTCCCTGTGTCCTGGATGGAATGCGTCAAAACTCGGGAATACCACAGCTTCACATGCTGGCCATGTGTGCTGGCGGCAGCGGGCTCCAGCGCTTCAGACGTTTTAATTTGTCACTCGGGAAAGCAGATGTGTCAGGGAGCTGGAGGCCGGGGGAGGCGACCACGGCGAACTCCCCGCGGGGCTTACCCGGCGCGGACTCGGCCGGGCCCCTCCCCTCCCGAGCGAGCGGCAGGGGGCGGGGGTGCCGAGCGCAGGGACCGCACGGGTCGCCTCCCCCGGCGCCGCCCCGGGCTCGGCGGCCAGAGCCGCGGGGCCACCGCCCGGAGCCGAGCGCAGCGCGCACGGCTGCCGGCCCTGGAGAGCGCACCCCGCTCGCTCGGCCCTGTGTCGCACCGTCTGTCTGTGAGCGCCCTTGCCAGCCAGCTCGGGCAGCCTCGCTCCTCGAGCGGCAGCTCTTGGGCCACGGGACCCTTTCTCCTGGATCGCCCTAAGCAAGGATTGTTGGGGTGCGGATCTTTCGAGTGCATGGCAAATTCGACTTTGCAGGGGCAGGAAGGCAGGAATAAATCTTGGTAACTGCACGTCGGCCCAAGCTCAGGGTACCTGCTCCTGAGGAAACTGGAATTCGACGTTAGAAAAAAAAAATCGGTAGCCCTGTTTTCAAAGTGTAAAGGAGCACTAAGTATGTTTTCGGTGGTGTGGACTGATTTTTACAGCAAAGTAAGCTTTAACACATTTAAATAAACACTAATTAAGTTGTAACACCTCTGAAAGCATTAAGCATACCCTTGGGATGCCAAGAACTGCCCGTAATTCCAGACCTTATCTTATTTCCAGAGCACCTCACCTCCATCTACCTACCCCTGCCCCTCCCCCACCACAGCACCCCTCACCCACCAGGACACCCTGTGCATTGCCTGGCTCAGTGCAACTGCGAAATAAATGCGTTGGACCAAATTCCTACAAACTCAACTGACAAGATGAATGCAAAAAATATAGATCTCTATTTTGCATATTTTAATTTTAATTTATTTGTAGCAAAAACAGGAAAAAATGTTTATATTAAAAAAAAAATAACCCAAACCCATGGAATAAAAGCAGCAAGCCTATAGCTACTCCATAAAGCACACCTAAAAAAAGGACTCATTATCTGTGAAATAAACACACACAAACAGACACATACTTGAAGCTTCTGTATTCTAAAAATGTAGCAGGTACATCCAAATCAGAGCTATGGCACCACGTTTCTTGGAACAAACCAGTCTCCACAATAAAATTAGAAAAACAGAACCCAAGAAAATTGAACAAGAAAACTAAAACACTAAATGGTGTATTTGTATGTGTTCACTTTAGAAAAGACACTGAAGCAATAATAAAATTAAAAGATTTTAAAACAGGAAAAGTCTGTAATGTTTGCTTTATTTAAATTATGATTTAATGAAAAATAATGTTTCATTTCAATGAAAATGAGTGTCATCTAATTTAAATCTTTGAATGCTTTTGAAATTATGAGGAGACTCGACCACAAGGATTTAGCAACTTGCATGGAGCCCCAGAGCCGGTCGGTGAGTCCTAGGCCAGAGATGAAAACTTAACAGCGCATCTAAGAACTCTGCCTTGCCGCCTTTCTCCCGCAACATCGATGAGAATGACAATCATTTATGACAACTTTCAAGGGCAGATACTGAGGCAAAATACAGGTAAAAATCACTGAGAAAACTGATCACAGAAGAGAGTCATAGGAGTCCGAATGGCTAACTATTCCACAAAAAACGATATTTCTTATTTTAAGAAGTGATTTTCTTAAACCATTTAAATTCTCAGAACATTATGGGTAGACCGAAAATATGCAGATAAACACATTAAAATATTTTTAAACTATTTCCTTCTTTACTTACTTTCCAAGACCTGAACTTGGACTTAGGCTTCTCTTGAAAGAATTCCCAAGCTTTCTTTTCCAAGCAGCAGGACTAGGCCTCCATCGGGGCCCTGGGATTGCAAGCTGAAGGCAAGAGAGAAAGAACACAGGAATCCGGGATCTGAGTGAACTCAGGTCTTCTTGACGTTCAGCTCAACATCTTCAGGATTTGGTTTCAACAAGAAGGAAGAAAATCCTGATTCAGGACCATAATTTCTCCCTGAACACACCAAGTTTATTAGTTTCGGAGCTGTTAATTTGACACTTGCCTTCTTAGCATTTACCTAAAAATAGAGTGTGGGGGAGGGGCAGGAAGGCAGAACCAAAAACTAAAATGTAAAGGATTCTGACAAGGATGGCAAAAATCATGTCATTTATAACATTTCAGTCAACAGGCTAACTGCATGCCACATCTTCATAGAAATCCTATTATCAAAGCCACCAGACACTGTATTTGCTTCCTAATTATAGACCCTGAGCTAACAGTTACTTTTTCTTCCCTATAATAACAACAACACTTTGTATTTATCTAGCGCCTTTCTTCCAACAAGCTCAAAATGCTTTGCAGACATTAACTCCTGAATCCCAGGCCTCCGGCAAGTGGCATCAGTGATGTGTCTTGGTCTCTACGATCTGTTGTTGGAGAGAATAAGGCACAGAGCAGCGGAGGACACAGAAGAGGGACCTGCTACAGGAATCGAACCCTTGGGCCTTCGGGCCTCCACTGTTTGCTTCTATTTGGTGAAGTCCTACTCTTGACACTTGCAGCAAACCAGGAGAATTCCTGGGTCTGATGAAGTTTCCATTTTGGACATTTCCTTTCTCCCTTTGCTTCCTGACCATGACTTGCAAAAATCTTTAACAGAGCTGTTCATTAATTCTGATCTCAAGCTTAGCCACAAGGATCTTAATCACATCTATCACTCTCTACCACCACGAGCAACCCCTGGGGTGGTTAGGGCCCCCAGAAGTGAGAAACAAAACACAGGCCTTCACCAGGGAGGCTAGAATTGCCTTTTAGACAAATTTAGCTGGAGGCCTGGGATTTTTACCTTACACTGTTACTGAAAGTTTCCAAATGGATTTCCTCAGTGGGCTCCTTTAAAACTTAACTAAAAATAAAACACAGGATTGTAGAATCTTAGAGTTAGAAAAAACTTGGAGGCCTTCTAGAATTCCCTCTCTAATATTGCTGACATACCATCATTCAACTGTTGCCTGAACATTTCCAGTTTTCAAGGAACTCAGACAACAGCCCATTTATTTTTATAATAACTCTCATTGATAGAAACGTCTTCACAGGGCCGAAGCCATTGGCCTCACAAGTTCATCTCATTCAAGCTAGTTTTGCCCTCAGAGAACCCAGCTTATAATCAATCACTCTTCCATGTATCAGCTCTGTAAAAATTAAAGGATGTAATAATTTTCCCTTTAAGTCTTCTATTTGCTGGGCTAACCCCTCAGTTTGTAGTACTTCCTCACAGGACATGTTTTCCGAACACTTCGCCTTTATTATTGCCATTCTCTTGCTGAGCTTCACCTCTCAGGAGAATCCCTGAAACTGGGCTGTGTTCTGACCAGCATAGACCACTACGGAACTACATCCTCTAATCTGTGGTCCTCTCTGCTTCTAGTACTGTAACTTGGAATTTCATCAAATTTTGCTAGCCATAACACTCTCCTGGCCACTGTTCATTTGGAATTCAACTCAACCCCTGGGTCTTTTTTATCTTAAATAAGAGTCAAGCAGGCCTCCTTCATTCCGTTCTTGCAGAGGTGGTTTTTTGAATCATGGTTTCCATTAAAACTAATTTGGTTAGTTTCAGGTCCAGCATATTGAAATCCTTCTGGTTTTTAGTTTGCTGTGTTGGAAATATTCTCTCCATATTCGAATCCAAAACTCATTTGATAAGTCTTTTTAGATGCTTTCAGTTGTTCACTAATGTACAAAGTTCACCATGTAGTTGGCTTTATGCCAGGTAAGAGAAATACAAAAAAGATTTAAATAAGGTAGTTGTCCTCAAAGCATTGACTGTCTAGAGGGATGTAGAGATGGGGAGTGTGAGCCATGAAGTGGGAGAGATAGGCTGGGGTCTGCTTGTGAGAGCCATCACATACCCCATTGAGGAGATTGCATTTGGCCGTGAACAGCCTCAAGGGATTTTCAAGCAAGGAGAGTCACCTGACCACATGTCTGTGTTAGGAGAACATCTCTGTCGCAGCACAGATGATGGGTTGAAAGGAAGAATGCTGGAATCGGGTCAGTTAGGAAGCTATTGCAAGATTCAGTCAGGTAAGAGTTAATAAGGACTGAAGTATAGCAAGGGCAATGTTAGAGAAGAAGAGGGGACAGAATTGAAGGTGGAATCAACAAGATTAGGTGACTGACTAAATGTGAAGACTAGGAAAGAAAGAGGTCAAGAGCGCTACTCTCGGGATTTCAGGTTCAGTAGCTGGTATGATTCACAAGGTTTAGAAAGCTTAAAAGACAAAGAAACTACTCTAAGGATTGGCGGTTGGAATTGAAAGCTATGATTTGTAGTTTTCTCCAATATTCTCAGCAGCCTGGGATCATAATGAAAGAAAAGAGGAGGCTGAATTATTCCCAAAGCAGGATATTGGTAGATCAGAAGTAATAGAAGACCAAAGTCTGATGCTGTCATGAAGGAGGATGCCACCCGAGGCCCTAGGCCCAGGGGGAGGAGGAGGCTGATATGTGGTGGGTATAGGGAAGGACCAAGGGATGGGAAATAGGAAAGCAAGTTTGGTGAAAATTCAAGAACAGAAGAGGCCAAAGCTTGGGAAATTGTGCCAGCCACCTAGATCACTGACGACAATGACCTTCTCGGTAGTACATTCCCAAAAACCTGTTCTTGGAGCTGACTTCAGCCCATTAATCAATACCAGCTCTAACTACACTTTACAATCACCATGGTGACATTTCCTCACCACCATAAGGCAATCATGTGTGGCTTTATCAATGCCTTACTGATAACGCTCATCATGTAGAGAATACTTCACTAATAACCCAATAAAAAACAAAGAGTCCTTTGTTGTGAAGGTTCTTAGTGATCCTGTGTTAGCACCTAGTAATCGCTGCATTCTTTTCTAAGTATTTATCTCTTTGATTACCCATTCTTGAACACTGGAAATAATTAATAATCTAACTTACCACTCTATATTTTCCCCACTTCTGAAAATCAAGAACACATTTTTTCCAGCTCTATTCTTTAAGCAATTTCCCCTTTCATCGTGATTTCTCACAAACCCGCAGGTGTTTATGAGATCACGCCATGAAATGTTATTTAAAGTTCTGGCTATGACTCACCTGGGTCTTGAGATGTAAAACTGGTAGGTTTTGCTCTAGGACACAACACCCTCTCTATTTTCTTAACCAAACTTGCACTCCTCTTTCCTCTTTGGGTAAGCAGCCCTGGGTCCCAAAGTTCCTCCCACCAGAAACCTGGTGTCATTCTCGAGCCCTTTCCTCTCCATCAGCAGCCCTCTCTTACATTCACATTCACTTGGAGAGTCAACTTTCCTGTCTTCCTACCTCCAAAACCCTCCTCAAATCCATCTACTTTTTTTCCATTTTTACTGCCTCGTGTGAGTCACCATCACCTCTTGCTTATATTCCCATAAAAGCTTTCTAACTGTTCTCTGGATTCATATTTGTGCCCCCAATCCATTTTCTACACAGTAACTGGAAAGATCTTACAACATCAGGCAGACCATGTCAGCCCATCCTAAAGCACTTAAATGAAAAGGCACTTAAATGAAAGTCCACTCCTTCCTGTGCCATACGAAGCTGCTGCTTGCAAACTTAGCCTTGCCACGGGCCCCTCATCCTCCTGTCCACTGCACTTCTGCCACACCTGCCTATATCTCTGCCCCTCTTCTTGACTTCAGTGACTTCCTCCATAGCGTTCCTGAGTCTGGAATGTTCTCCTTCCTGCTCATCCCTCAGTACTTCGGACTGATCCTTCAGATCTCAGTTTCTTTCCCTGCCCTGGGCAAAGTTGGGGCCCCAACCTGTTATTCTTTCCATAACATGCACAACACAATGGAAAGAAAAGCTATGGCAAGGTTCATTTCCTAGATAGTATTTATCATAGTTTATAATTAAATACTCATTTATGTCCCCCCCCCAACTTAGGCTGTAAGACTCATAGAGGAAAGGAATGCATATATTTTATTTTTTGATGTATAGCAATAAGAGTTGTTGCATAATAAGTAAGTTCTTATTTTCCTAAATTGTTTTGAAATCTGTCATCTTATGTTGAGGATACAGGCTTGAATTGCAAAACAACAGCTCCCACTTACAAAACAGCTGTTTTACAACCAATGCAAAGAAAAGTCATGCTAAGGTGGCAGTTAGGATCTCATGAAGGGATCCAGGTCTTCTCATGTGTGGAGGCTTCTAGTGCTACAAAGAAGTTCTTGGGACTTAAAAGCCTCCCAAAGAGCAATAGCATAGAACAGGGGTATCATGGCCTGAGTCGTTGAATTCACATGTTGAAGTCCTATCCCCAGTAACTCAGAATATGACTGCATTTAAAGGCAGGGGCTTGGGATGCCTCAGTGGCTCAGTTGGTTGGGCGACTGCCTTCGGCTCAGGTCATGATCCTGGAGTCCTGGGATTGAGTCCCGCATTGAGCTCCCAGCTCCATGGAGAGTCTGCTTCTCCCTCTGAACTTCTCCCCTCTCATGCTCTCTCTCTCTCTCTCTCTCTCTCTCTCTCTCAAATAAATAAATAAAATCTTTAAAAAAAAATAAAGGCAGGGTCTTCACAGAGCTAAGTCAGTAAAAATGAGATCGTTAGGGTGGGCCCTAATCCAATATGCTATCCTTTTAAGAAAAGGAGATTAGGACACAGGCCCACATAGAGGCAAGACCATGTGAAGACACAGGAAGAAGATAGCCATCGAAAGCCAAGGAGAGTGGCCTCAGAAGAAACTAGCCCTGCTGATATTAGATCTTAGACTTACAGCCTCCAAAAGTGTAAGAATATCAGTTTCTGTTGTTTAAGCCACCCAGTCAGTGGTACTTTATTATCATAGCCCAAACTGATTAAGGAACTTGAGAGAATAACATCTAAGGTGAAAGGAGCATTTTTCTTTTCTTTTTTTTTAAGATTTATTTCATTTATTCATTCATTCATTCATTTATTTACTTACAGAGCAAGAGCAGGGGGAGGGGCAGACAGAAAGAGAAAGAATCCCAAGGAGACTCTCTACTGAGCGTGGAGCCTAACGTGGGGCTTGATCTCACCACCCCCAAGATCGTGACCTGAGCCAAAACCAAGAGTCGGACACAACCAACTGAGCCACTCAGGCACCGCAAAAGAGCATTTTTCTTGACGTGCCTGAGGGCCCTACAAGTATGGGCTCACTGTACACCAGAGCAGACCAAAAGTTTCAGGATTTTCTCCACACCTGGAAGTTGAATTTGAGCCACGGCCCAAAGGACTCCCTCTTACTACACCACTGGAAAAGCGGGTTTAAAGCTGAGGTCCTCACTGCAGGTCCACTGAGAAGCAGGTATTGCCACAGTGATTGAGGCAATGTGACAATCATATTCAGAGTTCTACTTGGGAGGTAAAAAGTGTGTTTCACCTTTACATTCATGCTCACACTTCAGCCTCTTGTCACCACGCCCGCTGAAATAATCACTGTAGGCAGAAGTCTCCACTTCACAAGAGAATTTATCAGTTTTCACTGATCTGAGTATATCTGCAGTCAACAAAGGAGTCGATATGTCCACAAAACTGGCCCCAAAGATTTTTCAGATCTGGGATCCTCAGAGACCCTATTACTTTACAGTCTGACTTATTTTGTCTATTACTTCACTATATTACCCTTTAAGTGTGTTGTTTTGAGTTAACACATCTTCAGCCTTTTGAATGCTAAAAGTCCTGGGAGGAGAGAGTGTGTGTGGGTGGGTGGGTGTGGGTTTGTATCTATATTTGGTCAAACTTTTTGTGACATTTAGTTTGTCATTTAGGTTAAAGATTTTCTTTTAATATTTCAACATATATATGATTAAGTGAGCTTAATATTTCATAAATTTTAACTCAAGTTCAAGAAAACATTTGTTAAGTATTTCTTTAGGCTATACCTTGGCTTTAGCCCAGCATATTCTAATCATTCATTAAACCGGTAGCGAAGTTTTACAGGAAAGCCAATTGGGCATAAAATGGAGGAGTGGGATGGAATCAAGCAAAGGAAAATATAGGGTGAAAATCTACTTGAAAGAGAAAGCTGGGTCATAGTGAACATTGAGTTACATGGTACATTAGAAATCCCTCATTTATTCAAAGAAGACAGGGATTAAAATGAGTTGTTTGTACTTTTTACATGTTTTAGAAAACATACATGTTCTTAAATGCCTAGAGAATTTTGGACAACTGTGAAGACATATTTTTTATATTTAATCCCAGTCCTTTAAACCTAGGTTTCTATAATAAAGCCAATTTTGCACTTATAAATTATTAAAAGTTATGTGTTAAAACCTGGTCCCTGTGCACACACAGCAGCACCTGCCAGTGACCCCGGCCCAGCCAACTGCGTTTGTAGACAGAATAAGAAGCCTCTACTTTGTGTGCTCCCAAGCATACAACTCTGCTCAATTTTCCTCCAGTGTGTTTTGAAATAAAAAATGCTACCATTATAGATGAATCCATATTAAAAAAATGATACTCTTTGGGAAAAGATACATAAATGTTCATATTATTATTAACACTGTAGAGCTCATTCAACGTCCCAGAAATCTTTATCCGTCCAGCAAGCTGATTCACACTGGGGCTGAGAGATGCGGCCTATCAGGGCAGTTCACCTCCCACGGAGGCTGGGGCCAGCTGGCAAGGGCCAGGAGCTGTGGGCTTTGCTGGGAGCGCCACACAGGGTTGACTTCTGTGTGTCCAGCAAGGCAGCGCCTGCCCACAAGTGGGGCGTGAGCATCAACAATGTGACAGATGGAAGGGCAGCCACCTGTGGGGGTTTGGGGGAGAACTGAAAGGGAAAACAGAACAGGAGGAAAACAGCAGAGGCACTGAGTTAAAGCTAACCACAGTGGAGTCTTGTCTCTGCTCCGTGACCTGGGCAATTCTAGAACTTTCTGAGGCCCTGGTTTTCCACCTCTCCAACACGGGGAATGAGGGAAATAGTAACCTCCTGCCTTGGAGTGGGTTCCCAAGGAGACAGACTCTGAGATTCCTATGTTGGGTGGGGATGGCCCTGAGGAGCAAAGAGCCTAAGGGGGGGCAGGATTGGGCATGGGCAGGAGTTCACCGTGATGATGTCTCCGCAGCACTCTCGGTTGGTCCTATAGGGATCTCCTGACCGGTGATTAAAGCTCTTCAGAGTTGTCTTTTAATTGAGACGAGGAGGCAGGTGTTTGAATGCCCACACCAACCAGTCACCAGATGTAGACTGCTACTCTCCCACATAGGTGACTTGACCCTGGAAGAAACGGCTCTCTTCAGCCAACAGCCATCCTGGGAGGGACGCAGCTGAAGCTCCGAGCAGGCACTGATGCTGACGGCTGACGAGGGCTTGGGCAGCACACCACATGCACTGCCTGCATCCCCGAGGCCCTCGTGGATGAGTACAGCCCATCTGGAAACAGCTCCTCCAGAATTCCAGACTGTTTTTCTTCCTGGGAAAACTGACATCAGGCAGGTTAGTGGATGAACCACAGACCCCACCACGGCAGCTGGTCCTAAGACTGCACCTGATACTCATCTCCCTACTCTGCTACATGTTCTAGGTTACGTTTACCTTTAGCATCTCTGCTGGTCTAAGTGGCTCACATGATGGAATGAGCCAGATGCTCAATCCCGTGTGGTCTGAGCCCTGGTCCCCAGGTCCACCTGGCTATGGTTGTTGCACATGACCATTTACGGTCAAATTTGGGGAACTGAGCACTAAGAGATGACCCAGTAGATCACCTAGGTGCCATATGAATTCTTCCCTCTGTGTAGCAGCTTCCCTCCTTCTTCTGATGATTAGCTTATACATGTCCCACGGTGACTCCCTTGTTTGCCTCTGGCACACATAGACTAAAGTGACCAGGTTGCAGCTGTAGCTTAAAGTTGAGAGGAATTCTTGTCGCAAGCCCCACTGGAGGCATTTTGTCCTGGAACCAGGACCACTAGATCCTCAGAGCCCAGAACTGTGGAGCTAGGCAGCACAAGTGTTCGTACGTTGCATGGGTCCTGCAGCTCCTTCACTGTCTCAGCTCTTTCCAGCCTCAGCAGGCCCTGTAGTATATCCCTGGTCAGGTGGTATTGGGGTGTGTCCCTAATTAGTTGGTCAGCAGCCAAGAGGGGAGCTGGGGGTAAATCCTAAGGCAGGGAGAGTATGTCTTCCTACAAGATGGAAGACTCTGCTTCATCTTCAGACAAGGGGAGTACTGGCCCGGAGCACGGAAGAGTAGGCTACTTCTGCCCGGAGCCCAGGGTCTAAGGACCTGGGATTCCAAGTTTTTTTAATGCATCCACCCAGGTGTCCTCATTCCAGGTCACAGGGTCCCACTCCTTCCCAGTCAGGGCAGGTCATAGGTGACTTGCCAGAGAGCAGACCATTCAAACTTGTCTGGTTCTCAGCTATGCTGGTAATGAAGTCCTTAGACTGATCCTCCCACATTTTCTTCTCTCTGGCTGCAGGTGATGGGATAATCCTTTCCTATGCTTCTGAGAACGCCCTCTGAGTTTTACACGTTGTTTCAAATTGGTGATTATTCACCCTCACTTTTTTATTGTCTTTCTTCAGTACATTGATTGAACTCAGCAAGAGTAACCTAATTCCATTGTCTTTATAATAACTTCTTTTCCTGAACCTTCCAAACATCTGAGATGTTGCATTTCCCAGTGCACTTCTTTCCTTCGTACCTTCTCCCCATTCACTGGCAGTGAAAAATTTAACAACTGCACGGCTACAACACGCCAGGGACTGTCCATATGCCATCCATTACCAGGAATGAGGACTTCATTGCCAGTCAGCTGGCAGATGACCTAGTTCCAAATTTCCATTTTAGAGATTACTTTCCAGGACTATTTCTGGCAATGAGGTCTTAAATTGGGTTCTCAGGGAGACCGACTCTGAGATGGGGATTTGCATACGGAAATTCCACTGGATGTATTCCTGTGAACAGTATGTGTGGGGAGAGGGGAAAGAGAATAGAATTGAGCAGAGGGAAAAATTGAGATTCAGTGAAATTGCAACAGAAGTCCCAGCTAATCTTCTGGGGACTCTCTGGATCTGAGATGGCCCTTAAGAGTTGTTTGAATTGAAGTGAGGGGGCTGAGCCCGTGATGCTCCCTTACTGACCAAAAAACCTCATTGGATATGAGCTGCCCTTGGGCCAGGAACACAGAATTGCTGAGGCTGCTCCCTCTGGCCAAGGGCAGTTCCTGGGGGAGGGCCTCACTAGGCACCACCAGCAGACAATCTTCCCTGAGGTGGGTTGAATAACCTCAGTCCTGAAGGAGGGGGTGGGGAGAGAAATATGGGCAGTGAGAAAAATCGCCATTACACCTACCAGTGTTGTTCTGAAAATTTCATGAGATCATGAATGTAGAAGGCCTTTAAATTTGTTCAACACTTTATAAATTTGTTATTTTTATCTTCACAATTTTGACTTGGATTGGCCCAGGGGGGAAATCAGCTCCCGTAGGAATGGTCTCCTTAAAACAGGTCAGATTGTCCCATGTTTCAAGTCGTTGGCCTTCAAATAGTCCATCCTCTTATTCTAAGGCTCCAAGTTCCTGGTAGATTTTAGAAAAATCTCTAACTGAGCATCATGTGAAAATGAAAGGACCACATCTGACTTCTCTTTTCCTGTCCAAGATTTTTCCTTCGGTGAGCAGTTTCAGAACATCTGAAGGGTTAAAGGCTAGTATCATTGCAAAGTTGAAACAGAACCATAAGTTTAATATTATTTTAAGGTTAAAACGATTTAACATGACACCAAGCTTGAGTTAACATTCTACATGGTTGTAGAGATATTAGGGCTTAAACAGATGTCAGCAATTTTTTTCAAAACGGAAATTGAGTTCTACAGATGGTGAAGAAGACGGAGGAGCTCAAAGTGTCGTATAAAAAAATGTACACTCAAGTAAAAAGTAATCATCCTTATATTTCAAGTTTGAAGACACCCTTTTGGTGATGAGGATAATTTTCAAGCCGATCAGACAGAAATCTATTTACCTTTCACTTCTATATTATACTTTTTTCCTCTGCTACGTTTTCTGATTATGGCAAGTATTTATGAAGTAATTAAGACTTTTTCCTTTCCCAATTCTCACCCTTATTATACCTAATTTTTCCATTAGCACAATATTGTTCAACCTGCCTCATCATTACATTTTCCATAGCAGCAGGCCATGGTGTCATAAAAATCACTGTCTTCTAGATTTTTACTATTTTCTATATATAGCTGGACTTCTTTTAGAAAGTTGTAACTTTCATGCATTTATTTAATGGAGATGCTCTTGCATCTCCATTAAATAAGGTTTTTAAGGATATAAGAAAATACTTAGGTATGGAAAGGTTTAAGGAAAGGTTTTCAAGGATATAAGAAAATACTTAGGTATGTCAGTCTCACTTATTATCACCAGTTCTTTTAGTTATATTATTTGGACTCAAAAGTATAACATTTTCCATAAATGATGAAACAAAATTCACATTTTTAAATGAGGGAATATAAAACTATATCACCTATAAAATTATCACTTCCCATTTTCTCCTAAACAATTAGGTGGGGTTTTTTTGTTTTGTTTTTTTGTTTTTTTCCAAATGTATAATCAGTCCTGTGTATTTGAAACCCTGACTGCTGGAGAAGTTTAAAAAATGCACCCCATGATTTTGTCTGAACAGGGAGATTTGTGAGACTGAAAAGAGGATGAGGGATCTGCTGTCCACTGTGGACAACATGTGGGCGCCACCATTTATAGGCATGCTGGTATCTAGCGTTTGTGCCTAAGACCTTGGGAAAAGTGTGTTCTAATGACAAAGTACTGACCCTGCTGGAGAACATCTGTTCTATTTCCAGCCTGGGGAAGATCCGCACATACATACTGCCACTGCCACTGCCACTCCCACTCCCAAACCATCCTATCCTCGGGGGCTATAATTCTCATTCACAACTGCCCACCACCATACCCAGCATCCTCTTTCCAGTAGATTCAGGAAGGAATGCCAGAGCTGTGAAGGAGTTGACATCACCTTAGATGAATGTCTCTTCCAGCAACTCCCAGGAGAACCATAATCCCAGCTCACTCTACCAGTCTCTATGTAGAGAGTTCTGTCATCTTGGGTCTTTCTCTGGCTTGGCGCTACCTTACTGTCTTTAGAGAATATCGTTAGCTGCTCACTACCTGGTATCATCCCTTAGCCATGGGAAACAGGTTGCCTTGTTTCCTCACTCCATCTTCTTTTGAAAATCACCCTAAGTGAATCCTATCTTTTAAGAAGTGAGGGCTAGAGTCTGTATCACTCTCTGTTCTTCTTTCCCATCACCATCTCAACGAGGACACCAGCTACCTTTCATTTATGTCACTGAAATAGCTCCATTCCTTATAATGTCCTTATAAGATTGAGTTTTACCTCAACTTTCTAATGAGAAAACTGAGACTCAGAAAGATAAGTAACTTGCTCAAGCCACAAAACTAATAAATGATAGCACTTAGATTAGACTCAATCTTATATCTCTTCTGGCATTACTCTCTTCCCATGACAGCATGTTGCCTTCTGAGATGGAAAGAGAATTCTTACCCATTACAGAGAAGGTTGTCATGAAAGGCTGTGTGTGATTAAGGTGGCAGGCATCCATCCCCATCAGAGTTCCTGCACACTCTCATGTAGCAACATCAGAGTAGGTAGAAAGGGAGGACAGAATGACTGCAGACCAGTGAAATCGGATATTTCTGAGTAGCTGTGGGGAGAGCAGAGTTTTTCAAATAATATTACTGGTACCAATGACTCCCAAATCCAGGGTTGTGATTTACCAAACCAGTAAGTAGGTTTACTCAAGAAGAGACCAGAGTTCTCTTAGACATCCCGGACAAGTCCCTGCTCGGGCTGTCAGTCACTTCAGCCTGAAGAGTGGAAGGAGATTCAAGAACCTCTCACTGTTCCAGCACTGCCGATCCTAATATCAATAGGATTGCAAACATAATGGATCTTCATGTCTCATTTAAGATCTCTGGACTTCCCACACAGACGCCATTAGGTCAGAGTTAGCTATTAGGATCTATTATTTCTTTCAATCCTATTGTTACTAGGATCAGCATTGCCTGAACATTGAGAGATCCTGGAACCTCGTTCCACTGAGCTCACTGAGCGGCATATATCTGTTTTATATATGAATATCTTATTGCCATTTTTCGCCTTTATATTAAACCTATTTTAAAAGCATAGCCCAAAGCCATCGCTGCCATTGGCTTCTTTCTCTTTGCTCTTTCTTTGAGCTAGGAACTGAGGACATCAATAGCTGCTCTGAAAGCTTTGATGCTTCTTTGGCAATGACTTCAGTCCTCTGCCTTTACCACAGAGCTGCAGCGACTGTCTTATGTGGAGAGGCATATTTGTGGTTGATAAAATGCTAGTTCAATAGGGGGAAAAGTGAATTGATTATATTGAGCATTTTTCTAACTGTCACTTTTCTAAAAGACAAAAGAGAATAGTTTTGGTTCCTTCATCTATTCCATATATACACTGATTTTTTAATTACAATCAAACATTATTAAAGGAAATCCAAGTGAAACCAGGGGGAAAATTATAACTAGGGTTTAGTACATAGGACTCCATTGGATCTGGGGTGGGGGGAGTCTGGCAGGCGCTTTCAAGCACTTAGATTTGTGTAATATTTGATTATGTATACAATTACTCTAAAAGTATTGTACGCGGTATAATTACATGGACAATAATCCATGGTATGGAAGGTATTGCAACCGTCTTTTGCAGTCTGACTTCTGAGGAATAAGGATCCTACTGCCCTCTGCCTAAAAGCATAGTTTAATTCTACCATATCCTACTTTCTTATTCCAAAGATTTTTTTTTAGCTAAACAACTTTGCCTTTGTAAACTCACCATTCTTCTTCCAAGAGAGGCAGTGAGATAGTGTTTATGTGCAGGGACCCAGAAACAAACAAAACTTGTTTAGAATCAAGGCTGTACCACTCAGTAGCCTTATTCACCTGTGTGGCTAGTTATTTAATCCATCTCAGCTTCCTCATCTGTAAAGTGAGTATAAAACACTATCTGCATCATAAGATTCTTGGGAGTATCAACTGCAGTCCTGATTACCAAGTTATTGGCACATAGTAAATGATAAAAGCTAGTTGTCATTATTACCAGAGTGATGACAGTCCGTAGTAGAACTGTGGGGACAGACCGTGTGTGTTTTAAGAGGTTCGCGTGCCACATGAGAAGCAGTTTGATGGAGGTTAGAAAAATCCCTAGAGATGTGGATTCTGCTTCTGGAAACAGTTTCCGGAAATGGCTTCTTCTGAATGACCAAGATGGTTCCAAGTCCTAGCAGGACAAACTGAGGCCATGTTCCTTGGACTGACTATGTAAATGAATTCAAAACCAGAGTCAAGCTTTGGTTTTGACATTATTATTCTTTCTTTTAAGATGATTCAACCTTCTGGGGATTCCTAAACTATGGTAATAATGACAGCTAACTGGCTCTCCAGAAATACTTTTCAAATATGGAAAAATTATGTGGGGGTGGGGGTGTTTGGGGAAGACGGGGAGGCCTGCTTGAAACTAGGATTTGCAGTCACCTCTGAGCGCTGCTGCTGTTTCTCTATTAATGAGCTTATAATTTGATTATTTCATCACTATTTCTCAATGGGTGGTCCCTCTGAATCACCAGGTCAGGGGGGAGGGTATTTGTTAAAAGTATAGATCTCAGGGGCGCCTGGGTGGCTCAGTCAGTTAAGCAACTGACTCTTGATTTCAGCTCAGGTCATGATGTCAGAGTCCTGGGATGGAGCCCCATGCTGGGCTCCATGCTCAGAGGAGAGTCTGCTTCAGGATTCTCTTTCCCCCTGCCCTGTCCCCTGCTTGCTCACTCTCTCTCTCTCAATTAAATAAATCTTAAAAAACAAAAACGAAAACAAAAAAACCTATGGACTCTTGGGTCCTACCCCAGACTTTGAGGATCACAGTCTCTGGGGATGGAGAGGGCAGTCTGCTGCTTAATCAGATCTCTGGATGGTCCTCAGGCACACCCAAGTGGGAGAACCTCTAGTAGCAAATACAGTCAAACACATTAGTGTGACGACTGACATGATTGCAGCTTCAAGCACTCCTCACTTTGTTTGGAGAAGGACGAAGAGATGATTAATACCTAAAATTAAGTATTCATTCATGGGCCACGGGCCTCACACTTTCACTTTTCTGTAAATGGAAGTTATGAGAGCTCCTGAACTCTCTTGAATGTAAGAATGAATAAATGTTTAGCGTTTGGGGTTCTCTGCTAAGAGACAGTATAAATGTGCCAAGCATTATTATAGGAGAAATATGTAGGTGGGATTGACATATGTGTGCCCCAAATCCCCATTTGCTGTAATTTAAGAAAATAGATACCGAGGTGGTGCCAGTGAATCTTATGGCTAAGCTACTGTTTTGGCTCCGTAGAGGGAGGGCATGCCTAACCCAAGGGAGCTATAAAACATCAGCTGAGCATTGATGGAGTTGGGAGTCAAACAGAAACCTGTTCTCCTGTGAAAACATGCACATATGTGGAATTGCATTGCTATAATCAGGACACAACCAAATTCACAGATGTGCCCAATTTTCTGTTTCCTCTATATTTTACCAGTTTCACGGCACAGTGACAAATGAGGAAAGTACTAAACCGATTTTGCATAGCATCTCATGGAAGCTGCTCACAAATCTCACTGGTGGGAATGAACCTCACAAATGTTAATAGTTAAGTGCTACATCTGTCTAATCCATCTCTGGGACACACTAAGCTCTCTGTTACTTTGCATACAGCAAATTGAAGAAATCCCATTATTCTAAGTCAAGTTTCAAAAAAAAAAAAGATTTCCTTAAAAAAAAAATCCATCTCTCCCCAGTGATTTTCCTTCTTCTATTTTCACATTTGCAAGTGTGTATGATTGATAATTATAAAATGGAATAAAAAAAGAATATCTGACTGAGAAAATCAGAACAGAGGGAAAGATAAACCCCTAAGTCTTGTCACTTCCACTATATGTATTTCTCACTATTTTTTAGCTCCTAAAATTCCAGGAGGCTCTTAAAACTTCTCTACCAACACCCAGAAAAAGGAAGGCAGGCTTTTCATAGTTTGGAAAAAGAGAAAAAAAATATTGTAATGGACAATTATTTTTTCTTACCATCAGTGTCTACCTCCACTCCCACTTTTTAAAAAATTTTCCTTCTTTTTTTCTTTCCTTCCTTTCTTCCTTCCTTCCATCCACCTCTTTCTTTCTTTCTTTTCTTTTCTTTCTTTCTTTCTTTCTCTCTCTCTCTCTCTTTCTTTCTTTCTTTTGTGTGACTGGACTCCAGTTTCCTTTGCCACCAATCACCAGACTCCATTAAGTGCATTCTTGAGGGTCTGTCAATTAAGACATCCCTTCTCTCGTCCTTCCAGTGATTGAGTGCCTGACTCAACCTGGACCCATCAGACATGCTCTCTGAGCTTTGAGTCTTCAGCACAGGATAGTAAAGACAGCGGATGCCCACTCCCAGTGGCAGTGCCTCACCCATACAATTATTTCTTGTCACACAGAACCCCAGAGCTACCCTGAGTCCTGAACTTTTCCTAGTATGAACCTTCATTCAGCTTTGCTCCTTTAGCTCTTCCACATCTTTCCAATAAATTCCTCTTTTTCATAATGTAGCCAAAGTTCCTTCCTGTTGCTTCTAATCAGAGGTGTGAATCAAGATCTTTACCAACCGGCTTCCCAGTGGGAGAAGGCAGTGACCAAATGGAATATGCCCCACACCAAAGAGAAGGGATGTTGGTCAGGGGGTTTACCAGTGGGCAAACAAAGAGCTTTTACTGCAGATATTAGATCTCACTGTTCTGCTCATTTGAGGAGTGGTGGTACTTAACCTGAGTCACCCAGCTTTACCTGTAGTTATGTGATAGAAATAATAGATGGTGATGTTAAAAAGAGAGGGGAAAAGATATTAACCAAGCAAGGATGGGCAGAGGGATTGGTGATGAACATAATGTTGAGTAGCATGAGTGAAAGGCTGCACATGCGGAGGTCTGCAAGAGTCATTCTCGGGTCTGTAGAATCCTAGAGATTCTTTGGTGAGTCCCACAAGGCTTAAGAAAGACAGTCCTTTGGTAGAAAAAGCACTAAGCACACACAACTGGAGAAAGGTTTCCTTTGCTGAGTTAAATGGTATTGATAAATCCCTCACTGACATTTACACATGCCACGGGCAAGTAGAATAAAGCCATAACTTCCCCAATTAGCGTAACGTTTAAGTGAAACTGTGAAAGACAGCGTCTGGTTTACCTGGGAGAGAAGGCAGTTCTAGCACATGATGCTGGAAGTCATAAATGGACCCAGGTAGAGAATGTGATTGAGTCTGCGCCCACCTTTGTGGTCTCCTTACCACGGTACCACCTCGGCCAGGAACCCTCCAATCCGAGCACATGGAACTAGCTCCCGTTTCCCCAGTGCACCATGCTGGTCGGTGTCCTGCACAATCATTCCTTCCGCTTGGAACGCCCTTCTCCCACCTTGTCTGTTTAGGGATATCCACTCTTCCACAGCCCCCACTTCATGTGGCATCTCTGTGTACCCTAGAAGGAAGCACCCCTTGCTCCACACACCCCTTGCTCATTTCCCTCTGTCAATTGTTGAACCATATCAGTTTTGTTATAACAATACATTTTATCAAAATTTTTAGGAAAATTATTGTTTAAAATACACTAATCTGTAATAAATAATACCCCTCCTGTTCAATGGCACACAACCTGCATACTCATCTGGATGGCTCTGGATGATGAAACATCCAGAGATGCTCACAAAGAAAAAGCTCAAAGCTTATAAACTTCATCTGAGAAGCATTCCTTGTGTGTGTTCCCACTCTGTCGAGAATGCCGGCTCCACTGTGTACCTAACAATGGTTTTGAATGTGTTCGTTTACATACCGATCACCCCCACAAAAAGGAAAAACAGTTGAGAAGAGAGACTGTTTCTTATTTGCCTCTGTAACTCCAGTGACCAGCAAAGTATTGGTAAATGATAGATGCTAAGTAGATTTTTGCTGAAAAAATGAATGAAGAAATGTTCATACACGGTACCCAATGTAGGGCCTTGCACATAAATAGCATTTACTCACTTAAACTGGAACTTTGGCTACATTATGAAAAAGAGGAATTTATTGGAAAGATGTGGAAGAGCTAAAGGAGCAAAGCTGAATGAAGGTTCATACTAGGAAAAGTTCAGGACTCAGGGTAGCTCTGGGGTTCTGTGTGACCGTTACGCTAAAATTGGTGGTATTGGTACTTTTTCACCCACCCCTCCCCCCAGTTTGGATTTGGGGAGGAGGGCACAAGCACACACATGCACACAAGTATACGTGTTTGTGTGTGTGTTTTGAGATCTTAATGATGAAACATAAAATTCTAAGTAAGCGTATTTTCATTGTTTAATACTGTGTCTTGCTAGTACCTAACACAGTATATATGCTCAATAAACATTTGTTAGATGAATAAATGAGTGATCCTGAATAAGTTAGTGAGTGAATCAGAACAAAGAAAGTGTCACCATCACTCTTATTTATAGGCTAGAAATATTGAGACTTGTTTTCTTAATGAAGTGTGGAGCTTAGAGCAGTTTAAAAGTCTATCAGCATCGGGTGCCTGGGTGGCTCAGTGGGTTAAAGCCTCTACTTTCGGCTCAGGTCATGATCTCAGGGTCCTGGGATCGAGGCCCGTATCGGGCTCTCTGGTCAGCGGGGAGCCTGCTTTCCCCTCTCTCTCTGCCTGCCTCTCTGCTTCCTTGTGATCTCTATCTCTGTGTCAAATAAATAAATAAAATCTTTTAAAAAAAAAGTCTATCAGCATCATGACAACTGTTTGAGAAAGTATGTTTTCCCCTGATATAAAAGGAACATATCTCTCCTATTAAGATGTTAGGAGTAGTGATACAGAGAAGGGTAAAAGCCCACTATATTAGCTGTAGAATAAAATGACACTCAAAAAATTAAAGGATTTTCCCCAATTTTCTGAGTAAGATAATGTTCCAGAAAAGATAACTTGTAAACTATTACACTGATTAAATGTTTCACTGGCCTTTATACTGTAATGCACACAAATTCACTGATCAGCAGAGATCCCTCAAAGCTGTCGCTGTGCTCCACTTTCACCAGAACAGAGCCAAGGCTATAAAAATAGTTGAAAGCAGGAATTTTGTTGTTTTTTGTTTTTTGTTTTTTAAAGAAAATCAATGTCCAGGAACTATTGCTGGGTCACCCCAAATCTGAACAGCATCAGAAACCATTCAATTAAAATTGACATTGCTGGTGGATAATCCTCATCATGAAAGATCTCATTTTGTTGCATAGATGCTATTTTCTTGGGCTGGAGATTAAGCTAAGGCAAGGAGAACTAAAGGAAACACACTTTCTGGTTAACCCTGAGACAGCTCAAAAGTCCTTTAATCAGAAGCCTCAAACATTCTAGTTACTCCAGGTTTCACTGGCTTTGAATTGGTATAGGATCAGCAAACTCTATGATAGTATATTTGTCTACGTAGAATCAGGGAAGCTTTTTAGTGACAAGAACTTTTCAAAACATTACTTGAGGTTTAATGGGGAAGACCATGTCTTCTACTTACAGTGCACTGAACAAGTAAGGAATGGATGTCTACGTTCGTTGAGGCCAGCAGACATTTTCAGGTTGCTTTCCACGCTTGAGTATTAAAGGCATGATATCTGGCACCTCTGAGATTTCCAAGGACCTAAAAAAAAGTTTAAAGGATGAAATTTTAAAAATTCTTCAAAAATGCAAAAAATGGCAAAATGAAATTAATAAATGCTTAATTAAATGTCTCCAAAATGTAATACGATGTCAAATTCATTTAGTGCTAAATTTAGTTTGTGAAACTTCCATTATACTTAAAAGCCATTTGTCAGCTATGTTTTATCATTTTGCCAAGTGATCACAAAGTCAGCTGTGAATTAAGTGTGTTATTCATAGCCAAATAATTTTTAGCATGAGAATATAAGCATCGATTTTTTTAAATGTATAAAAATTATAATGTGGGTACATTTCCATATATTTGGTATCAGACGCGCTGGAAGAGAGATTGCCTGGGGTCTCCCAAGGCGGCTTGAAGCCGTGGTGACGCTACTGCCTGCAGTGAGAGAGAACCCAGGACCCGACTTATCTTTCCTTCTCACTCTTCTATTCGGGGTCAACTCACATGGCAGGAGGCAGTCATGCAGGGTGAAAGAGCACTGGATTTGGAGTCAGAGAGCCAGATTTAAGTTCTAAGTGGGCTACCTCCTTTGGTATATGACCTCCGGGGCTGAGGCTCAGCACAACTAATGGGCTCCGTCCACAGAAAGCGATAAAATGGGACCATACATTAGGCTGTACTAGACAAAACATCTATTCGTAGGGCAAAATAGACTACCACCAGCAGTCTCCTATGCCTCCAATGAATATTTGACAGCATTCTGCAAAATGTAAGTAATTACAGGGATTACGATGCAGAGGGACTTAGAAAGTAAAGCAAAGGAAGGGTGACTGCCTAAATAGACTGGGAATAGCAGTGGGAAGTTTCTAGAACCACAGTACCAAGGCTTCTAAGTCTCCCACAGCCAGAGGCAACTCTTGATCCCTGGTCTGGCACCTTCTGTGTTAACAGTTACATTCTCCTTGCCAACATTCCC
The DNA here is from genome assembly GCA_002007465.1 of Ailurus styani. NCBI lineage: Eukaryota > Metazoa > Chordata > Mammalia > Carnivora > Ailuridae > Ailurus > Ailurus styani. The sequence continues at coordinate 1,177,015 of LNAC01000114.1, forward strand.
CCAAACTGTTGTTACTCAGAAGTCTGTGAAGGACCTTTGTGGATCTCCAAAGCAGAAAGAGATACTGCTTTGACCCTTTGTCCTCCCCTTCCCCGAACCCCTTCCCTTCAGGGAACATGGAGAGAACAGGGTGGGTATGGTGGGGGCCGCAATATGCTCTCTCAGGAACTTCCAGTCCTAGAAGGTTGCATTTACTTTGTGGGGCTAACAGATTCAGAATTCCTAATAACTGATAGTATGTTTCCACACCCACCTCTGTTGAAAACTCCACCACTACTGGTGAGATGATGACTATATATATTCGCTAGGGATGTTGCCTTGGAAAGTCTTTCTTCTTCTAGGTTTGCAGCTTATAGAAGCTCTGTCTTCTTAGCTTGGTTTTATTCATGGAAGAGAAGAGACTTAACCTGAAGGCTGACAGAACCCTGAAGGGGAAGAGGCTCCCTCACTCACAGTGGGGAAGGGGAGGCCCTTATCTTGCTAGACTCATTTCTTTGTTAATTCAAAATAATGATTACAGCTAAAAGACTAGAGGGTATCACAGGAAGCTTTTCAACTGGCTCTCTTGCTGGAAAGGAAGCTTTGAGGGTAAAGATCCTCCCCACCACACTTTCCTTCCTCACTCTCAAAGCTTCTTTCTACTTACAGGTTTGACGGGGGTTAGAGGGTATCAGAGACGCTTTTAGAAGGTTCTCCAGAATCCCCTGACTCCATCACACTTGCTGGGTTATGGGAGAGGGAAAAAAAGAACTGAAAAGAAAAAATAGGGGGAAAGAAGAGGGGAACCAGCTCTCTGGTCTCCTAACACCCCACTTGGTTGTGGCTCCTGGCTGCTGAGGGTCACCTAGGAGTGGCTCCTGAAGCAAGGACTGTGACCACCTCGCTACAGATTAATTCTTTCCTCTTACAAAGTTGGGCTTGACTGTACTTAATGAGGGAGAAATAGGATGTGATTTTCCTCCTTTAGAATCACTCCAGTACGATCCGCAGAATGATTAGCGTGGCTCAGCCTCAGTTGGGATATTATGGCTTAAATTATTCCTATTAGTTTCCAGCTGACCTTGGAACACAAACATTACATCTGATTTCAATGAAACTTTAGACTTTGTTGTTCTCAGTCAACTAATGAAACAGTTGAACCTTCCCATGACTTGCGGTAATTATAATAAAGGGTAAGTATTATCACGAATAATGCAAACTGATTTACAAGATGGCAAAGTGATATTCTGGAAGCCGTGCACAAAGACATTAAAAATGTGAGCTGAACATAGAAAAGAATTGTGGTGCCTTCTAAAAGGTTGATCCATGATTGTCGAAATATAGCCCCACCTGGCAGCGTGGTTTTTACAGTGAGTTTTGGCACAACTGACTGGTTACAAGAAACATTATGTTAACAGGAAAAGCCACTTTAAAAGTCCGTTTGATGCTTCAAGCTCTCAAGTACACCCTAAACGTTTAAACCAATACTCCAAACTGATTAAAGCATTTATGGAAAATAAAAGTGTTTTGCCATGGGGGGAAGAGATGAGGGATCTCGGTCGTTGATGCTTGTTTGTTTGGTTTTACTGAGGTGTAGAACAGAAACCCCAAATTTGACAGATTTCCCAGTTCTAGTTTAGTTTTAAAAGTTTAAGGGTTTATGCCACCCCAAACAATTTATCCAAACTCAATGAATTTTCAAGTCAAATGGAATGACCCTCCTGCCCTAGGAAGTGGGCTGGTGGCCTCTTCGTGGTTATAGTCTTACAACTGAATATAGTACTCGGCACACAGTAGACATTTAATAAATGAATAGTGAAAACTAATTGCCTGAAAAGTGAGGACTCAGCCTCAGAACTCACGTTGGAGCACCCTAGCATCACATCATATTCAAATGGACATTTCACAGACATGTCAAATGTGCTGTTTTCTGACACGAGACTGTCACATCTCAGCTTTTTCTGTCCCTGACTGCCCATATGCCCAGTGAACTTCTTGTCATCCTTCAAATCCCTTTTTCAGAAGAGTCCCAGACCTGTGATGCCCAAGGCTCTGGAGTGAGACAGTCTGGGTTCCATTTCTGGCTCTGCCACTTTCATAAGCAACTTTACTATTTGTGCCTCAGTTTCTCCATATGCAAAGAGGGTTTTTGTAAGGATTAAGTGGGTTAATGTGTGTGATCTGAAGGTCACCTGACAAATGTCAACTCTTAGTGCCCTGAGTTACTTCCCACATGGCACCGCAATTATTTGTTTACTTATCTTCCGTGTGTTCAATTACAACTCCTCTGGTGTAGGCCTTGTGTCTTTTTATGCTATACTCACCAAATTTATAAGACTCCAAACTTTGTAAGCAACAAATGTTTGATGATTTGAATAACCTAAAACCAACTCATTCCCGGGTCGGGTGTGAGGATAATTTCTCTCTTATTCTTTAGAGAGGTCCTCCAGATAGAGAAAATCATTGGGTTAGAATCGGTAAATTCTACTTCCTGTAATTCACCTTGCTGGGAATAAATTAGAGAATTGTGAAATAGCTAGTGTTTCACTTTGGCCAAGCTTTCTTTTAGGGACATACACATCAACTTGCAGTATGATTTTTGCCTTTAAGAAACGACTCCTTGTTATTATATTGAACAAATTCACATCATTCTTACTGCATTTCATTTTCTGAATGAAAGTCACCTCCTTCCCAGCTAACATGGCCAGGGTTGGGGGAAGAGGAGAGGTTTAGGGTATACCGCTTTCTTCCAAAACTATCATTGATTGGAAGAATCTGTTTTTTTCCCCAACTTTTAACCACATTTTAAAAACTTGTACAAAGCGTTTCCCCGGTTTCTGTTCTGACTGATGTCATTCCCCAAGAACCTAAGTATTCAAAGAAAAATCATAGTTAAAAAATGCACTTTTAGGCCACAAAACACAGGATAAAAAAACTAAGGGTATTTTGTTGTTTCTAGAAAAATAATTGCTTCTATACTGAACACTTGGTGTTAAGCTCTGGCACTAGGTTAAAAAAATGTGGGCATATTTAGAGGAAAACATCAAAAAATACAAATAAAGCTATTACTTGCATAGGACAAAAACTGTGACTGTGGTAGATGAATGACTAAGGCTTGAGAAGCCCTGGGTCAGAGAATGTTCCTGAAGTTACTCAACTATTCTCTGAGGAACAGAGGAGCAGTTACATCCTAGAGCTAGGATTTCCCCCCCAGTCTCCTCCTCTGTGTTCCTTCCGGCACCTACTTAGGGAAACAGGGTGGTCATGCCACTAACCGTCCTAGGAGGAGGCGGTCATTATACGAGCAAGTGGGAAATGACTCCCCTAGCACAGTCTTGCCTTTCTCTGTGCTGTAGCCAAAGAACTTTGATTTCTTATGACCTTTATGCAATAGTCTCTTCTCTCGGCTGAGAGGATTCAGGTCCCAGTTGATGGCTGGTTATTTTTTTTCCTATTATGGAAATGAACCACCAAGTTGTCCTCATCGAAAGCAGTTTGTCATGTAACCATAGGGGAATTACAGACAAAGGAGGTTTCTTAGGTCATTGGGTCCACTGCCTGCCAGCCTGGGGTCCTTCCACCTACCACAGTGTTATTTCCCGTTCCTGGTCCTCTCCATTTTCTGTGCCCTGCGTACTTCCTCTGACCACGGCTATGTCACCTGACAGTGTCCCTTGTAGGCCTGCAGTTATTCTTGACTCTCTACATCATCTCTCTCCTAGGCAGTGATTCACTTTGATTCCCCAGGGTGAAGTATGCCTTTGGGCTTCCCTCACTTCACGCAAACAATCCCTGAGGGCCTACTTGGCACAAGCCCCTGAGGCCAGGCCAGGAGAGATGAAGGTCAAGAAGACCCAGTTCCTGAGTGCCCAGGCCTTTACACAGTGACTTATTTTCACTTTTTTCTTCTCTTGCCAACCTCCTGCTGTTCTGAATTATTCTCAGGACCAGCCCCAGGCCTAGTTGGGAAATAGGGCCCGAAGGTGTGCAGGGAATCTGCTTCCTCCATCAGCTCCTCCTCAGGCATCCTTTGCCCTCACACAGGTTCCCTGCAGACCAACACAGGAGGTCCACCTCCGTCCAGCCGATCTCTGTCCCCATCTTCCGAGAGCTGATAGCAATCAGTGCCAGGTGTCAGGACATTTATTTTGCATTTGAGACTTCCCTGTCTGTGAATAGAAAGTTTTTGTTTTCTATTAGAGAAAGGAGACTTTCCCCAGAGTCCAAAATCATGTGCCTCATTTTACCCACACAGAAGGCTAGTCCAAGGGGGCAGAATAGACAAATTGTTGATGGTGGTCAAACTTGTCTTAAGGCCCAACTCTATCACTAACTCCTTGGATGACCCTAGGTAAGTCATTTAACTTTTGTGAGGCCTACATGGCTTACTTTATAAAGTGGAGCGGCCATTCCTTGGCCAACCTACTTGAAAGCATAATGTTTAAGTTCCCATTGATGGGTTCCAATGGATGATGTTCATGAAAGTGCCCATGATGGCCAAGTGCCCTGCAAATGCCAGTAATTTGATTGCTTGGTGACACTTTACTTTGTGTAGAACCCCACTCTGCTTGTATCTACCGGGTGTCCCTTTGTCCTTTGCATTCTCTCACTCTCATGCTGAGGCCCTACAGAACCTTGTAATTTCAGGGGCAAAAGCAGAGTGTGTTCTCCCCATCCCAAGTCAAAAGCACAGACTGGCTTGTCCCATCCATGTGTCCATTCTGGTGTTTTTGGTTACAGGCATCAGCATCATGAAGACCTAAAATGCTCTATGGCAAGAATATAGGACCCAGGCCTGTGGTTCCAGGGCTCCATATGTGGGTTTTAGGGACTTGATAAATCTGTTGAAGTGGTTTGCAAAGTTGTATGCCCATGTGTGTTTCCACTTTTGTTTGTTTTGAGAAAGTATCTGTAATTTTCACTAGATTTTCAGAAGGACCCTTGGCCCAAAAAGGTCAAAAAATTCAGTGTACTAAGATAGCTTTTTAAAATTATTATGTTGATATGGATTGGGTTGCTTCATAGCCAGACAGGAAAAGCTTGGATAGAACTAAAATCTTATTATATATTATTTTTAGTTGATAAGTTGCCACTTTATGGAAAGATTCTCAGAGTCTCCATTTTCTTGGGGTCCCATTTAGCAGTTCCAATGAGACATTAACAAATGCACTCTGTGAACTGGGAAGTGCTCTACAAATGAGGTTTTATCACACTTTCCCTGCCTTTGACATTTTTTCTTCTCTCTGCATCCTCCATTTCCCCACCACTTACATTCTTTCCTATAATTATAAAATATTTCATGCTTGTATGTGATCAGAAATTGAAAAATCAATATCTAAGACATATAAACATTATATATAATATATATAATTTTCAATACACATATGTACACATATTCTTTTATAATTTTTGTAGCTTTATTTTTCCTGTTTATTGATTCCCCTTTATATTGTTTATATTAATATTTTGAATTACTAGAATTTATTCTCTAGTACCATAGATCCTGAATAAGGCACGACTTTTATTTGTTTTTGTCCAAAACAATCCCTTAGTGGAAAGGGAATTGTCAAATATTTGAGCCCAAATTCTTTCATATCACACTTTCTCAAATGTTTTGCTGAACAACACTATAGTTTAAGCACCTGGCCTATTCTTATGTAAATGGTACCTATAGCTTAGAGATTCCTTTTATTCAAGCATATAAAGAAATTTTTTCAGAACTAGTTAATGGGCAGTATGTTTCCGGAATTCCTGCATGTCCTCAAATTTAATTACTAGTTCAGTTGTGGGAACAGAATGTGAAGCATTCATTTTTTTCTTATAATCTGAAGACATTGCTTCAGTGTTGTCTAGCACAAAGTGTTGACGATGAAAATTCCGTTGATCATCTGATCCTCATTCCTTTTAGGTAGGAGAGTAATCATGAGTCTTGCCCACCAAGTAGGGTGCTTTTCCCTTCCCAGCACTTGGTAAAATTGTACTTCTTGGACCACTTGAGCTTCTATGGGGTCACATGACTAATTCTGGCCAATGAGTTGTGAGTGGAGGGATATGTGTCCCTCCCAGACCAGAGGGTTTATTCTGAGAACCTTCAGAACTCTCCCCTTTCCCTCCACCATGGCAAAGGAAAGTGTTCCATGCAGTGGAGTTGTCAGCTTAGGTCCCAGATGAAAATGGTGATGACCCAGTAACACAGCCTCTTCGTATCTGTTGTATATTCTGGAGATACACAACCTCTCCTGTGATTCCTTCTCAGCGCCCCCCCCCCCCCCCCCCCCCCCCCCCCCCC